>CM076577.1:869750567-869890458 GCA_034641835.2 Pinus albicaulis | reverse complement strand
TCTATCTAACATGCTTCTATCCATGCAACAAAGTTATCCATGACTTAATTCTACTTGAAAAGGGGTTGATTTGCAGCTTTGGAGGGAAGAAAAGGGCTAAAGTGGCAAATTGAGGGCTTAGTGCATGAAACAGGGCTTAGAAGTGGAAAGCGGGGGTTAAAACCTTATCAAACCTTATAATATGGCAGA
The DNA here is from genome assembly GCA_034641835.2 of Pinus albicaulis. NCBI lineage: Eukaryota > Viridiplantae > Streptophyta > Pinopsida > Pinales > Pinaceae > Pinus > Pinus albicaulis. The sequence continues at coordinate 869,890,269 of CM076577.1, read as the reverse complement.
AATGGCTTTCGAGCATAAATGAATGGAAATATGAAATGGCAGAGATGGGATGGAGGCGAAAGTTATGATATGCGATATTGCAATCGCAACTTCGCAAAATTGGAGCAGTAAGCGTTAAGGAAAGAAACGAGAAACACGATTTGCAATTTGCGATGTGCAATGTGGAGCAGTGACATGGAGGCAAGGCCGATATCGCAATCGGAAAAATGATCGGTAAGTGTAAGTGTAAAGCAAACAGGGGAATGATGCGATTTGCGATATGCGATATCGCAATCAGCAACGATGAGCGATGAGTCTTAAACAAAAGGGAAAATAATTGCAAAGTGAAATTGCGATGCGGAAATTGTGGTAAGTTGGAAATGAAACGGGAAAAGATTGTGATCCGCGATATGCGATGTCGCAATATCGCGATCGGCGAGAAGAGCAGTAAGTGTTAACGGGAACGACGTAAACAATGTGAAGTGCGAAATGCGATGTACGGTAGCGGGGATTTTGAGCAGGAAAGGTGGAAGACGGGTTTCGATGGTTTTTTTCAAGCGTTTAGTGTTAAAAAGGTAAAGGCAACCGTGAATAAGAAAAACAAAATAATAAGGCAGCTGAAGGGTTTAAGTGTTGTTAGGGGAAAAGGTGGGTGCAGCAGTTGAAAATGAGTGGAAAATAGGAGGAGATGAAGCTGCACCAGTAGTGCTTAGAAGTGAAACACACCTACGAATTCATGCATGGAAAGCTGAAAAAAATGCATGATAATAATAGTGAAAGAGAGATTGAGACCTGGTAATGCAGTTTCTTCCCTAAACTCAAAAAAAAAGAAATTTTTGGCCTGTGGGAAGGTCTGCCCTACTCGAACTCTATTGGCAGAGATGAGAGGGGGAGGCTTGACCACATATTTTGGAGTTTTTCCTCTATTCTACTACTCATAAGAAAATGGAAAAGTACAACAACAAACTGAAATCAAAGACTAAGCAGCACCTTGAAGCATAAATGAAATTATTAGAAGCAAAGCTAATGACATGACAGAAAGCAAAGAACCACTACAGTAGAGAGGCTGAGGCACGTGGATTGGGCCCTAACCCACAAGCCTATCTCTATGAAATTTAAAATCAGTAAAAGAAAATCAGTCTTCTCATTTCATTAAAAGAATAACCTCATACATCTTTGAGAGTTTGATCACTAAAATAATAAAAATCTCAATAACTTGCAACAGAGTTTCGACTGGAATCAACTACTATTGGCTAACTCTTCCTAGTTCTAGCTCTACTCTATTTATTCTACAACGTAGCTACCAACAGCTCCCTAGAAAAATGGTGGTTGAGTCCTCTTGACTCCCAGTAAACAAAGATTGAGTACACTCCTCTTTGAGTTGCTTGGCTGCCTCTCAAATTTGAGTTGCTAGAGAGAATCCTTTGGATCCTTTGGCTGCCTTGGGAGTTCAAATTGCTGGAGAGAATCTAGGGTGGAAAATCCTCCTATAATTTATCCTTGATGTCTCCGCCAAATATTTATGATAAAATATTTATAAAAATTCTTAATAAATCATGATTTTCTACACTCAACCTCATATTAGGTACTAAGAGTATGTTAGCCTTAATCACCACCTATACTAGCATCATAAAACCAAATAATAATAAAAATGCAAGAAAAAGAGATCTGAGAAGGAAAAAAGGTGACTATTAACCCCTCCAAATATGTCTAATGATGGATCTCATCATCACCCCCCTACTGAATGGTTGCTCATCCTCTGAGCAACTAATCCTCCTGCATTTCCTTCAAGGCTTTGATAGCCCCCCTGATTTCCTGAGGAAGAAGTGTGGGAGTTTCCCCAAGGGGGGTAAAAACCATTATTCTTTTTTGCACTCTCTCATTCTCTATGTTGTGCAGCTGTGTCCTTTTCATCATTCAGCCCCAGCAGCAAAGGTGGGTTGAGCTTTAGTCCCAACCATTGGATATTTTTGACCTGCATGGCCCTCTTGTATAATGGTGCCCTTTCCAACGCACCCCTCCGTCTTTCTGGACTATGGTCCTCCCTATTCTTGAGGCTGTGAGGGAGGTTGTTCCATCTCCTCTGGCTGGACATAATGCACTCATATTTTTTCTTCCTAGAAACATCATCAAAGTGGCCTATTAACTGTGCTTGAGTCTGAAGGTATCTTTCAACCAGTGCAGGGTCCCTTTCAATATCTCTATGGTTAAGGATGAATCCTCTTGGGCTAAACAATTCTGGTCTGACATATAAGGGTTCTCTATTTCTTCTTCCCATGACCTTCCAAATCTCTTTTGCTCTATTGTCCTCATTCACCATCCAAGATGCTAGAACCATTAACTGCATATCCCCCATTGTAGGATTGGGGTCCCAATGTCAGCACAAAGTTATGCACATAAAACACTACCACCTTTTATTGATCAGCCATGTTAGCTTGCTTATAGAAATTCATGAATTGCCTACAACCTTGGAAAGGTAGTGATCCATGGGAGGCTATAGTTTTGATTTGAAATAGAATCCATTGTTCTTTGAGGTACACATCATATGAGTTAGAGGGGAATATATGTTGAAGGGCTTCTATGCATAAGTCCGCCATGGTGGCTACTTGCTCCTCTCTTTGCTGCAATTGCTCCTTCAGTACTACATTCTCTTCCTGTGCCTTCTGCAACTACTCCTTCAAAATTATCTCTTCTATTCTTTCCTCCCCCCTTGGTGATTCTTCAATGATAATCAGGCTTATGGGAGAAATTTCTGGTTCTCTCTGATTCTTGTCATCTTTCGAATACCTAGAGGTCTAGATTTTTCTCTTTGTGCTCAGAGGGGCTATGGTGGCAACTATATTTTTGTATTGAGGGGATGTGGTGCTGTGTTGTGAGTCTTTTTCTCACACACTTTCTGCTATCTCTATGACTTCTATGGCCATCTCTTATGTTTTTCTTTGGCCCTTTGTCTCTTCCTCTTCTTCTTCTGGTTCTTCTTGTTTCTGTTGGTTCTTCCTCTTCTTCTTCTGGTTCTTCTTGTTTTTTTTTGTTATTCCTCTTCTTATTTAAGTGTTGCGTGCTTCCCTCAGTCTCTCTCCCTTTAAAAATTTTCAATCTATTGGTTTGGATGAGACGACATCTCCTTTTATTAGATAGCGCGACTAATTTTGAAGTGCTTATGTAACTCAACTCAACTCCAGTTTTGTTGTAGACAATGGTTTCCTTCTCTTGTTAGTTCATGATGGACTGCATGTTTCCTCCCCTCATTCTCCTCTACTCCACTTGATTTAAATTATTTTCTTTTGCGTGGCAAGGTGGCGTGTACTTCCAGTTTTATTCCAGTCATACCTCACGATGGTGGCTGAGTTAACTGGCCACCTTTCTGCCCCTTAAACTCTACGTATGCAAATTAATTATTTTTGGCTATTAAGGATGTGTAGCAAGGGGTGAGAAGCTATACTTGAGTTTACCTATTGTTTCCAAGGTGGTTGTAGGAGCTGGAGGTTGGAGACAAGCCTTTTAGATGCTGTGTTCTTCACCATATTCCTGTACTCTGAATGAGCAGCTTCTTGAGTGAGTTGCTAATATTTGCTTGTTGCTTCTCTCTGTTGTGGATGTCGTGTAGGGTGCTTGAGATGCCATGGGTGGAATTATCATTCTCCTGGAGTATGTTATGCAGCTTTCCTTCTTTTTCTTCTTGGCAGTCCATGAAAAAATTTGTTTTTGAAGGAACTTCCTGATGTTTGTAGCAGTTTGTGTGTTGCTTCTCTTGCTACATCGTGTTCAGGAATGGAGGAATATGGTGTATGGAGGTGATGGAGGAAGTTATGAATATGAATGAAGTGAATGATGGGATGGATGGTAAAATAGAAGAAGGGAAAAGAAGATGAATGCTTCCCTGTGTTTCCAGAAACCATTAACAACCTGCAAAACAAGAAACACATAAAACACATAGATGTAGATGTATTTTTTGTTTTTTTTTAAAGAAATAAAGTGGGTTTCCTTCATGGAGGTTTTCAACCCACGGACTTTCCTTGGGCACCTCAGAGAGGTTTTCACCCATGGATATTTATTCTCTTTTTTTTTTTTGAGCAAGTGAGTTGCCTCCATCAAGGTTTTACACCCACAAGATTATTCTTTTTTCTTTCCTTTTTTTTTAGGAGGTGTGGGAAACTATGGAGTTTTCCATTACATACACTTATTTGCTTATTGAATTTATGAACACTGCTTTGAAAAAGGCTTCTTGTAAATTTTAAGACTATGACCATTGACAAACAAGGGGATTCCTTCCTCATCTATGGTTCTGATTTGAACTGCTCCATTATCAAAACATTTTTCCACTATGTAAGGTCCTAACCATCTTGTCATCAACCTGCCTTTAAAATATTTAAACCTTGAATCATACGACAACGCCCAATATCCTCCTTTGAAGGTCTTTTCTTCGATGTTCTTGTCATGCCATTCCTTCCTTTGCAGTTGAACTACCTCTGTGTGAAGAAGTGCATGCATTCTGAACTCATCCAATCCATTTAGTTGCAACAACCTATCTTTTTGAGTATTTGATAGATCTAGATTTAATTCAGCTGCCATTCTTAAAGTATTGAATTCAAACTCAACTAAAAGTAGAGATTTATTACCATAGACTAGTTCATAAGGAGTGAATCCTGTTGTTGTCCTCCAAGTAGTGTTGTAGGCCCAAGTAGCTTCTACCAATCTGTCTATCCGATATTTTCTGCTATTTCTCACAACCTTTGTGGGGATGCTCTCTAAAGCTATGTTAGTTACTTCTACTTGGCCATTTGCCTGAGGGTGATAGGCAATAGACGTTCGATGCTTAATCTTGTGCTTCCTCAAAAATTTCTCAATGTGGTGAGAGGTGAATTGTGCTCCCTGATCAGTGATTATTTCTTTGGATATCCAAATTTGTAAAACACATTCTCCTTTGGAAATTCAGCTACTTTCTCCTCGGTTGCTACCTTCACTTCTTTTGCTTCAGCCCACTCTGTCAGGTAATCAGGGCAGAATATGATATACTTCTTTTGTCCAGATGGTGGATCAATAGGTCCAACAAAGTCCATGTCCCACTTATAAAATGGTTCAAGAGCCACCTAAGGGTGTAAAGGAATTCCATCCCTTTGTGTGGGTTTCCCCATCCTTTGGCACTGGTCACACCTGCTGGTGTATATTTTGGAATCTTGGTGAAGGGTAGGCCAATAGTATCCTATCTGCAAAACTTTGCAAGCAGTTCTCTTTGTAGCAAAGTGGCCTCCACATGGACCGTCATGACATTCAGAGAGGATATAAAAAAAAAATTCCTCCCTCACACATCTTCTTAGGATTTGATCATGGCCTAGCTTGAAAATATTCCACCAAATCCATGTGAAAGGGGTGTTTTTTCTGATGATTTTGCTCCTCTCCCTGAATGAAAGATTAGGAGAGAGTTTTCCAAAAACCAAGTAGTTGGCTATATCATCAAACCATGGTGAGAGTGCCGATATGGCAAAGACGTGTTCATCTAGCAGCTGGTCATCCACCATTCCTTCTTCACCTGCAAGGAGAACTAAATTAGGGGAATTTTGAGGTCTAAAATGGGCCTCCTAAGGAAATAATAAAATAATAACTAAACAAATAAAATAATATTTATGAATTTGCAATTCACTTTTTGCACCACAATCCATGTAACCATAGTTAAATTCAATTCAAAATTTGTACCAAAATAAAATTAATAAAAAAATTATATTGACGTGACTATAAATAAGAATGAGTTTTTCAAGAAAAAATCATTATCATTGAACAACTAATGCATTTTTCCTTTGTACTTAAATAACTTAAAATAAAATATAAATATAAATTTATAAATTCTTAATTATATTAGATACTATTAATTAAAATTTATATTGTTTAAATTGTATAATGACATGTAATTAATATACTATATAAAAATAATATAATACAATATAATAAATGTATAGGGATATGCATTGTTTCTTTCAAGAAATATGAAATGAAAATAATATATTTTTATTCAAAAAGTGTGATATGACATTTATTATGAGTACTTTAATTTGACTTTAGAAGTACTTAGAGCACTACCATAGTTAACCATGAGTTTTTATCCACCATTGAGTATGTGACAAGTAAGTCCCTTTAACTCAAGGAATGCCACCTCAACCATTAGGGATGATGTCATCCCCTAAATGTGATTGGTTATCATAAAGTTAATTTTAATTGTACATTTTCCTTAGGAGACCCATTTTAGACCTCAAAATTCCCCTAATGCCTGGACAAAAAATATGCAACAACATTTTCCTTTCTAGGTTTATAAAAAATAGTCAAATCAAATTGCTGCAAAAGTAACAACCATATAATTATCCTAGAATTTACATTTGGTTTGTTCATTAAATACTTGACGGCTGCATGGTTAGTGTGGACAAAGGTCTGATATCCAGTGACATAATTCTTGAATTTGTTCAATGCATGGACAATGGCTAACATCTCCTTCTCAGTAACAATATAATTCAACTTGGCCTTTGAACAAATCTTGCTAATGAAATAAATGGAATAAGGGATTTTTTCCTCTAATTGTCCTAATGCTGCCCCTACAGCTTTTTTAGATCCATCAATGTGGATGTGGAAAGGGAGAGTCCAATTTGGACCTCAGAGGATGGGGGCAGTAGTCAACTGTTTCTTAATGAGCTCGAAGGCCTCTTAACAAGGGCCGAACCAAATAAACTTAGAATCCTTGGCCAATAACCCAAATAATGACGAAGCCATCTTGCTAAAATATTTGATGAACCTTCTATAGTAACCAGCTAGGCCTAAGAAACTCTTGACATCTTTATGCTTTTGAGGAGTAGGCACCTTTTTTATGATAGTGATTTTGTTCGGGTCTACCTGTATTCCTGCTTGGGATATGGAGTGTCCTAATACAACCCCTGCTTCCTTCAGGAATTCACACTTTTCTGGGCTCAAGGAGAGATGCATCTCAATGCACCTTCTTAGTACTTTACCCAAATTGGAGAGAGCTTCGTGGAAGTCATCCCCATATGGTGTGAAATCATCCATGTATATTTTGACAGAGTCATGGAATAACTCAGAAAATATGCTCAGGACAACCCTCTGGAAGGTGGTTGGGGCATTGCATAACCCAAAGAGTAGGACTCTATAAGCAAAGGTACCCCAAGGGCAGGTGAAAGTAGTCTTATCCTGGTCTTCAGGGCTGATTTGAAAATGATTGTACCCACTGAACCCATCTAAGAAGGAAAATAACTTCTTCCCTGCAAGGCCATCCAAAACTTGGTCTATAAAGGGAAAAGCGAAATGGTATTTCTTGGTGGCTTTTTTAACTCCTCGATAATCAACAAAAATTCGCCACATCCCATTCTTCTTTGGGACTAGGACAAAACGAGATACCCACTTACTGTCAAGGATATATGAACCCTACATCCAATAGTTTCTGCAGCTCTTATTTGACTATGTCCTTCAGAGTCAGGTTCATCCTTATTTGGGGTTGTCTCATAGGATTTAATCATTCTTTGACGTAAATGCAATGCCTGCATACTGAAGGATGCACCCCTTTCATGTCCTTGTAATCCCAAGAAAATGCTTCAAGATTTTCTTTCAAAAGCTGGCATAGTTGCTTCTCTTCTTCATTTGAGAGGTTTGGGTTGTTTTTCAGAGATCTAGATGGGCCAAACTCAGTAGCCTTGGTGGTTTTAGAGGTTGTATCAACTGAGTTCACTTCCATCCAAGATTGGATTTCAGACTCTTTGACTAAGGTTTCAAGAGGAGTGTAAATGGATGACTAGTTTTGAATGGCATGGTTGATGAGTTCATCTTCATCAAGATACCCCCATCTAAGAATAGCAACTATGGTACACATAGGGGAAATGTTATATAAATCGTCCCATCCTCCAACCATATAGGGAGATCATGATCAATGGAAGGCTGGGCTGGAGGATATAACACTAGTTGTTTAGACAAAGGCCCATTTTTTATAGTCATTTTTTCGGCCTGAAAAATAATATAAGAATTTTCAAAGGCTAACCAAGGTCTCCCTAAGACGAGAGGATAACCATTAAACTTGGTTTTTGGTTGCAGGACCAAGAAATCTGTAGGATACTCCCAAGAGTCAATGGTAACCATAACATCCTCAATAATTCCTTTTGGAGTTACTATGGACTGATTTGCAAGTTGCATAACTGTTGTGGTTTTCCTCAAAGTCCCTTGGAGATTAAGCTTCAACATAGTTTCCTTGGTGATGATATTGATGAAAGCCCCTAGATCAATCAGAGTGTTGGGGACTATGACACCGTCTATATGCACATCAACAACTGGACTACCACGATCCAAGTATTTTGGAAATATCACCTTCCCCAACATCAGGTCAGAAAGTTGTCCTACCACATTGATGGTGGGGGCATCTCTCTTCCTTCTCCCAAGCTTCTTGAAGCAAATTTATTTGATGAGACTATTGTAGATAGGGACATCCTTAATGGCCTGAAGAAGTGGTATCTTTAAACACAAATTTTCCAATTCTCCCAGGAGTTCATTCTCCTATGGGGTGTGTTGACTAGGGTAGATCAAGTGCTCGGGAAAAGGAGGTTGTTGGATCTGAGTGTTATCTTCTTCCTTTTACTCCTCAACCTCTACAAGTGGAGTTGGGGGATGGTTGTCTGGGAGTACTCTTCGCGACCTGAGATTAACCTCCTATATCCCCACAACATAAGCTGGATGGGATGTTTCTCCACTGGGATCCTATTGTTCCTATCTGTTGTTTAGGTTCAGATTGGGTTATGCAGGTATAGGTAGCCTGGGTGGAACAACATGAGTAAGCTGAGGTTGAGGTTGGCATGGAGGCATTAGAGCAAGTAGTTGATTTTGTTGAGGCCTCCACATTTGGGATGGATTGTTCCACAAAGGTTGTTGTGGATCATACTGCTGAAATGGTTAGTTTACTGGCCGAGGATGATATTAAGGGTTGGAAGGCCAAGTAGGAGGTGTAGACCAGGATGGAGGAGTGGGGGTGTACCAAGGTTGCATGGGTGCACTATGATTATTGTAATATTAAGATTAAGGTTCTCCTTGCATACCTTGTTTATATGGCTGAGGGCCTTGAGGCCTTCTCTGGTTGATGAAACATAGTTGCTCTGGAATTGTTTCCCGACCTTGATATACAACTTTAAGTCTAGGTAAGGAGGGACACTTGTCTGTGCCATGATTCTCTTCACAGACTAAGCAAACCTCTATGACATTAAGTGGACATTCATTTCTTGGGTGCTTCCTAGTACATCTAGGAAAGAATATGGCTAGGGATTTCTCTACTTCCTCTTGCTTCCTTGTGACCTGGATTGTGTCCATTTGCAAATCAAAGGTGTGCATAATGTCACTCTTGAAGTCCTCTAGCATGTTTCCAATCTCATGTTTTATGAAGGTGGAAGAGGAAGGGGTATTGAGTGTACTATGTCTAGCTCTTCCCTTCTTTCTAAATGCCCTAGAATGGTTCCAGAAGACAATTTTGATTGTTTCATAGGGTTGTTGGTAGATATCTTCTCATGATATCATATTCAAGGTTTCTATCATCTCTTCACCGATCCCTCGAAGAAGCACAAGTTTTAATGAGTTAGGATCAAGAGTACAGTTGGCTCTTTTATAGTTCAATTGAAACCTCTCTTCATAATCCTCTAGGGATTCATCAGGCCCTAGAGTCATCCTAAATATCTCATCCCGAGTTTCCTTGGACCTATAGTAGTCTTTGTACTTCCTACTAAAGGTCTCTTCCATCTGTGCCCAGGTAGTGATGCTATCCCAGGCATACCCATGAACCAGCACAAGGATGCATCCTTAAGGGTGGATGGGAATAGCTTCAACTTCTGATCATCAGAGGTGTTGTCATAAGTCCTACAAACAACAAAAAATTCAAACATGAATGTGTCAGGGTCCTCAGAGGTAAGTCCATGGAAGTGTGGAAGAGATGAGGGGCTAATGTTTTTCATCTTAGTTTCCCCATTTGCCTCTCTTATGGGAAAGGCTCTCTAGATCCCAGTCATGGTTAAGATAGGTGAAGCAGGTCCCTCAGTTGAAACAAGGTCTTATTTTTCTTCCCCAATAGGATCCTCAAAATATTCAGAAGTCTCTCCTATAGGGGTTTAGTCTCACTGCCACCGAAGAAGAGTGAAGGGTGGCTAGGAGGTGATGTGGGGGTTTTAGGTGAGATTTGTCTTTGAGTATTCCTAGTCCTATGAGGCATGAAAATCAGATATTTATGTACTTTTTTCAATATTTCTGAAATGACATGAAAAGAAAGGAAAGTAGAAAGGAATGCTAAAACAAAATTAAAACATCTACTAGACACCTTGCCGACAACGACGCCAAAAAGTGGTGAGCCCTGGTATTGCACCAAGAGTATTGTAACTCCCAGGGGCTGCCCTACTTTACTTTATCAAACCGAGGTTCATACAAACTTGGAGGTGACAGTGCTATATGCACAACAGATGCACTATGTTCATGTCATCCTCTTCTGCTTTACAAAAGGGCATTATTTCTTAAACTATGATAAAAAATGAAAAGTAAATTACTGAATGGAAATTATAGAAAGGAAATTAGACTAAATTGTTGAAAAGAGATGACAAGAATGAAACTAATTTAATTTGTAGAAAGGAAATGACAGGAAGGGAACTAATTTAACTTACTGAAAATAAATGGCATAAAGGAAACTAATTCCAAACCACACTTAACTTAGCAAATTAGCTAAATGCGCTCTACTTATCCTATAGTCTATCTAACATGCTTCTATACATGCAATTAAACTATCCATGACTTAATTCTACTTGAAAAGGGGTTGATTTTCACCTTAGAGGCAAGAAAAGGGCTAAAGTGGCGAATTGAGGGCTTAGCGCATGAAACAAGGCTTAGATATGGAAAGTGGGAGTTAAAACCTTATAAAACCTTATAATATGGAAGAAATGGTTTTGAGCGGAAATGAATGGAAATATGCGATGAAGGCGAAAGTTGTGATATGCGATATCGCAATCACAACTTCACAAAATTGGAGCGGTAAGCGTTAAGGAAAGAAACGAGAAACGTGATTTGCAATGTGCAATGCGGAGGGGTGACGTGGAGGCAGGGCTGATATCGCAATCGGCAGAACGTGAAGTAAGTGTAAAGGAAACATGGGAATGGTGCGATTTGTGATATCGCAATATTTCAATCGGAAACGATGAGCAACAAGTCATAGAGAAAAGGGAAAAGAGTTGCGAAGTGCGATTGCGATGCAGAAATTGCGGTAAGTGGGAAAGGAAATGGGAAAAAGGGTTGTGATCTACGATATGCGATGTTGCAATATCATGATCAACGAGAAGAGCAGTAAGCGTTAACGAGAACGACGTAAACAATGCAAAGTGTGAAATGTGAAGTACGGTTGCTGGTATTTTAAGGAGGAAAGGCAAAAGACGAGTTTTGATGGTTTTTTCAAGCATTTAGCATTAAAGAGGTAAAAGCAACCATGAATAAGAAAAATAAAGGAATAAGGCAGCTGAAGGGTTTAAGTGCTGTTAAAGGAAAAGGTGGCTGCAACAGTTGAAAATGAGCGGAAAATAGGAGGGGATGGAGGCGCACCAGTAGTGCTTAGAAGTGTAACACACCTGTGGATTCATGCATGGAAAGTTGAAAAAAATGTGTGATAACAATAGTGAAAGAGAGAGTCGGACCTCGTAATGTAGTTTCTTCCCTAAACTCAAACAGAAAGAAATTTTTGGCCTGTGGAAAGGTCTATCTCGCTCGAACTCTATTGACAGAGATGAGAGGGGGAGGCTTGACCACAAATTTTGGATTTTTTCCTCTATTTTGCTGCTCACAAGAAAATGGAAAACTAAAACAACGAATTGAAATCAAAGGCTAAGCATCAACTTGAAGCATGAATGAAATTATCAGAAGCGGAGCTAATGAAATGACAGAAAGCAAAGAACCAATACAACAGAGAGGTTGAGGCACATGGATTGGGCCCTAACCCACGAGCCTAGCTCTTTGAAACTTAAATCAGTAAAATGAAATCAGTCTACTCATTTCATAAAAGAATAACTTCATAAATCTCTGAAAGTTTGATCACTAAAATAATAAAAAGCTCAATAACTTGCAACAAAGTTTCGATTGGAATCTATTAGTATTGGCTAACTCTTCCTAGCTCTAGCTCTGCTCTATTTATTCTACAAGGTAGCTACCAACAACTCCCTAGAAAATGGTGATTGAGTCCTCTTGACTCCCATTAAACAAATATTGAGTACACTCATATTTTAGTTGCTTGGCTGCCTCTGGAATTTGAATTTCTGGAGATAATCCTTGGGATCCTTTGGCTGCCTTTGGAGTTCGAATTACTGGAGAGAATCTAGGGTGGAAAATCCTCCTATAATTTCTCCTTGTTGTCTCCTCCAAGTCTTTATGATAAAATATTTATAAAAATGCTTAATAAATCATGATTTTCCAGCACTCAACCTCATATTATGTACTTAGAGTATGTTAGCCTTAATCACCACCTATACTAGCATCATAAAATCAAATAATAATAAAAATGCAAGAAAAAGAGATCTAAGAAGGCAAAAAGGTGACTGTTAACCCCTCCAAATATGTCTAATGATGGAGCTCATCAACAAACACGAAGAATAAAAACAAAGGAATAAGGCTAGATGAATGGTTTAAGTGTTTTTTTTTAATAAAAAGGTGGGTAAGTGAGAGTAAGCGGGAAAAATCGGAAATGGAGGGCATAATAGCAATGCGCAGATTATGAAGACAAAGATAGATAATGAAGTGGGGAGGTGCCAATGAACTTCTTTCGGGTGAATATTCTTGTACCTGCAATTAACCTTGCCTACTTATTAAAAAAAAAAAAGACAAGTGTGTGATAAAAACAGTGAAAAAAAAATAGTCTTTTGGCCTGTGGGGAAGTCTACCCCCCTCGAGCTCTATTGACAGAGATGAGAAGGGAAATCTAGATCCAAAATTTTTAGAGTTTTACCCTCTATTCTATTACTCATAAGAAAATGAAAACCTCCAGCAGCATTTCGAAACATCAACTTGAAACTATTAGAAGCAAGATTAAATAAATGACAGAAACAAAAATAGCTAATTGACATAAACAAAACTAAATAAATGACAGAAAGGAAATAACAAAAACAATAGAGAAGTTGAGGCACATGGGTTAGGCCCTAACCCAGGGGCTGCCCTACTTTACTTTATGAACGCGGGGTTCGTACAAACTTGGAGGTGACAGTGCTATATACACAACATATGCATTCTACTCATGTCATCCTCTTTCGCTCTATGAAAGGGTGCTACTTCTAGGGGTTCTCAGTGAAGTCTGTCACACTTCAATGAAACTAAAATAAATTGCAGAAAGGAAAAGACAGAAAGGAAACTAAATTAAATTGTTGAAAATAAATGATAGGAAAGGAAACTAATTTAACTTGCTGAAAAGAAATGGGAAAAAAGAAACTAATTTAAATTGCACAAAGGAAATGACAGAAAGGAAAATAATTAACTTGCTGAAAATAAATGGCATAAAGGGAACTAATTTAAATTACATAAAGGAAATGACGGGAATGAAACTACTTTAATTTATGCTCTATCTACCATGCTTCTATCCATGTAGCTAAGTTATCCATGACTTAACTCTAATTGAAAAAGTGTTGATTTACATCTTGGAGGAAAAAGGGCTAAAGAGGCTAATGGAGGGCTTAACACATGAAACAAGCCTTAAAAGTGGAAGGAGGGGGTTTAAACCTTACTAAAACTTTATTATAGCGTAAAAAATGCTTTGGAGTGGAATGCTTTGAAAAGTGCGATGGCGGGGAAGTGGGAGTATAGTTCGAGAGCGGGAGAGAAATGCGATTTGTGAAAAGGGAAAAGGTTGTGATCTACAATATGCGATATCACAATATCGCAATTGGCAGACATGAGCAATAAGTGTTAACAAGGAGCGGATAAAGATTGCGAAATGATATTTGGGATGAGATAAAGACTGTGAAATGTGATTTGCGATTTGCAGTGTGGCCGAGTACGGAGCGATATCGCAATTAGCGTTTGGAGCGATAAGTCTTAAAGGAAAGGGGGAAAAGGTTGCGAAATGCGAAATGCGTTGGGTGACATGGCGGTGGGACTGGTGGCGGAGCGCAATACCAATATCGCAATTGGCATCAGAACCGGTAAGTGTTAACAGGTACCAAATAAAAATGTGATTGTGATTTGTGATGCGGCGAAGTACGGAGGATATCGCAATCGGCGGCGGGAGCGATAAGTATTAACGGGAACAAAATAAAAATGTGGTTGAGATTTGCGATGTGGTGGAGTATAGAGGTTATCACAATCGACGTCGGGAGTGGTAAGTATTAACGGGAACAAAATAAAAGTTGCAATTTGCGGTGAGCGAAGTACGGTAGCAGGAAGTTCGAGGAGCAAGGGCGGAGGTCGAGTTCCAATGGTTTTTGAGTGTTTTGCATTAAAAAGGGTAAGGCAACCGTGATGAATAAAAATAATGGAATAATGTTGGATGAATGGTTTAAGTGTTTTTATGAATAAAAAGGTGGGTGCGACAGTGAGAGTAAGTGGTAAAAGCATAAATGGAGGGTGTAACAACAGTGCATAGATTGTGAATACAAATATGGAGAATGAAGTGGGGAGGTGTCAATGAACTTCTTTCGGGCAAATATTCTTGTACCTGTAATCAACCCTGCCTACTTATGCAAAAAAAAAACAGACAAGTGTGTGATAAAAACAGTGAACAAAAAGCAGTTTTTTGGCCTATGGGAAAGTCTACCCCCTTCAAGTTCTATTGACAAAGATGAGAAGGGAAGTCTAGATCCACATATTTTAGAGTTTTACCCTCTATTCTATTACTCATAAGCAAATGAAAACCTCTAGCAGCATTTCGAAACAACAACTGGAAACTGTCAGAAGCAAGATTAACTAAATGACACAAACAAAAATAGCTAATTGACAGAAACAAAACTAGCTAAATGATAGAAAGGAAATAACGAAAACAACAGAGAAGCTGAGGCACATGGGTTGGGACCTAAACCACGAGCCCATCTCTCTAGAACTAGATCAATAAAAGGTCATCTGAATAATCATTGCATTAAAAATACAATCTTATTATGTACTAAAGGTCTTAATTAGAAAAATCATAATAGAATGGAAAATGAATGGCATGGGATAGAATATACTGCATCAAATGGACCAGAATCCACCATAATCGACCCTAATTAGCTCTTGATCAACTTTATTTATCGTCAAGGTCAACTATGAACAACTCCCTAAAAAAATAGGTAATGAGTCCACTTGAATCCAAGTGAAGTATGGCTTGAGTGCACTTGGTCTTGAGTTGCTTGGATGCCTCTAGAATTCAAATTGCTGGAGGGGATCTCATGAGGATCCTTTGGCTACCTTTGAGAGTTAAGGAGGGTTGAAAACCCCCTTGAATATCTCCAATATTTCTCCCCAATTTCCTGATATTGTGCTCATTTATTCTTCACTCTTGATCTTCCAGTGGCAGGGAGGAATTCCCTAAATTATCTCCTTCTCCAAATCTACGTAATTTGCCTAATATTCTCACAATATTCTACAAAAATAACCAATATTAGTCACAAATGTGCAATTACCTTTAAACCTTCCTAAGAAAATGTTAAAGCATAAGAGAACATTATCAAGTGCAGAAGGAGATATTTAATATATCTTTTCATGTGCATAAGGAAGGTAGATGGGCCTAAGAAAGGTTAGATGGGCCTTATTTTTTGTCTAATTTAGAGGCCCATCATCTACCATGATATCTTGGATGAAAGTTCTATAGCATGACCGAGGTTGAGCATGATGTTTCCATCATGGCTAACTGTGAGGTAGGATGAAGAAGATCCTTAGAGAGTTGTCTAAGTATGATATGAATATGACATGGATAAATTGTGATGATAAAGAGTGGGATCCAATTTGTAGAGGATCCAATATATATATATATATATATATATATATATATATATATATATATATATATATATATATATATATATATATATATATATATATATATATGGGACCGAGATACTCTCATATATTGAGATCGTGCAGCTATATGAGACAAACTTAGGCTTGTGGTTGGAACCTCCTTCAGAGGGAGGATGAATATGGTATCCTTTTGTGATTTATATGATTATTTATGTTCTAACGTGATATGTGATTTGATGTCCTATATGAACAAGAGACAACTGCTATTGATACATGATGATAATGAATAAATGGTGGTAGCGTAGGCTCTCCTCGGATAGAAAATTCTTCTTCTAGATTTGAGAATGTTTAGTATATGAGCAGGGATAATCAAGAGATAATCAAGAATAAGGAAGCAATGGATCGAGATGAACATTGATGATTTGAGATGATGATATACTTGAGATGGCCATGACATGAAGACAACACAACAATATGATGTGATGTTCAACAAAAATATATTAGCAGGTGGAATTCTCCATAGTTGAGAGGGAGTGTTGAAAATATGAAATTGTGGTAAAATTCCGCTTTAGACAACTCACATGATGGATATAATGATTTCATTAAATAACCCTTTTCGAGAGGACCAAAATCGACTTAAATATCACCTCATTTGTACAAACAGAAGTTGGTTTTTGAATTTATCAACAAACTCATATACATTGGATTAGGTTGGCCCTATACACATGTGCGTATTAGATCAAGTCATCCCTAAGGAAAGTGGACCCATTGGAAGGCTATAAATACAAGTGACCTCTAGCTCATTTAGACACAATGAAGAGATACTCTTCTCTCTTGGTTTTTCTCTCACACAGGTCTGAGGCTTGTCCACGGAGGAATAGGTTTGCTCTGAGGTGCAATTGCAGGGTCTGAGGCTCACATCTCTGATTTAGGGTTCTGGGCCCCAATCACAGACACAAATCTGGAATATTTTGACCCTAGTCACACCCACATAGGCTCATTAGTGTGAATGGAGCCTTCAAGTCACACGGATAACTCATTATGCATGCAACCAAGAGATTAGGGTTTCTATAGTTTTGTTTTGACCCCCAATCACATGCTTGCCTAGCATAAGGGAGCGACTAGGACCCTATAGTCGTAAAAAATATTCTTCCTCCATGCAATCAGGGACCAAAAGATGAAGTTTCTGTATTCTAAATATTCTGCTTAGTGACCGCAGGGTTCGAAAGTTGACCTCAGTCAGTGAGAGTTCAATACAAACTTCAAAATCAGATTTCAGAGTGTATAATTTGTTGGGTTCACCCCATGGATGTTGTGGTTGTTTTGCTGGTTAGTTGCATAGATGAAGATATAAATCATTTTACACTCTTTTGATGAATCATTTGAGGAAAATATAAGAAGAATAATTTGCAAGGGTTTTCCCCATAGTGGGTTTTTCCCTGGTCTCCGACCAATCCTGGTGTCTCTATGTGTGCATGATTTCCTTCTATTGTTCCTTTATCTTCTACTTCATTGATGATGATAATATTGTTCCTTCTATATAGTTGCATATACTGCTAAATAATGATATAGATCTAAATAATGTTATAATGCTATGGGGTGAACTTAATGTGTTAATGAAGAAATGAAATTATCAAAGAAAAGAACAATATAGCCCTATGAAAAATTAAGAAGGTTAGCCTAAGCTATCTTTATACGTAGATTATGCATAATGTGTAGCACCCTCTTCCCACATCCACCCAAGTAACCAACTAAACACGGTAAACATGTGATGAGAGGCTACTAATATTAGATTCAACCTCCTAGATGAATTTAAGGAAGTGGAACCGATGGAAACACTAAAAACGCACCTGACATTGCATCATTGACATCCCCAGCAGGTAACCCACCCTTCTAGAGCCCTATTCCTTGAGGGGGGACAAATTTTTGGCCCCTTTGAGGCTGAGTCACGGGTTTGTAAGGGCAAGGGAGCGGCTCTAGACCCTAGAGCAGTGGGCTAGCCTTGTCAAGGTAGCGGTCCAGGCCCAAACAACAAATTTTCCGCATGTAGCTTCAGGATTTGTGCCACATTTTCAGCCCTTGAGCCTAGGTAACTGCCCAGAACTTCCTGTAACTTCAGGGGAGGGTAAATAACATTAAAAAAACATATGGAAGTAATCACATCATCAAGAACTTTTCTAACCACACTAAGCCATGACAGGAATTTCGTCAAACATGTCACAAACATAGAATATACAGGCATAAACAACATATTTAAACAAATGGGTCTCTTATAAACCTGAGAATGGCTAAGAAGGATTTCTCCCCTACATCATAAGATAAAATACAATCTATTAGACCATAGATACATTGTGCATTCATTTACAAGTAAAAACATGGATAGAGCCATACCTCATCACTACCACAATACATGCTTATAACCAACATAATACCAACAAAAATACCACGGAGACATTAGCAATAGAATCCATATATAAACTAGTGCATATACTCATTTCATTACTGAATGTAAAAACCAACCCGAAATGGGACTTCCACATTCCACCCAACCATAGACATGGCTGAGCCAAATCTCACTTCAGCCAATCACCCTCATGCCATATTAAATAAGCACCAAATGATGGCTCCAGATACCAAACCATTGCAACCCCAAACTAGTGATTCTACCTCACAATCAGTCATCACTAATTGTCACGAATTGCTTTCCATCCAAGCTGCTCTAGGGCTCTAGAGTGTTTGTTCCAACTAAGGCTCTAGGACTAGTAACTTAACCCCAGTTCTTCTCAAGCTCCAGAGCATTTTTCCAACCAAGGCTCCAGGACTAGTAACTCAACCCACTTAGGGGTCCATAGCATTTGTCCAACCAAGGCTCCAGGAACTAATAACTCAACCCAACAACTAAAGGAATCATGAGAACCAACTAGAAAACAATCAATGGAAATAAACCCATGCTACTATGGTTGTCCAGGAAATGGCAAGGCTAGGAAAATCCACATGCATATACCATGCATGAAAAAGAGGAAATCACACATGCAACTTGGTACCTTCACTCAGAACCTCCTGTAGATGTCAATCTCGATGTCCTCTTGCGCTTTCTTTCTTTTCCTTTGCTTTCTTGATCGAAATCTCCACAAATGCCACACTCTCCAAGAGTGCTCCAAGAATACTCTAAGTGTTCAAAAGTATGAGAGAGAGAGAGAGAGGATAATGAGAGCTCCAAAACTGAACTGACAAAAGCTTACCAACTGATCCTCAGAAAGATTTTTATAGATGAGGCCTCTATTTTCTTCATTTTCCATTATTTTCTTTCATTTTCCTGCTCACTTGCAACCTGTGACCTTTCACCTTCCTTTTCTCCTGTTTTCCATTATTTTCACAAATAAATGCCAAATAATGCCTCATTCCTTTCTAATGCCTTTTCCTTTTCCTTTGTCAATTTCCTTAGCCATATTAACTGAAATGAACACCCGCTAGGATGTTTTTTTTTACCAACCATTCAACTTGGAATGCATGTCCCATCACCATGGTCTTATATATTTTTACATGAATGCTTTTACCAGAACTGTTACACAATGATGGCCTTCAATTTGTTTGGGGAATGATCCTTTTGATTATCAAACTCGAGGCAAATAGAATCATCTATATGATATTTCATTGGAAAGATGATCCTTTTTTATCTGACTAAAACCAGGGCTTAGTCCAACCATAAGAAGTCTTGCTCCTACGAAAGGAAACTTAAAAGAATGAAGATGCAAATACTAATGCAGAATAAATTAATAAAAAAATAAAACCGATCTTGACTAAGAGAAGATATCCCCACTCTTATCTAAGAGCTAAAGGTATGTAACAAGTGCAAAG
Organism: Pinus albicaulis; assembly: GCA_034641835.2. NCBI lineage: Eukaryota > Viridiplantae > Streptophyta > Pinopsida > Pinales > Pinaceae > Pinus > Pinus albicaulis. The sequence continues at coordinate 869,870,466 of CM076577.1, read as the reverse complement.
GACTATGATTGCATCTAGGGTTAAGATGGACCTGCCAGTCATCAACATAGTTTGATTATCAACATTGTTGTTAAAGAAAACATGTCATGAAATTATTCAATAAATAGTTATTAAAAATAACTTCACACATATACACAAATTCAAACTTGTAAATTTAATTCACTTTGAGGTTTATATTAAACTAAAGAATTAGTTCTTTTAATCTAACATAAAATGGCACAAGGCAAGATTATGATTGACTGGTAAATATTTATTTGTAATCATAAGAAAGCCTCCACGAATCCATTAAAAATAGTAATTATAATCCTACTTTGTCTAGTAAAAGATAATCTTACACAGAACATTCATTAGCATATAACAAATGAGAAAAATAGTAATGCAAATATCAAGTGTTAATATTACCAATTAGAACAAATTGAAAATCTTTATAAAGGAAACATTGGGAAGTATTAACAATTTGCAAATCACTTACAATAGTGTATTGAAAAGAAAATCGATTAATATAAGCTCTGATGCCTCTGTACATGTGTATCACACCTTGAAACCTTCACTCCAGAAAATGACTAACAATAGTGTATAGCCACCCTCTTACAAAACTTCAAGCTTTAATAATTCTATAGAGAGACTCCTTCTATACAATAGTGCAACAGATTGAAGACTAATTGCAGAATCTCCCCTGCAGACTACAAAATTTATATAATAAAAACTAGAATAATTTCTACAACCCACTTATGAGTGCATCCGAAATCCCCAATTCTAGACTGCTGCCTCTATTTAAATAGATTTTATAGGAATGCACATAAGAGAGTTAAATCCCCCATCATGTTCTCTAGAATCCTCCCTATTACAATAGTTCCATTTCCCTTTATACGATATCAGGAGGGTCTTCTTTGTTTTCTAGAATTTTATATACATTTAATTTTTTACATTCCAATATTGTTTGACAGAGTCTTGGAATTTTCTCTTGATTAATCCTATGAATGAAGATCGAAACATCCCTCGTAAATTCTTGATAGAACCTTCACTGGCTTAAAACTCAGGAATTTCATTTTTTTTTGGCAGGCAGCCGAGTCACGAATTCTAGAAGATGCCAGAAATATTGGAATAAACAATTGGGAGTTTGCGATGTATGTGTAGAGGCACAGTATTTTCCATCGAAAGTGATTAGATTCTAAGCCTTTCAATAGCTGAACTCATTGGCTTTAGTTAACTTGTGAATTTGAATGCACCAAAGAAAATTTCCAGCCGTGATACTTGGGAGTTGGTTTGCATTGAGATTTTTGTGAACCTGTAATCACCACAATTCCAAATAAGAACTAATAATTAGAGAGAGTGCATGCCATAAAGTTGATTTCAAATATATATCTAGCATTAATGGTTTCAGTTTTTTTTTTTTTACACAAGGAAAAAAAACATGGCTGCCATCCAGAGCCTAAAATAACCAGAAAAATCATTACAACTCAATCAACATGAGTACCGGAAAGGGTTTACAACCATCCAAAGATCATATTAATCGAGCAAGAAACAGTGCCTTCCTTACCCATTTAAAAAAAAACACAAATACAGCTTTAAACTGAAGCAGCATCCCAAAGATTAACAATAAGTATGAAAACTTAGCCTTCATACATAAACAGAGAAACGGCACAAGAGAAAAAAGTTGTGTGCCATTCGCAGATCTCCCGGTCCAAAAACAGGAAAAGACAGAGAATGTTCTAATGTTCGCCATAACATCGCGCAAAGGAAAAAGCTCAGATACCATTGAAAGTACAGACGATACTTAGTTGAGACTCACCATACCCTGAACACCCGAACCTGTATCATCCACCATCTCATAATACATGTTACCAAACTCAACAGTTAGTCCCATTTTTGAAAGTCTATTCGCCTGTGCATTTGACTCTCGATAGATATGATTGAAAGTAATTTTTGTAAAAGAAGTCCCGAGAGAGTAGAAACGCTCCAACCATGACTTTAGGTTGTTAGGATTGAGATTTGTACCCTATTCAGATGATCTATGAGAACCGAATCACCCAAAACCCACAGGTTGTCAATATATAACTAAGCTGCAAACCAAAGCAAACCCCAGAGGGTCAGGATCTTCGCCCTAGTGTTCAATCCCCTACCACCCAACCAGTGAATCTGTGTTCAATCCCCTACCACCCAACCAGTGAATCTTATAATGATATGATGGTGAGATCTGTAGCCACGCACCACACCCACAGACATAATGTTGAGAAGCTCCGTCGAAGAAACCTGCGGGATAATGTATCTCAAAAGGCCGCAATTGCTTCGAGAGGTGCATAGGATGCTTGTCACCAGTCTCTAGCTTACTCCATAGGCTAATAATACTATAAGCAGTCCCCTCATAATAGCCCTAAGTTCCGTAAAAAATCACTCTGTTCCGACTGAGCCATATAAACCAGTGGAATAAGGCTGGCAAGACTCCAAAGTTTTTGTGCTTATTCTTACCCCATACTATGAACTCCATCGTGTTCTCAAAAGCAGGAAAACTAATGTTAAATAAATAGCCCAGACACCTTAAAACATTCTTTGCGAAGGAGCATCTATAAAAAAAAAGATGTTCATTATCATTTCCCCTTCATGCATAAACAACAAACACCAGGTCCACACTTTCCCCTTTTCCTCAACTTCTCCTATGTAAGATTTTTATTGTTTAGCACCAACCATAGAAACAATTTCATTTTCAGTTGGGCATTTGACTCCCATATACTCATGCTGGTCAATACAGCCACCTAAAAACTGGACTGCGAAAAAAGCCTTTTATAGATGTCCTTTACCACTGGCATCTCATTTATAAGAGCCCCCTCCCAAATTAGCTGATCACCACTCATGTTCCAAGTTAATCCTCTGCTTCTCAGATCCAAAGTGAAAGTATTCCAATCCTCCAGCAGCGAAAACGGTAAGCATAGTCCCTTAGCGGATTGCCACACTGGTACCCCATCTCTCTGCTCCATTATAATCTGGCAAATTCCCCTTCCTTTTAAACACCTCAACAACTGTCCACTGCATGATGAAAAGCCCCAATCACCCCTTCAATTGTCATGTCTGATTAGTATTTTGTCTCCCTTTCCAAAATCCCAACACAGCTGGGATGCAAAATCATTCCAGATATACTTGAAACCATTCCAAATTTGTGACGCCCCTTTTACTTTTCGCCACCCATTCATAAAAACTGTCTCCAGATTTTATTCTTTTAAATATTTATAGCTTATAATTTCATTCCACATACCTTTCTTCGTCAAATCTCTCCACAGTGATTTCATAAGCAAAGCTCGCCCAAAGGTTTGCAAGTCCTTTAAGCCCCAACCCCCCTTCTCCTTAGCTCTCATAATCACATCCCAGCAAACCAAGTGGTACTTACCCTTCATAGCCTTTCCGCTCCATAAGAATTTCATCATTGTGCTTCTGAAGCGAGAAAGAATCCTTTTCGAAATAACATAAATGTGATCCCAATACACCATCAGCTGTTGAATAACCGCTTGTATAAGAATGACCCTACCTCCTAAAGACAGCCATTTATATGTCCATTAGCCGATTCTCTTCTCCGCCTTTTTGATGAACCAGGACCAATTCTCAGCACAGTAATTGTTTGGATTTAAATAGAATCATAAATATTTAAATCCAGCATACAACGGCTCAGTTTTGAAGTCGAAAAGATCACCCACCGCCGAAATAACCTCTTCATTACCCACATTTGAATAGATGCACGATTTTAAACTGTTTGCAACCATACCGGAAGCATCACAGAATTTACTAAAGATGTCATAAAAATATTTCCAAACGGATCTAAGAATCATACCATACAATAAGACATCATCGACAAACAAGTTGTGGTTTATTTCCCTGGACAGCGATAGCTTTATGCTTTTTATAATCCTCTTTGAAACAGTTATACCAATATTGCAGCTTAGAATATCCATAACAAGAATAAAAAGTAATGGGAAAGCGCACATCCTTGTCTCACACCACACCCTGGTCTGAAGAAACCAGAAGCAACTCCATTAATAATAACTGCCATAGATGTACTTGTAACACATCCCAATATCTAATTTACCAAGCCCCGATCTAAACCAATCTTGAATAAGATCATGCGGAGTAATCTCCAATTAACACGATCATATGCCTTGCATAGATCAATCCTCATTACCATAGCCTTTATATTCTTTGTATGAATGGAGTAGATCACCTCTTGAGTTGAAGCCACAGCATCATGGATGCTCCTGTCTTTCAGGAACCCAGACTGTTCGGGGGAAATAAAACGAGACAGCACCATTTTCATTCTTCCTGCAATGATTTTAGAAGAAACATGGAAACTTCGATGTGAAATAGTGAATGAAACCTTAAATTGACACCTCACTGTGAAATTATAACACTTAGATTTTATAAGCGTTATGAAGAATCCTTTTTGTTGGAAATGTTAATTAATTAATTTCTTGTATGCTTTGATTGAATGACAAAAACGATAATTTGTTTTCTTTTGGAGTTATCTGGAGTTTGCTAATTTTGACGAGTAAAGCATGCTGTGATTTATAATATGCCTTACCAGATGCTATGCATTTGATTCATTATAGAGAGTATCATTAACCACTGAAAATTACATTTAGATTAGCCATGCGATAATATTGTGATGTTTTATGAAAAATATGATTCTTCAGCGCAAATTTGTTAGTCGGCAGCAATTCGTGGGATCATGAACAAGCGCGCCAGCCTTTGTTTTTATTTTCTCATTGGCTTGATCTTTATCAGGAACAAGAGTGCCAGACTATTATCCTCTGGAAATGGTTTTATTTTTGAGTATTTGACCATCTTTGGATGCTCTCGGTAATGGTATAACTGGATTATGATTGTCGGATCACTAGCTCTCCCGACTAGTGTTTTTGCTTATTATTTTTGTTTTCTCTGAGATTCGGTTGTTTTTACATACCGGATTTTTGTATTTGTCGTGTTGTGTATACTTCTTTCCGATGCCTGGGCTAGATGCCTCTCTGTATTTGGAATGCTCATGGGGATCATCATTAGGCGTAATCTTGCCCCTGTAGATGTATTGTGATCATTACTCTGTCTGATTTCTGGGTCTCCCTACTTCAGGTCGGAAATCTGGAATCTTTACTCAGTATGTATTGTATTGAATTATGGACTGTTATTACATCTAATATAGACAAAACAGCGTTTTTTTCTTCTGAAAAAAAGATACAAACATCCTTATAACTGTCCTCCACATCCATAGATATTAATACTTACAACAATGAATAACACAACATTGATGACGTTAATAAGATTCAAGAAATATCACATCTGGGCACTGGTTCTTTGCAATTTGATTGCAAAATGTGTGAAGGGATATTTGTTATTTAACACCTCCTCTTTACGATTGAGTACGTGCGAAAAATGCAAACTAGTGATGCATGTTATCGTGTGGGAGATATGAATATGTGAAATGTGCGATCACACATCATGTGGATGAAATGTGATATGCAATTGATTGTTGGTTTATAGTGTGCCCTCATCGACCCTCTATTATAACCTAAAATTCTGTGTTTTTGGTGTCCATAATTCATGAGAACTATATCTTTTACTACTTATAGAATATAATTAATGTGGACTTTTTAAATTAACCTACACTTTTTGAAGTTAAGAATAATATTTGCATTATAAAAATCTAACTTATTCACGAGTCCTTCATGAAACATAATAGATAAGTGACCATATAAATTTGGCAAAATATGGCATTATCTTTTTTTTAAATATGTTTGAATTTAAATAAGAGAGGAAGCCCAACACAAGTGACCTTTGCTGATGATCTTAAGCATGACATTGTTGTGCTATTTTTCCAATGATTAACGCTTGACTAAACTTTACGAAATTTGTAGTCATCATTGAAGAACTATCAAGACCATAAGAGAAATGGACCTAAAAACATACTATAATATGACACAAATATTGAGAAAATGACATCATCAAAATTCATTTGAAAGGTTCCTTAAACTCAAAATTTTAAGGGATGTTGTGGCCACAACATTACAATAACAATTATTGCATCTAAATGAACCAAGCTTGAATATAATGGGCTATTTAATACCTCAAATAGGGTTTCCCTTCGCAAAATGAGGGCTTTGAGCTTGCAATGGTGTTTCCTCCCTAGGTAGGAGTGACTAAAGGAAAAATCTATTAGGTTTTTCTAGCCCCCAAGGGGAAGTAACATTTTCTCAGCCCACCCTTAAATTGATAGGTCTTAGTGAATGATAATGATGGAACATAAGGGATAATACTTCATGGCCAAGTGTCATGGTCAAAGGGACTAACATGATGGATCTCCACATTCTGAGTATATAGATGTGAGGAGGGAGCAATCATGGATGCATGAGATGTCAACTCGGAATGAGTTACACACATTCTTATATGGTGTAGTGATATTCATATTCAATTGATGCATGAACTTTAGTGGCATGACAATAGTGGATGCTCTTGATTCAAGCATGCAATTATGAAGTATGAGGTTATTAATGATTAGGGACAATAAGAAAGGCTCATAAACTCCCTTTTTGCTGTCAAATCACATATTTCGCAATATCATAGGAAGATCATTAGGTTCAACTTTAAGACATAAATCCTTCTTAATTTGAATCCTTTGGAGAGGAAGCCTAGCCATCTCTATGAGAAGCATATGTACATTAATCTTAGCTAAAACACTATCCATATCCACATTCTACTCAACATAAATATTTTTGGGTTTAGGTTTCAGTTTGCTTTGAGACTACTCTCAAGGATTGTCCCTTCCTTGATATGGATTACCAAAACTAGAATTTATTGGGCTTGGTCATTATCCCTCCTTAAATATTGGATACCCTTAAACCTTCCACCATTTTCTATAGCTAGCATAGGCTCAAATTGATTAGTAGTAGCTTGTATTTGGTTAGGCTCAAGGTGGAAATAGGGATCGCGAAGAAAATTATTGAAAGGATCACTTTCATTTTCTACATTTAGGTGCTCAATATTTTCCTGCTCTTCTTCTTGATCATAACGACTATCTTCTTGGTAATGGGGTTCCTCAAAATATTTATACCAAGGTGACTCTCCTTGTCCCAAAATGTTGGTCAAGGAAATATTATTAAAAGCACTTTGTTGATTAGCATGATCTCCCTCAGTTGTTTTTTCTAGTGAAGGAATTATCCTTATTGATTTGGTTTTTAGGAGGAAAATTAGGCATATATTCCTCTCCCTCTCTATCATGGACATCCTATTCATTATAGTATTAGGGCCATGCATTATTTCACTCATGAAATTATCAAATTTTTGGGAAAATGCTTGCATAATTGGGTCAACTTGAGAAATAGGCATTGATTTAGACTCAATCTTGACCTTAGGATAGTCAAACATGTTAATTTGTGCAAAGCTAAAATTTTGTTCAACTTCTACAATAATATTATTTTCCTTAGCCAAGTCATTAGGATTTTATTCCTAAGGGCATAAATTAGATGTCCATGAAGAGACCAAAAGTATCGATCAATAATAACAACATCAAAGGGTTCAAATCTATCAGAAACTTCTCAAAAGAGGTTATCAAATTTTTGAGTAAATTCCTTAACAATTTCCTTTTTGGACTTTGTTGCAAGAAAACTTAAAGATTTAATAATCCTCCTATAAAATAGTGTAGCATATTGAAGACTAACTGCAGAATCTCCCCTTTGGCAGACTACAAAATTTATATAATAAAAACTAGAATCATTTCTACAACCCAGTTATGAGTGGATTTGGAACCCCCCATTCTAGACCGTTGCCTCTATTTAAATAGTTTTTATAGGAATGCACATAAGAGAGTTAAATCTCCCATCATGTTCTCTAGACTCCTCCCTGTTACAATAGTTCCATTTTCTATACGATATGTCGTCGGATCTTCTTTCTTTTCTAGAATTTGTTATACATTTAATTTTTGACATTCCAATATTGTTTGACAAAGTCTTGGAATTTTCTCTTAATTGATCCTCTGAATGAAGATCGAAACATCCCTCGTAAATTATTGACATAACCAAAAAGATATGGTAATTTCTAATTGGTGTTTAGTTAATAGATTCAGGTGCCTCCTGTAACAATTTATGTCTTGATTTGAACGATTTATCTGAAATTTGCTTCTCTAAGAGCATAGAAGACTAGCGTTTCAATGTACTGTTAGTTTTTTTCTTCTGAAAAACAAAGACGACTAGCGTTTCACCGGATTAAAACTCGAGATTTTTTATTTTATTTTTTATGGTAGGCAGTCGGGTCGCGAATTATAGAAAACACCATAAATCTTGGAATAAACAATTGGGAGTTTGCGATTGAATGAAAAAAATGATAAGTTTTTTTTTTCTTTTGGAGTTGTCTGGAGTTTGTTAATTTTCAGAAGCAAAGCATGCTGCCATTTATAATACGCCTTACTAGATGCTATGAAATTTGATTCATTATCAGAGAGTATAATTAACCACCCGAAAATTACATTTAGATTGACCATGCGAGAATACATTGATGTTTTATGAAAAGTATGATTCTTCATCGGGTAGATACAAACAACCTTGTAATAGTCCTCCACATCCATAGATATTAATATTTATAACAATTAATAACCCAACGTTGATGACATTAATAAGATTCGAGAAAGATCACATCTGGACATCGAGTCTTTGCGATTTATTTGCAGAATTTGTGAAAGATATTTGTTATTTAACACCTCGACTTTACGAGTATGTGTGAAAATTGTAAACTAGTGATGCATGTTATCGTGTGGGAGATACGATCATGTGAAATGTTTGATCACACTTTCACATGGATGAAATGTGATATGCAATTAATGGTTGGATTATAGTGTGCCCTCGTCGATCCTCTATTGTAACCTGAAATTATAAATTTTTTGGTGCCCATAATTCATGAGAACTATATCTTTTACTATTAATACGGTATAATTACAATGTGGAATTTTTAAAGTAACTTATAATTTGTTAAGTTAAGAATGACATTTGCATTATAAAAATCCAACTTACTGGGTTTAGGAGCGGAGCAATCGCGAGTCTTTCTAAAACATAATTCATAAGTGCCCGTACAAATTTTGAAAAAAACTGGCATTACGTTTTTTTTAACATGTTTGAATTTAAATAAGAGAGGAAGCCAAGCACAAGTGACCTTTGGTGATTATTTCAGGCATGACATTGTTGCGCTATTTTGTTAATGATTAAGACTTGCTAAATTCTACGAAATTTGTATTCATTATTGAAGAACTATCAAGATCATAAGAGTGATTGACCTAAAAGCATACTATAGTATGTCAAAAATATCGAGAAGATGACATCATCAAAATTCATTTGAAAGGTTTCTTAAATTCAAAAATTTAAGAGAGGTTGTGGCCACAATAGTACAATAAAATGTATTGCATCAAAATGAACCAAACTTGAATACAATGGGCTATTTAATACCTTAATAGGGATTCTTTTCCAAAAATCACAGCCTTGATCTTGTAATGGTGTTTCATCCCTAGGTAGGAGTCGCTAAAGGAAAACTCTATTAGGTGTTTCCAGCCCCCAAGGGGAAGTAACATTTCTTCAGCCCACCCTTCAATTGATAGGTTTTAGTGAATTATAATGATATTACAGAGGGGAGAAGACTTCATGGATAAGTGCCATCGTCAAAGGGACTTAAATTATGGAGCTCGACATCTTGAGTGTATAAATGTGAGAGGAAGAGATCATGGATGCATGAGATGCCAACTGCTATATGGTGTAGTGATATCCATATTGAATTCACGAATGAACTTTAGTGGAATGATAATAGTGGATGCTCCTTATTCAAGCATGAATTTATGAAGTATGAGGTTATTAATGACTAGGGACAATAAGAAAGGCTCATGAACCCCATTTTTCTTGTCAAATCACATATTTTTCAATATCATAGGAAAATCACTAGGTTCATCTTTAAGACATAAATCCTTCTTAATTTTACTCCTTTAGAGAGGAGGCATACCCATCTCTTTGAGGGGGGCGTATGCACATTAACCTTAGCTAAAACACTACTCATACCCACATTCAACTCAACATCATTATTTTTGGGTTTAGGATTTAGTTTGCTTTGAGGTTGCTCTGGGGGGTTGTCCCTTCCTTGAGATGGATTCCCAAAACTAGAACTTGCTTGGGCTTGGTAGCTATCCCTCCTTGAATATTGGATACCCTTACACCTTCCACCATTTTCTATGCCTAACACGGGCTCAACTTGATTAATAGTACTTTGTATTTGGTTAGGCTCAAGGTGGAAATATGTATCCTAAAGAAAATTATTGAAAGGATCACTAGTCCCTACCATATCCATCGAATGAGAGGAGAAACAAAATCATGACAACAAATTCTTATGTTATAAACCTGACACCAATGCCCAATAAAATTTATGTATATGTTTTTCAAAAATGATAAAATCAATACCATTGAATTTAGGGATCCATTCACTATGTTTTTCAGGTAGAGGATGAGGAGCACCAGGTTGGTCCCTTAAATCCAAAGGCCTGAAAGAAACAATAATCCAAGGCATATCCATGGCTTGGGTTGGAGGAGGGTTATTGGGTAAAATATGTATAGCCAAATGGGTGGTTGGATTATCAGGAGAAGTACCAACCTCAGTAGTATTTTACTTTGACAAACCTATTGTCCTATCAAAAGAAATAATAGGGGATTGGTAATAATTTGATTGTGGAGTCGACAAAATAGGATCTATTTTGTCATTTGAGATTTCCATATTCAAAGGAGTGGAGCTTAATCTTCAAATTACATGGAGGTAGAATCGCTTCCTCCCCAACAATGATGTCAAAAATGTTTCTGCAAAACCTAGGAGGCCTTAGAGAGGGGTTCCTTAAAAGGAAATCACTAAACCAAGTGACAACAATAAAGTCGTAGCCCACTGTCACCACGACTATGCCCCTTTCTCTTTATGGATTTTAACCAATGGGAGGAGTCCCTATATATTGGTCATCTGAGAGATATTATGGGCTTAAAGGTATAAGGTGACATAATAGGCTTCTAAGGGATGAAAAAACTTAGGTACAAGGCTTAAGAAATGAAGAAGAGGAGAATTACTTCCCTTAGAGAGGCCAAAATAGGGAACACTAGACCTAGGGCTTGATTAATAACATTGAAAATGGATTGTTCTAGAGTCAAGGTATCGAGAAAGTGTTTACAAGAATGTATATTTATCAAAACAAGGCACATGAAACCTTCAAGAAACCCTCAAGTTGAAGCTTGACCAAAATAGGGTTTCTTCTAGGGAAAGCTAAATTATGAAGGAAAATGGGAATATTAACCACCAAGAGGAACTATTTTGAGGCAACCAATTCAAATCTTTTTTTTAATCCTTCCAAGACCACATATCTCTCTTCTAAACCAATTTTCACTAGGCTCTAATTAGGACATTTATCCTTAAGAGGGACGAAAAAGAGAAAAGAGGATGAGCAAAATTGATTTTGTGGATAAAATTTGACTTTATCACTAACTAGACAAGGCCACTTCCTAGTACTTGGGTGGATAGAGTTTATGGATTGTTAAGAATGGCTATAGCTTGCAAATGAGTAAGGATATTTTGATACCCTAGCAACAAAACCTTAACTATTCCTTTATGAGGGATCAAAGTTAACTTGGGAGAGCTATGTAAGATTCACCAAGGGGATTTTCATTCACATATAATACATGATTAATGCATGCAATAATGAGACCTAACTTCCATGCAATTGATATTAACTAATTTAGGGCATAATAGGAAAACCCTAGATCATCAATTTATTCCATACACTAGAAATAAAAAATTTTCAATAATAAAGTGGCTCACTTACATGAAAATATGCATGAAAGATATAATTATTGATCTAAGGCAACTTCTCCAAAGAGAAAAATATAGTGCCACTAAAGGAAATGATCCATATGTCATATCTTTCCAAAGATACAATGAGGCTTAAATTCTCCAATAGAGGGCGAATTAGTCCAAGTGATGATGATTGAAATGAGAAGTCCTCTCATATATTTATATGAGGATGAGTTCTAACTTTAGCCTAAAATCCCTTACTAACAAGTTAAATCACAAGAAACCCTTGGGTTACAAGCCAACCCACTAGTTTTTGACCTAAAGTTTAAAATAATCCCACATGTGTGAGCTTCTAGCCTTCTAGGGTTGATTTCATGCATATAATAGCCATCAAATGCAATGTCCAAGTGTTATAAGGTTTCAAATGTGGTGAAAAATGCATGCAAAATTCATGATTTGAGATTTGGACCTCAAATACACCTCAATGGCTCCCCGTGGTCCCAAAATCTAGTAGTGGCTCCAAAAAATGGTCTCCATGGTTCTCCAACTACACAAAGTGTCAATTTTTTCTCCAATTTTGAGGGATTTACAGGTTCTACTAGCTCTCCCATGTCTTCAATGGTGAGACCATACTCATCTAGGCCCTGGATCAACTACCATCCATCATATGGTGCTAAGGCTATCGTCAAGGCATGATGGGTCTAGGTGTGTCATCCTCAGGAATCATCAAATCTAGAGTGGCAAAACATCCTGGGTGTTGGAGGTTCCCAGAGTTATGTGTGATGTATTGTTACTGCTATGAGGCCCAAGGCTATCAACACTTCACTTGTGAGTGCCAATATACTTCTTTGCTGGCTTAGGAACCCATGTATAAGGTTCTCAAGGCATGAGATGTTGAACCACCTGACAATTACAAAACCATTATTTCATCTAACTAAAACAAGCTTGAATGTAATGGTATATTTAGTACTTCTAATAGAGATTCTCTTCCAAGATCAAGGTATTGAAATCAAAATGGTGTTTTCTCCCTAGGTAGGAGTGGTTAGAGGACAACTTTATTAGGTGTTTGCAACCCCTAAGGGGAGGTAAAATTTCCTTAGTCTACCATGATTTAATTCATTAGAGAATTTTTGAGATCTAAAATGGGCCTCTTAAGAAAAATGTACAACCAGAATAAAGTTTATAACAACTAACAGGATTCAAGATGATGATGTCAGCAATGGGAGATGATTCACCTTTTTTGTAGTATGAAAGTAAAAAGATTAAAAAATAATTAAATAATAAAACTACCTTTTCAACTCGTATTTTCAACTTATATCCCTAAGGTTTTACTCAAATTATGATCGGGAGTACTTTTTGGATGAAAAATTTAGTTCTTCATCCAAGAAGTATCCATATTGCATACTTTCGATGCACCCTGCTACACGAGAAATGAGATACGTGAAAAAACATGATTGCAATCATGTTTTTCATATATTTCTCATTTTTTTTGTTGTAGGGTCCAGCCAAAGTATGAAACATGGGTAATCCTTGGACGAGGAATCAAATTTATCATCCAACAAGTGTTTCCACTCGAAATTTGAGTAAGCCCATAGGGAGATAAGTTGAAAATATGAGTTGAAAAACTAGTTTTTTCTATTTTCCTGTAAAATTTGATGATGTAATCTAATATTATTTTATTATTTCCACTATTATTTGTAGAAATTTGAATAATAGCTGAATTATTCACCGAGATTATCCTGATTACACACTATTTAAGCTTCATGCATAATACATAGCCTCTTCTACAATTGATCATCAATTTGCGGAAATAGAAGCAGTCGCATGCGCACATTAAAACATAATCAAGCACACATATAACACAGTATGTAATGGGGAAAGCTTACAGCTGAAAACCCCCAACTATCTGTATATTATAATGATAGATAACATGTAACAATACATAGCACAAAGCTCCTCACAGCTCTTAGCACTATCTCACATGCTACACACAAACTAGCTCAGATATAGAACAAGTCACAAGTTCAAATCTCCTCCACAAGTCTGTCTGCCTCTACTGTGCGATCCAAGATGAATAATGATGAGATCCAAGTTGGAATCCCGCTGGGTTGTACTGCGCAATCCTCATTGGCAATCTCAATCAATGTGTGTGCAAATCTCATGCACAACTATAGTCACAACTGATAGTAGACTCACCCTTTCACCCACCTCTAACACTGGTCTCCACTGAACTGTCCATGCATTGCAGTTAACTGATGTGTTCTTTAGTTGATTTATGAGTTAATAATTAGTGAATTAATTAATAATTAATTCACACCTCTCATCACTAGTGTATTTATCAGTTAGACTAAATACAACTAGTTCAACTAAGTTAAACCGAACACAACTCCACCAACTGTCTCATCAACTCCACCAAACTCTGCCACATGAGTTCTAACTGAAGTCAACCATGCAATAACTCAACTAACCCTTAGGAAAAGCGTATTTCCTTCTGTCAACTGCATGTGCCACATCCAAGCATCAAACTGAAGTGCTCCAAGAGGATAAGATAATGTTTATAGTCTAAATATTATTAAGGGTTAATAATATTTGACTGTTCTATTTTTAGCTCGACAGTCTAAAAATAGAAACCGCCCAATGTCTAAAAATAGAGGTCCATCTATTTTTACCAACTTGACCAATCATCCATAAATAACATCCTGCAACTCATAGACCATGATCCATATGTCTAAAAATAGACTTTGCACCAAAAATAGCCTGCGGGCCCACTTAGTGAAGGCGACTTCTTTTCACTAAGCTCCATCATCTTGTTGCATTTTCAACATTATTTTATAGTTTTCTTAGGAGGCCCATTTTAGACCTTAAAATTCCCCTAATGGATAGGTGTTAGTGAATAATAATGATAGTCATAGAGGGAATAAGGCTTCATGCCTGGGTGCCATGGTATAAGGGAACAACATGATGGGTATTCACATATTTGAGAGTATATATGTGAGGAGGGAGAGATCATAGATGCATGAGTTACCAACTCGAACTTTGCTTTTCCACCCGACTTGTGCGCCTTTTACTTTTTTCTTGACTTTTCTTTATATTATTGCTCATAGCTCAACATGTTAGAGCTTGATTTTAATGATATAACAAATGTATTACCCATCAATGATGAGTCAATTTATCACTCATTGGGGTTGGGGCATGCAAGGGTTAATTTTTATGATGCAATGGAACAAAATGTGCTAAGGAACTGGGTGGTTGCCATAAGGAGTGAGGTAGAGCTCATGCTATGCTTTTTCCCAAGTGTTAATTTTTATGTCTCGTCCATATTTTTCATTTTGATATTCTTTCTTTGAGTTTTATTGTGGTCATGATATGTTTTTACTGTTTCTTTTAGCTACATCAACCTCCCAAGGGAAATTTTCGGGACCTACTTAGGTATGTGGATGTATGGGTTCCAAATCCCAAAGAGCTAATGGTTAGTTTAACCCAAAGAATGGATGTGAGATAAGGGCTTGTAATGTAAGATGGAAAGTGTTAAGTATGAAATATGGATAGATGGAACTACACTATCTCAATCAAGTATTCCTATGTGGTGCCCATCCTATTCCCATTGGGCCATTAGGGAAGGTATCATTGGATTAGGATAGAAGATTAACCCCCCTTTTAAGGTGAGAGAACAATCTCATGGTCAAAAACCTTCCTTCTTCTAGGTCACCCCATAATCCATATCAAATTCCAACGTATAAATAAGCACAATTACTTGATTGAAAAATGATTAAGGTACCTTTTGAGAGGATGCCCCACTTTTTCCATGCGTTCTTAGTGGATGGGTGAGAAGCATATGGTCAATACAAGTGGCAAAGATATAATGACATGTTGTCAGTGAGTAGCAGCTATGAGGGGGCTTGTTGGCTGGGAAATTGTGTTTCAAGAATAGGAGAAAATATTTCTCCTAGGGGTTACACATTTTGGTGAGTGAGAACCCTAGACAACATTTGTAGGCACCAGTCTACTAATTCTTAGGTGAAGTATTTGTGTATAGGGAATCCTCCAATATCTATTTAGGTAGGAGTTGAGATTACAGAGTGGGGATTCATGCCATGGTGATAGTGGGAACTTGTCTCATGTGTGCAATGTTAGCATATTTTAAGGACCTCAACAAGACTGCTAGTTTGGGTGGTAATAGTTGGAAACCTTGGCATATCACCAAAAAAATCTTCATATTCTCTTGGTATTGGATAACCTCAATGTTCCATACCTTATCCTTGGTTGTGTCCTCCATATGGGTTGCATACATATGGAATTATTTTTTTAATATTCGAGCATCATTTGCATCATTGATGTTTCCCCTATGGAAATGGGTCTTCAATTTCCCTATACCTTCCTTTATTACCCATCATTGTCAATACACGTGAATTCCTTGTTATAGTATTCCAGGACATTATTATGCTTATCCAACCAATCCATAACTATGAAGAAATCATATGACCCCAAAGGAATGATATTTAAATATTTGGTTGGACCTACACCATTTAATGTTTGTTAGACATTCTTTTACCAAATCATTAATCCTCTACTTTGTTCTTATATCTACTTGAACCAACCAAGTACTTCCATGTTTGGTTTTCTTCAAATTAAACCTTTCAACAAGTTTTGGGTCAAGATAACTATGAATAGATCTAGAATCAAATAAAATTTCAATGGATTTGTTTTTAATCATACCTTAAAATTTTATCATGCATGCTTGATGATCAACCCTCTTTCTTTCCAAGGATGCATACATTCTAGGTATACTCCTACCCATGTCCTCCATTGTATCAACTTCCTAAACATTGTGCACAGTTCTTATTTTGACATATTTGTGAGTGTAGTGTTTGAACATGCGATCTCCCTCATAACACCAACACATAATAGGTGGAAATCTTGGCATCTTTCCTAATCAGTATAATTTATTTGGCTCACTAAGTGTGGAATATCCTTGCTGATTTGTTTGAGAGGTGTTCCTAAAAAATGAGGGCTTGAACTATTTTTTCCTTTTCTCTATATTTGCTTCTAATCATCCAAAGCCTATTGGAATGTTGGATTAATTTTGCTCCATTCATACATATATTTAGATTTCCTCATTACTTCTTCAAAAGTATTTGGCTCATCAAACTTGATCTTATCACTATAGCATGGAGGCAACCCACTCAAGAACATTCAGATATTGATTTTTTCATCTTTAATAAGGTTAACATACTCCAATAACTGAAGGAATTTCCTCTCATATTCCTCTATTTTCAAATTGTCAAGTTTTATTTCAAATAAATCTTAGATATTTTTATCGTAATAGTGCATTGAGAGATACTACTTTTGGAAGTACTTCTTGAACTACTTCTAGGCTATTTTCTTATCATCCAAGTTCTTGACTAGTTTGAGATGGTCCTACCACATGAATGTCTTTTATGGCAAGTGATAGATGAATATTACATCCTTCAAATTAGATGAGTGATTGTGCATCTTGAGATATTTTCTCATTCCCAACAACTATGTATCTGCGCCCTCACCTTTCTTATGTTGTCCGTTGAATATGGGAGGCCTGAATTTTCTAAGTTCACCTTGCAAGTGATATTTTTATACTTCTTCGACTCCTAGTTGGTGATAATATTTGGCTACTATTAGACTTATAGAATGAGTATCCTCTTCTTACTAAATGCTTTGGGGAGTATTAATAATGACTGCTTACACTCCTAGATCACCTTGCATCTTTGGCATCCTCTAATTTATTATATCCTTTTTATTCTTAAGATTGCCTATTTTTATAATTCTGATCTCTTTTTTGCTACAAATGATTTAGGCTTTGAAAAATCTAAGTATGATAAGATTTTTCTCTTCTTGAGTTTTGGTGAATCTCTCATTGTTAGCTTTGCAAAGAAGTACCTCCAACTTTAGATTTCTCATTTTCTCAACCAATCCTTAGTTCTCTACTCTATCTTGTCCATGACCATTTGAGTCTATGTCAATTTTTCCAAGACTCGTTTTTTATTTATCCCTATTCATGGATATAGGACCCTTGAGTATATGCCATGTCTCTAGTCCTCATTTGGATTTTTCCTTGATATGCTTGGTGTACCTACAACTTTTCTCTACAATGTGTATAAAAAAATTATTGTAGACAATAATAAAATCATATTTCACATTTTTTTTAAACACCATGGACATTATTTGCACATGGTCCAGGCCACTAGAGGCCTTTTTATTTTTTCAGATTTTATACTACACAATTTGAAATTAAGGGTGGACAGACATATTCTATTCTTATATAATTTTCCATTAACCATCTATTTTCCCAAATTGAAGTTCTAGGCTAAAGGTTAGGGTATTTGGAATTTTTTGTAGTGTATCCAAATTTTCCTTCAAGTTGACTAGGTACCTTCTAGCTAATTTACTAAGGCTTAACATTCCTAGATACCAATTCTAGTTCCATGAATGGGTTCTACATTCCAAGAGCTTTCTACAAATTTATTTTGTGTCTGAATTTTAGTTGCAGGTAAGGAGTTATGCCTCTTAGAAGTAGACTGGTGCATATTTTTCCTATATGTTATTTTAGATATAGATTTAATATCCTAACTCCTATTTGTATTTGTATTATTTCATCAAAAATATCTTCCTGAGTTCTTCTATTTGAGTTGTACAGATTACATGTCCCATTTCATTATTCTTTATTCTAGATGATTCATCTCATGACTTCATTGCATCTGGGTCAGGTGTTTATTCCAAATTTTATTTCACATATATTATTTGTATCCAAATGTATCTAGGTCAATTTTTGTCCACTTTATTCTCCTTGATTTCATTGTATCTATAACAAGGGTTTATTTTTGTACCTAGATGTTGATATCCGAATCTAGGTTATTTTTAATAAGTATTATCCAAGCCTTCTAGATATCTAATTAAGTTGTTCTCCATGTTGTTATCCTCCTGTATTCTACAAATTCACTAGGTGACTATGTATCTTCTACAAGAAGCTAAAGATAGCATTCTTGGCCTATCAGTTATCTTTAGAAATCTCATTGCCTTCATTATTCTCAATAAGTCTTCTTCACTATATTTCATCTCTGCCCTTTCAAAATCACTTTGCTGCTCTTGAAAAGACTCATTTTAGGCTTATTTCTCTCATTCTCACCCTTCTTGCCTATCACCAATTTCATTTCCCATTTTCCCCACTAAAAACCCACTTTCCTCTCTTAAAACCCTTCAAAACCCTGCCTTCACCGTTTCTCCTTATATACACCAAAACAATGTAAAATATACTTTTTACATTGTTTTAAGTCTAAATATTAAACTTTGGGACCCATCTTTAGATTAAAAACATTGTTTTTTATAGAGCCCGACCCTCTGTTTTATATATTTGAAAACTTTGTTTTAAATATTAAAAACCCGACCGCTTTTTACATATTAAGGCCCCCTACCTTAATATTTTCTAAACCTCGCTTATATTGTTATTAGCCTAGGCTCCTTTTTATTTAAGCTCCCCCCCCCCCCGCTTTAAACCCACACTCCCTCACTCCCATATAACCTCACCCTGTCCCAAAGATAAGCGCCTCCGCTGACTAAATTGGCTCGGGCCCCACCTTTGACCTATCCGCTGCTCTGTAGAACCCGACCACCATTGATCTACCTTCCCCCAGATCTAACGGTCTGCAACCCTCATCGCAAATTTAATTGTGCTGGAGTTAGCATTTTCAAAATGCGTGAAATGGCTAGTTTTCCCTTGCCACACATTGTATGTTGTATGGAATTGCACGCCTGCTCCCAATACCATTACTTCCCCTCTGATTATGTGAAAACCACCTCCCCGCTCATGAAAACTGCCATCTTCCTCCTGCCAAAATCTAAATACCACCTCCTACGTTAAAAATTCCCAAAGGTTTCTGCCTGTGCAATGAAGCCTCTCCTCTACCATGAACCTCTGCAAACGCTCCAAAAGACCACAAAGCCCAAATAACGCAGAAAAACCCTCCCAACACAGGATTTAAAACTCATTGTTCATTTTATGTGCAGGCTTAATGGCGAAAGAGCATAAAGTGCATTCCAATGGTCCAAAAGAATCTAAATGAATGTCTGGGTGACGATCTAGGGATTTGTTTTATTTTAAAGGGACCTGAGGCAAAATTCAAGCTTAATCACCGACGAATCATGATCCTCGGTGGTTATTAAAACCCTCCCTGCACAGAAAAACATAGACAGAAGACACAGTGACAAGAAAATACACTCAAAGGACCATGACAAAGCAGTGAAGATTAAAGGGCTAATCACAGATCAAAAGACAAATCATGAGGGTTAGCCAAAAAATCAGAAATTAAAGATGATGAAGACAGACAACAAAGATTAAAGGATTAAAGGTTAAAATAGAGGTTGAAAAGGTTAATCAAAAGGATTAATAAATAATCAAAGATAAAATCATAATATAAGGAAGAGATAGTTAAAGGTTAAATCAAGTTTAAAGGCCTAAAATAGAGTTTAAATGATAAACAGAGGCATATAAAACACAAAGGCAGATTCGAATGATCAAGATCAAAGCAATTACTTCTTCAAAAAGATATTTTTCCACCTACAACATGTTTTCTTTCAATAAAGCATCAAATAATTATTACAAATAGTCAGAGGTCTTTTTCATCTACACAACAGTTATTGTAAAGTTATTGAAAAAGCCTTAAAGTCAAACATTTCCATAAATTAGCTCAAACAATTAAGTTAGGAGTTATTATTTCAGAGAAACACTCTCAGATATTTTTCCTTGGGCCTTGCGTGGCCTCAAAGGTCAAAAACCCATTCTCTGTAATAAATGACATCTGAAACCCTAGCTTGAGATCACCTCCTCATTTTGCAGATAAATACTGCATGTAAGCTTCATTTTTAGTGTTGGTTAGTTGGTGGTTAGTTGACTAATTTCTATTGTTGAGCTAGTTAAGGACTGCTAGGCTGGATTTGAGAAAGATCTGAGTTGCAGAGACCTATCGTACATGAAGTAATGTAACTGTTTTGATCATCAATAATACAAGCACGTTCATAGGATTCCTGAGTTGTGTTAATGGTTAAGTTTTTATTCTTTGTCATTGGTTTCCTTCTATTTTCCATTCTGTTCACTATTTCTATGATAAAATAACAGAAATTTTAGAGTAGGATATGTTGTCCTGGCACCCTATTTCTATTTTCATTCTTTATCTTAATGTTTTCCTCTGCAAGGTATGATTGGATAATTCTTAATTGCTCTCTAGTTCCACTTAGCTTGTTGTCTTGGAAATAATTTAATAGAGTCAAGCCAAAGAAGTCTATGGTAAGCCATGTCCTTTGTTGTAGCTTGAAATATTGTTTTTAAGGCCTTATTTTGAAGTATGCTTAGTAGAGTCTAAACTAGGGAAGTCTATGGTATGCCCTGTCCTCTAGTCTGCCTCAAAATGTTGCTTTAAAGGTCTTTAGAGTGTTTAGTTAAAGAAGATAGGTTTAGCTTTCTCTTTAACTTCTCTCATTGTTATCTTAAACGTTTTCTTTGTCTGAAAGTAATTCTAGGATTTCTAGATTGTTGTCTTAAAGGTTTACTTATTAAAGTATGGCCAAAGAAGTCTATGGTAT
Source organism: Pinus albicaulis (assembly GCA_034641835.2). Classification (NCBI taxonomy): domain Eukaryota; kingdom Viridiplantae; phylum Streptophyta; class Pinopsida; order Pinales; family Pinaceae; genus Pinus; species Pinus albicaulis. The sequence continues at coordinate 869,849,031 of CM076577.1, read as the reverse complement.
TCCCTGTCGTTTGGTTTGCCTCAAACAGTTACCTAAAATGATTTTCTTATCAAATTAGAGCTACAAGATTCTTAATTGACTATAGTTCTACTGTCTTCACAACTTATTGTTATTTCATTTCACATCTAATCTAAGAGATCCACTTGATATAGTTATCTTTCCCTATGAAAAACCTTGCAGAGTTGATGAACAATTAAATCCTTTTATGACTCCATAGCCCAATGGATTAATGTTTTCTCATGGTCTATCTATTCAGCTGAAACACTCTCTCAATTAATCACACCACTGATCTATCAACCTATCAATTAATCAGCCAAAACAAACAAGTCCTTAGAACTTCATAACTAGCCTAATATCATAAACAAGAGCATAAAGACATATCATCTATAAAAAATTACATAGAGAGATCCCTCTCTGAATATAGGAAGGCTACGTCCTAGGATTCCAAAGTGGTTCTGATGTGGCCCCTATAGTTTTTGTTCTTTCCAATCTTGAAAATCACAGGGAGCCAACATAGTGGTGACCATACTGGGGAATAATGAGTAATAAACAACCTCACAAAACTCAGAAAACCTCATTTTAACTTAGATGAATCAAGTGTTAGCCAAGAATGGTTCCTGGTTGCTGATGGTGGACAACAGCCAACCATAAAAGAAGTAAAAATCCTCCACCTAGTGACTCCACTGGTTTTCAGTAGGCCCGCTGACTCCACTGGTTTTCCATAGAATATACTGGGGAACTTATTTTATCATCAAACAACATCATATATCCCATTCAATAATACTTTGTGGATTAAGTATTTATTTCACATATTGGTTTTTCCTTGAAGACTGTCATAAACTCTGAACCTTTCTGATTCTCGGGTCCAAATTCTGGCTTTTAAAAGTATCTGTACCAGATACCATTCTGACCCAGATCCTTTTGCAATAGTTGAAAATCCTGAAAACATCCTTAGGAAGTCTCCTAGATAAAAAAAACCCAACTGTTAGTAGACCAATCCACAAAGCAAGTTCCCTACCTGAAAACCTCAAAGACTTGCAGAATATCCCATCTGACCAACGCCTAGAAAAAATATTGTCTAGGACTAGATCTCAGAGTTGGATTACTCATATAGTTCTAGATCCATCCACCCTACAACAGAATTATGTTGTGCTAACTTCATCCCCCACGGTTCACCTTCCTCCATTAAACCTTGTACCTCCTTTTGTAAAACCTCCACTTGTTAATCCTCCATTGTTTCCCCAACCACATATCATGGCAACATGTTATGCTCCCCTAGTTCTACCACAACCTTTAGTTGTTCTACCACAGGACTATCAGTCAAAGATCCATTTATATGATGCTAGTAGTTCTTCTACTTCTAGGCAACATGTGGACAAAATGAATGACTACTTTGATAGACAAGAAATAGATGATGAAACAATTAAACTTGGAATGTTTTCTCAAATTTTAGGGGGAGAAGTAAAAAAATGGTTCAAAGGCTTAACTCCTAATAGTATTAATGACCTCCCTGCTTTTCATCAACTATTCTTAAACAAATGGGAAGTCAATAATAACCCTCTCTAGATCTTATTAGAGTATGAAATCCTTAAGGGAAATGTTGGGGAGGGTGTCCAAGAGTACTGCACTAGATTCAATAGTATATATAATGCCCTACTTATACATATGAAACCTCGACAAGGTCTAGCTCTAATGAAATTCCCTGATGGTTTTGACCTAGAGATTGCTTATCAGTTAAGAGAAAGAGAACCCCTTACTTCAGAAGATATGCAGAGGGAAGCAGTAAGTGTAGAAGCCAGTTTGATTGCTAAGAGAGCTAGAATGAAAAATGAAAAAAGAGTCACATATAGGGAAGAAGTTGTAGCCTACACATTAGATACACAGATTTATAACTTATTCAAAACCATGGATAGGATGATGGAGAGAATAAACATGAATGAGAGAGCTTATCCTAGAGAAAACCAAACACCTCCTCAAAATAGAAATCAAAATCAGAACCAAAACCAAAATTTTAGAAGAAATCCCCCTCAAATAGGACAAAGAGGTCCTGATTAGTAAATCATACCTCCTTTCCAAGAAAATAATGCCGAAGAGGATGAGGGGGTAATTTAAGAAACAAAGGAAAACCACATAAATTTATTGGGAGTAAACAATGAGGATATTGTTTTCCTCACTGAGGAAGAACAAGGCATATTTGCACCATATGAAGAAGAAAGCCTAGAATCTGAATACTATAAAAAAGGATTTGAAAATTGCATCATGGAAGTACATAGAAAATATGACCTCAGAAGCAAGAAAAATGAAGACACTCCCAAAATAAAGACCTCTGAAATTTCTGCTAAGAAGTCCCCTGGAAACATTCCTAAAAGGAGATCAAAAAATGCCAACATAGTGGTTGAAAGTTCTGATAAAAACAAAAATAAAATAAATCAACCTAGTCCCAAAAAAAGTGGTGACCAAAGCAGCACTAGCAACATTAATAGTACTCCTAATAAAATTGTTTTAACTATTGTTCCTAATAAAAACCAACAAGCTGAAATTGTTGTGAAAATAGTGTCTGAAAAGGCTGATTTGAACATTTCAAAACTCAGACACCTTTTAGTATAGAGAATGAAATTGCCAAGATTAAAATCTATATTATTCTTACTGAATTAATCACTCAAGATATATATAAATCTCAACTTTTGAAAGCTTTGAACATAGGAGAGAATGCTGATTCTGTTAATTTAAATGATGACAAACCTGAGCTTCTATTTGGACCAGAAGTAGAAGGAAAATTTCAAGAGGGAGGTGTTCCTCCATTTTATGTCAGTTTAAACATCCATGATAAGATTCTCCACAATGCCATGTTAGACTCTGGTGTTTCACACAAACTTATGCCAAAAGTAGTAATGGAAAGTCTAGGACTTGAAATAACTAGACCATACAAATATTTATACTCTTTTGATTCCAGTAAAGTTAAATGTCTAGGCCTAATCAAATATCTATGTGTCAACTTAGCACAAATACCAGCTAAGAGCCTAGTAATGGATATTGTAGTGGCTGATATTCCTCCTAAATATGGAATGCTCCTTTCAAGATCATGGGGTGCTAAACTCCAAGGTACCCTCCAAATGGACATGACCTATGCTACCATCCCTGTCTTTATTCAACCAAGAAGACTATATAGGGAAACTCATATGAAATACATGGTTAGCAGTCAAGAAAATCTAGATAACTCCCCTCTTTATTCTATTCACACAGACCTTGATTCATTTATTCTTTACAATGATGAAAACCTTAATGAACAAGTGGCAAAAAATGAGCAAACAACAGTAGAAAAAGAAGAAGAGGAGGAAGAATAGTCAAAACAATTTGCCCAAACAGAATATTACAGCAAACATAGTGGAAAACATAGGGAAAAAAACAACCATCAATATAGTGATGATCATGAAAAACAAAATGACAACAAATATAGTGGAGACCATTGGGGACAAAACAATGATAAACATAATGCAGAACCTAAAGAACAGCATGATAAACAACATGGTAACAACCACTATAAACAACATAATGGGGACCATAATGACTCTAATGACAAATATGAAATTGGATCTCTTTGGAGTATGAAATTTGATGGTTCTTTTAGCAAAACTAGTTCAGGAGCAGGAATATCGGTGCATAACACAAAGAAAAATCATGCAGAAGATCACTCATACAAGCTAAACTTTCAATGCACAAATAACATAGCTGAATATGAGGTACTCCTCTTAGGACTACAATTGCTAAGGAAATTAGGATCCAAGAGGATAACTTTCCATGGAGATTCAGAGTTAGTTATTAGGCAGATAAATGGAGAATACAGAGCAAAGAATCCAAGATTGAAAGCATATAGGGATGATTCTATTGACCTCTTGAAAAAATTCACAGAATATGATCTCACCTTTGTCCCAAGAAATCAAAACATCCTTGCCAATGGTCTAGCATTTTCATCTAGCACATTTCAAAAGCCTTATCAAAACAAGCAATACAAAGTCCAAGTCAAATATAGACCAGCAATTCCTGATAACATAAAATACTGGCAAGTTTTTGAAGGAGATAAACAGATAGAGGATTTCCTGCAATCCAGAAATGAGTTTGAAGTGCCAAATTCAGACTCAGAGTATGAAGAAGACTGCCCTACTGAGGAAAAATCTTACAAATAAGAACCTCCTGATAATGCTAATATAAATATGTTAACAAAAGAACACACACATGAAACAGAGCTGTGCACTAATTTAGATAAAGAAGACTTTGAAGTGCTACAATCCAATAACGATAACTTGCTAAAGGGACTGACTCCTCTAGAAGAAATGTTTGACTTTAATGATGTTGCTAGGAAACCAAAGATGGAACCCACTGAAACTGAAATAGAAGAATGCAATATAGGCAGTGAACAAAAACCCAAATTGATAAAACTGTCCAAAACACTACTAGCTCATACAAAACAGAAATATCTTGAGCTTTTTATAGAATTTACTGATGTTTTTTCTTGGAGTTATGAAGATTTAAAGTCATATGATACAGAGATAATTCAACATAGGATACCTCTAAAAAAAAACAGAAGCCCTTTAAACATAAATTACGCAGAATAAACCCTGTGCAACTACCCCTGGTTGAGAAAGAAATTAAGAAAATGTATGATGCTGGAATAATAGTCCTTCTGAGATACTCAGAATGGGTTTCAAGTATTGTATCAGTGAGGAAGACAACAAGAGAAATTAGGCTATGCATAGACTTCAGAAATTTAAACAAAGCCTCCTTAAAAGACAACTACCTTTTACCAAAAATGGATCACATCTTACAAATGGTAGTAAGTTCTAAAATAATTTATTTAATAGATGGCTTTTCAGGATACAATCAGACAACTTTCACAACACCCTGGGGCACCTTGATGAATGTTAAAATTCCTTTTGGGTTGATGAATGCTGGTGCCACCTTTCAAAGAGCCATGGATATTGCTTTCTCAGAAGAAATAGGTTACTTCATTGTGATATACCTTGATGACATAACAGTCTATTAAAAAATAGATGAAGAACACCTAGCTCACTTAAGAAAGGTCTTTGAAAAATGTAGAAAGTATGGTTTGTCTTTGAATCCTCAGAAAAATTTGTTTGGTCTTCAAGAAGGTAAGCTTTTAGACCATACCATATCTGAAGAAGGGATCAAGATTGACCCAAAAAGGATTGAAGAAATATTGCAAATCAATCATCCTAGAAACATCAAAGAGTTGCAATATTTTATTGGAAAGATAAATTTCTTAAGACGGTTCATACCAAACCTTGCATAACTCCTAAGAAACATTAAAAACATGTTGAAAAGAGAAATATGATTCAAATGGACCATAGAATCAAAGAAATCCTTTGAACTGGTAAAATAAGCACTTACCTAAACACCATTTCTAATAAACCCTGATTTTACCAAAGATTTCTTCATCTTCTCCTTTGCATTAGAACATACATTTGCTGTTGTCCTACTACAGAAAAACATAAAAGGACAAGAACAACCTATTGCATTTTTCAGCAAGGCATTAAGAGATGCAACTATGAAATACAACATAATGGAAAAACAAGATTTTTCCTTGATCAAGGCATTAAAATATTTCAGAGTGTACATTTTGCACTTACACATCATTTCATTTGTGCCTAACTCAATGGTAAAAGACATACTCACACAAGGTCCCGATGGAAAAAAAGGTAAGTGGATTGTTGTTATATTAGAATATGATCTAGAAATCAAGCCCACTAAACTAATCAAAGGACAAGGATTGGCTAAACTCATGGCCGAAACAACCTTTCAAGCACTGTACATAAATATGACTGATACATTAGATGAATAGGAGGAGTTAGAAACTCCATTTATTGAAGAATCATTTTTCAATTCATCTTGGTATGCTGATATTTTATATGTTCTTTTTAATCTTAATGTTCCTCCTAGTTTGTCCAAAACAAAGGCTAGATTTTTAAAATTGAAGGCTGTAAACTATTGCATTGTAGATAAAATTTTATATTGGAAAAATGCTAGTGATATATTGCTTAAATGTTTGCCCGAGAATGATGCAGAGAAGATCAAGCATGAGTTTCATGAAGGAGAATGTGCAGGCCACCTCTATTGGAAAACTACTGCCAACAAAATACTTAGCGCTAGTTACTATTGGCCCACCCTCTTTCAAGACATCCATAAAATGGTAATTTCCTGTCATAAGTGCCAAATCTTTGAAGGAAAAAGAAAATTGTTGCCATTACTTTTGCATCCTATCTCTGTTGAAGCTCCTTTTCAATAATGGGGCCTAGATTTTCTTGGAGAAATCCATCCTGCCTCCTCTGCCCAACACAAATGGATCCTCACTACAACCGACTACTTTACAAAATGGATAGAGGCCATTCCTTCTAGAACTTCCATAGACTCAGTAATTATCAAATTCCTTGAAAACCACATTTTGTCTAGATTTGGCTGTCCTAGGAATATTGTCACTGATAATGTTGTTTCCTTTAGATCCAAGAAAATGGTGGACTTTTGCCACAAATATCAGATTACATTGGGCTATTCTATAGCTTATTACCCTCAAGGTAATGGGTTGGCTGAATCCTCAAACAAAATTTTGGTGAACATCATCAAAAATTTGTTGGAAGAGAACAATAAATCATGGCACAACAAACTAGTACAGGCACTATGCGCAGACAGATTAACAAACAAAAAATCTATTGGAATGTATCCATATCAGCTAGTTTATGGAGAAGATGCAATTTTTCCAACAAGTTTAGGAGTGCCAGTGATGAAGCTCATCTAAGAAGTGCAGTCTGAAGAAAATGATATGCTAAGAAGAATAAATCAGATTATCCAATTGCAACAAACTAGAGAAGAAGTATATAACAAGACACAACAAGTGCGGGAAAACATCAGGAAACTGTTTGATAAAAGAACCAAGGCAAATGACTTCAACATTGGTGACAAAGTGCTTAAATGGGACTAAATAAGAGAAGACAAGGGCAAACATGGAAAATTTGAAAATCTATGGAAAGGTCCATACATCATCCATTCTGCAAGAGGTAATAATGCATGCTTCCTACAAAAAATGGATGGAACAGAATTATTTAGAGGTCTTGTCAATGGCAGGATGCTCAAACATTATTTTGTTGAAAAATACTCAGTTTAAGGCTTTATTCGTTGTATATAACATTGTTTAAATAAAAGATCAGAAAAATAAACATAAAAACAAAGAAAAGAAGAAAAGAGGGCAGTTAAAAAAAAACAGGTACAGCCCCATACGAAAAAAGAATATTTCTTAAAGTATGCAAGTCCAAATGCCACTACTTTGGAAGAGGAATTTTTGTTCATCCATACAGACTAATCATGATTGAACAAATTTTAAATTTCTGCTGATAGGTTAGTGAATGAAGATTTTCCAAACTGTTTAAACTTGGCTTATTAGTATATTAGATTAGGAAAAGATACTGGCTCTAAAAGTTCAAAACTGAACCAAAGAGAAAGAGGGGGATAAATAATAGATTCCAGATTACAGCCCTCAAGGTTTTCAGCTTTACTTTTTTGCAAAAATAAATCTGTGTGCAATTTGTCCATAATGCCACATCCCATGACAAATCAAACTGCTAATCTTGATTTGGTCATGTTTCAATTTCATATTAATAGATTAGAGAATAAAATCTGTCAAGCTGTTTAATCTTGACAGATAAGTAGATTAGGTAGAGAATAAAATAGCTCATCAGTCTAATCTAAGCCTATGGATGATATAAGTGTAGAAGTAGATAGTTTCATGTTTTCAAAAGAATAATGATGTCAAGGGTTGGCCAATATAAATGCACCCAAATGAAGAAAAAATGCTAGGAAAATAATGATGGGTAGGTAGAGTTGAGTTGAAGCAATCATGTTTTTCAGATTTTGGAGATCACAGCTTCAAAAGAACAATATAAAATCACCAATTAAAGAAAGAGGAATCTGTCAAGTGAAAATCAAAGCATTGTTCTGCTTATTCCAGAGACTTGATCTCTGAGGTTCTTGACACCTCCTAAAGGAGCTTCCCTCCCCAACTGGAGCCGTTGTTATCCTCCTGTATTCTATAGATTCACTAGGTGACTATGTATCTTCTACAAGTAGCTAAATATAGCATTCATGTCCTATCAGCTATCTTTAGAAATCTCACTGCCTTCATTATCGTCAATAAGTCTTCTTCACTATATTTCATATCTACCCTTTCAAAATCACTTTGTTGCTCTTGAAAAGACTCATTTTGGGCTTATTTCTCTCATTTTCGCCCTTCTTACCTATCACCAATTTCATTTCCCATTTTCCCCACTAAAAAACCCACTTTCCTCTCTAAAAATCCTTCAAAACCCTCCCTTCACTGTTTCTCCTTATATACACTAAAACAATGTAAAAACGACTTTTTACATTGTTTTAAGTCTAAATATTAAACTTTCGGGACCCATCTTTATATTAAAAACGTTGTTTTTTATAGAGCCCAACCCTCTGTTTTATATATTTGAAAACTTTTTTTTTAAATATTAAAAACCCAACCCCTTTTTACATATTAAGCCCCCCTGCCTTAATATTTTCTAAACCTTCTAAACCCCGCTTCTATTGTTATTAGCCCAGGCTCCTTTTTATTTAAGCTCCCCCCTGCTTTAAATCCACACTCCCTCACTCCCATATAACCTCACCCTGTCCCAAAGATAAACCCCTCTACTTATTAAATTGGCCCGGGCCCCACCTTTGACCTATCTGCTACTTCGCAAAACCCGACCACTCTTGATCTACCTTCCCCCAGATCTAACGGCCCACAGCCCTCATCGCAAATTTAATTGCGCCGGAGTTAACGTTTTCAAAACGCGCAAAATGGCCGGTTTTCCCTTGCCACGCATCACCCGTTATATGGAATCGCATGCCTGCTCCCAATACCATTTATGCCCCTCCAATTATACAAAAACCACCTCCCTGCTTGCGAAAACCGCCATCTTCCTCCCGCCAAAATCTAAATACCGCCTCCTCTATTCAAACATCCCAAAGGTTTTTGCCTGTGCGATGAAGCCTCTCCTCCACCATGAACCTCTGCAAATGCTCCAAAAGACCACAAAGCCCAAATAACGCAGGAAAACCCTCCTAACGCAGGATTTAAAACTCATTGTTCGTTTTATGTGTAGGTTTAATGGAAAAAGTGCACAAAATGCATTCCAGTGGTCCAAAAGAATCTAAATGAATTTCTGGGTGACAATCCAGGGATTTGTTTTATTTTAAAGGGACTAGAGGTGAAACTCAAGCTTAATCATCGACGAATCATGATCCTCAGTGGTTATTAAAACCCTCCCTGCACAGAAAAACACAAACAAAAGTCACAGTGATAAGAAAAGACAATCAAAGGACTGTGACAAAGCAGTGAATATTAAAGGGCTAATCACAGATCAAAAGACAAATCATGAGGGTTAGCCAAAAAATTATAAATTAAAGATGACGAAGACAGAAAAAAATATTAAAGGATTAAAGGTTAAAATAGAGGTTGAAAAGGTTAATCAAAAGGATGAATAAATAATTAGAGATAAAATCAGAATCTAAGAAAGAGATAATGAAACAGACAGTTAAAGGTTAAATCAAGTTTAAAGGCCTAAAACAGAGTTTAAATGATAAACAGAGGCAGATAAAACACAAAGGCAGATTTGAATGACCAAGATTAAAGAAATTACTTCTTTAGAAGGATATTTCCCCCCCTACAACATGTTTTCTTTCAATAAAGCATCAAATAGTTATTACAAATAGTCAGAGATATTTTTCATCTACCCAGCAGTTATTGTATAGTTATTGAAAAATCCTTAAAGTCAAAATTTTCCAGAAATTAGCTCAAACAGTTAAGCTAGCAGTTATTATTTCAGAGAAACACTGTAAGATATTTTTCCTTGGGCCTTGTGTGGCCTCAAAGGTCAAAAACACATTAAATATGTAATAAATGACATCTAAAACCCTAGCTTGAGATCACCTCCTAATTTTGCAGATAAATACTGCATGTAAGATTCATTTTAGTGTTGGTTAGTTGACTGATTTATGTTGCTGAGCTAGTTGAGGACTGCTTCGCTGGATTTGAGAAAGCTCTGAGTTGCAGAGGCCTATTTTACATGAAGTAATGTAATTGTTTTGATCATCAGTAATACAAGCACTTTCACAGGATTCTTGAGCTATGTTAAAGGTGAAGTTTTTCTTCTTTGTCATTTTTTTCCTTCTGTTTTCCATTCTGTTCACTATTTCTCTGATAAAAGAAAAAAAATTTTAGAGTAGGATATGTTGTCCTGGCACCCTATTTCTGTCTACATTATTTATCTTAATGTTTTCCTCTGCAAGGTCTGATTGGAGAATTCTTAATTGCTCTCTAGTTCCACCTAGCTTGTTGTCTTGGAAATAATTTAATAGAATCAAGCCAAAGAATTCTATGGTAAGCCCTGTCCTTTGGTGTAGCTTGAAATATTGTTTTTAAGGCCTTTCTTTGAAGTATTCTTAGTAGAGTCTAAACCAATGAATTCTATGGTATGCCTATCCTTTGGTCTGCCTCAAAATGTTGCTTTGAAGGTCTTTAGAGTGTTTAGTTAAAGAATATAGGTTTAGCTTTCTCTTTAACTTCTCTCATTATTATCGTAAATGTTTTCTTTTTCTGAAAGTAATTCTAGGATTGCTGGATTGTTGTATTAAAGGTTTGCTTATTAAAGTCTGGCCAAAGAAGTCTATGGTATGCCCCGTCCTTTGGTTTGCCTCAAAAATTTACCTAAAAGGCTTTTCTTTTCAAATAGAGCTAGAAGATTCTTAACTAACTATAATTCTACTGTCTTCACAACTTATTGTTATTTGATATCACATCTAATCTAAGAGATCCACTTGATATAGTTAGCTTTCCCTATGAAAACCCTTGCAGAGTTTATATACAATTAAATCCTTTTATGACTCCATAGCCCAATGGATTAATGTTTTCTCATGGTCTATCTATTCAGTTGAAACACTCCCTCAATTAATCACACCACTGATCTGTCAACCTATCAATTAATCAGCCAAAACAAACAAGTCCTTAGAACTTCATAATTAGTCTAATATCATAAACAAGAGCATAACGACATATCATCTATAAACAATTACATAGAGAGATCCCTCTATGAATCCAGGAAGGCTAGGTACTAGGATTCCAAAGTGGTTCTGATGTGGCCCCTATAGTGTTTTTTGTTGCTAATTTTGCAAATCACAGGGAGCCAACACATGCCCTATAAAATTATTTACTAATTTTGGGATTAACCTATTGGTTGTTAGGAATGATTCTATGTGGAATTTACTTAGCATTGACATATCCTACTTGATGTGTCATCTTGGTTTGAATTCTTCAATTCTTTATATTCCTTATAATAAATGAATTCCATTTTTCCGTATACTTTTTTTTTCATAGGTACAATGCTATATATTATATATCAAGAATATACATATACAATTAATATTTTTAACATATGTCATGTCACTTGTGGGAATTGAACTTGAGTGAGGAGGATTCAGTTCCTTCCTTCCAACCACCCAAGATAACCCCAATTGGCAGGATTTTCGTATATTATTTTAGTATATAATTGAGATTAAAATAATACTGTGAAGTTCATACTATATGCTATTGCAAACACGAATTACATTAACTAAAATATAACCTATAAACCCCTTATAACAATTCAACTTGATGAATATGGTATTATTATTTCGATTTATTTAGCATTAAACCAATTGGGAGTAGTCATTAGAGAAATTTTGAGGTAAAAAATGGGCTCAAAACAAAAATGTACAGCAAAAAATCAACTTTATAAGAACCAATAAGATTCAATATCATGATGTCAACTTTTTTAAATAAGGAATTACTAATGGAGGGAGGGGGGGTGAATCAATAATAGTGATGTTCTTAAAAAAAAAATCTGAATGTGTCCTTAGTTCTTTCCTCTACTGTCTGTTACATATGAGAGAACTCATTCATAATACAAATGAGAATCAAGATAAGTAATTCACATGTACATACAATTAATCACATGAGAAACATACTCATATAGAAATCAATATTTTTATGTGGAAACCCAAAGGGATAAAAACACCAATATGTTTGTTTGTTATGATGTAAATTAAGAACCTACTTAATTACATAATTTTTTTTGTGATCACCCATTCACAGGGGGAACTAAACCCCTCAGGATAGTAAGAACCTAATTTCCAAGAGGCACTAGCCTCTTATGAATGTAGGCCACCATGTGCTCTAGTCACTGTTCTAGTTTTCATACAATTTTCAAATTGAAAATAGAGGCAAACACAAACACAAAAAAATACCAATTTGGTCGACTGCAGAACCAAATTTTTCTCTCGATCCTCAACTTTTCCACACGCTCTCTTGGCCTCACACAAAAGCAACCTATTCTATCCACCCTTCCTTCTATTCCACGGACTCTCTACTACACTCTCCTCCAGTTCATCACTTGAGCTTATTTATCTTCTCTCACACTTGAGCTCATACAACAATATGATTTCCCCCACTTTTCCTGATGGAAATCACTGGTTCTGATCCTTTTTTGCACCCTTCAAAATGCTGCCTCTGTTGCCTGGTTCTAGACTTCCTGAGTGCACCTCTGTCTGTATCTTCCATGTTGTTTTTGAGTTTGATGCTAGAATTCTGCTACTGCATTAAACAAGGGAATGGGCTCCTAAGCGCTTCACCAACACACTGTGTGATTGATAGGAAAAATACTGAGAGGGGTATTTAGAGCTGACTGAAAACTTTTACTTTTTCTTTCTCTTAAAACCATACGCTACTTTACTAAACCCAACTCATGTATACACACGGATATCCTTAAGAAAACTTGCGTATGTCTAGAGATCTTATTATGCATTTAATTCTTTACTTAGATCATTGCATCATTCATTCATCAGATGTTTAGTAAGTAGTAATCATGTGAAGTAACAACAGAATAAAACATCACACATAAGAAACACACATGAACACCAGTATTTAAGGTGGAAACCCAATTCGGGAGAAAACCACTGCTGCTATCGTCTCTGTCTTCAATATTTATTATAAAGAAAACTTCTTACAATTTTTTACTGGCGCAGACTCATACCAGCACGCAGGCACCCACCTGAAGAAGGCTAAAACCTTCTCTCGTTCTCCAGCCACTACTGGAATGGAGCTCCAACCCCCTGATCTCGTTTACCAGCCTCTCCTGGAAGGGAGCTTCGACCCCCTGATTTTAACACCAGCTTCTACTGGCAGAAAGCTTCTACTTTCATACTAAAGGCTTCAACCCTCAGATCCACCAGATTTATTTAATTTCTTCATCAGACTTGCACCAGGTCTTCATCATTTCTTTTGCAGATCATCCTAGAGATTCATCATTTCTAGATCTAGAGATCTTGAACCTTCATCATATCCATAGGTGCATCATAGATTCAGATCTATTAGAAACAGATTTCAACCATGCAGATATCTCTTAAAGAGATTTATTCATTAACCACCCTTCCATGTGCACACATTGAACTACGATATTCTTCTCCTTATATAGTTTTAGCCTTTATCAATACCATGAGTCAAAACCACTCAACCGCTGATGGTATTCTTGGAAGGGATCAAATAGATAATCCAGCGGGGTCTACCCAAGCCCCGGTTTACCTTGGTCCCAACCTCAATCTGTGTGTAAATGCATCCAAATTTTCCTTGCCCCAATCAAATTCACATCTCGGGCAACTCAAACTGTTCTATTTTCTTGGTCTGGCAATTAGATAATTAAACTAAGGCTTTTTAATATCTCAATCTGAGATTGAGATATTAATCCAAATTCCTCCTTTAGTAATGACCTCCCTAAGACATACAAAAATGCTCTCTTAATAACAACCCCACAAAAGAACTGGTCTCGTATCCAAAACCCTCAACACACTTCATAGACATTCATATACCGATCCCCAGGTTTATTCGTTCTCGAGATCAATACTCCTAAGGTTCAAGCCCTTACTCATCCCTCGGCAGACGCATATATTAATCACATCACATATTTCGTGTTTCGCCCTCTTTGCATAATAGCCTCTATTAACCTCGCAAACATTAGTTTAAAAGGTCTTAATTAATATAATTTAGAACTGGGGCCCATCGCTAACAATCATCTCCATCCGATGGCGGAGAGCACGTCGCTCGGCTTCAGATGATCCGACGGGTATCGCTCGGCGAAGATGCACGGATGATAATGCGCGAGCCCATCACTAACGATCGTCTCCATCCGACGGCGGAGAGCACGTCGCTCAGCTTCAGATGATCCAACGAATATCACTCGGCGAAGATGCACAGATGATAATGCGCGATGGCGCGTAATGGAGGTGGTTTTACCCGAATTTTTGGAGCCACGTGTCGGCCCTTCTATGGAATCGCTCCGAAATTTTCAATACCACTTTCGCTGCAATGGTGGTGCGATAAAAACTGCTTCCAGCCTTAAACCTTGTTCACTGTTCATATGCAAGGTTCCGCTCCTCTTCGGCACACCAGGTTCCGCCCTTTTATCTCGGGGTTCCGCACCATTCAATTCCAGGCTTACAGCTGAGCGCTCCTCCACAGGTTCGACCAATCCACAATGCATTGTTCACACAGTATCCCGTTTCTCTGCGTGCATTCAATCCACAATTTGGAACGAAGATAAACACCTTACTCCATAATATAGAGGGTTATCACGCGTTGGTTCATTGTCTGCTAGTCGGGATACACAGTCGACCGTATTAACATTGGTACCTCTAACTATATACAAAGCACCATCAATCCCAACACGGGGTTTCTTAACTATCACGGATTTCAATTATCCTTCGTCAGGATGCATACATATATTCACACCAAACTTATTCAAGAAAAACAGATATACATTCTCACATGGTTTAACTCGACCTTATTTACATTGATTCTCCCATTAAATACATAGCTTCATTCAATTTACATTCAGTCTTATATTCTGCTTGTATAGAACTGCTGATGGTTTTCTGAGTTCTTCATACAGTCATTATCTACATCCTTTGTCAGAGAGTTGCCATCAAGGACAATCAATTCAATATAATAGGATACAAGAAACATATTGCCAACAATCTCCCCCTTTCGACTTGATGGCAACCATGACCAGAAATACTTTCAGCAACATTCTCCCCCTTTGACATCAAGGGCAAAGGGTAGATCAAGATCCTTTGTACCAACAAAACCATGCTCCCCCTAAGATCATGCTGCATCTTCAAACATAATATTCAATGAAGTACATGACTCTATAACTCAACCTAGTATGACCTTTCCTATTACCAATGACTCATACTTACATCAATGATCCAACCAAGTGGATTTACAAGATTGACTCAACTTCCCAACCAAGTGGGTTTACAAAATGGAATAAGTCTTTGAATGACTAAATAGTACAATTTTTACATCATGGATCTCAACATGACCTTTTTCATCAAATTACAGAAATGACTTATACAATCAAGTTCAAAGATTCTCAAGCATGAGATCAGACTACAACAAATAATTAGAATGCCAACAATGCATCCTTTCCACATGACCAATGCTCCCCCTTAGCCTGTGCATCCTGAACACTTTCAACAGCAAATCATCAAGGCATCTTCATCAGAAGCATTAGAGAATGAAACAGAAATATGAGAGCTGGAACATCACCAGAGATACCCAACAGCACTGCAGCTGTGCTGAAGAATGCTGACCCAGAAAAATTTTGTCAGCAAATACCCATACGCGGTTTTTTGTGTATAAACTTGCGTATATACGCGACTGTCCTTCAAGAAATCTGCGTATCCAATTTAATCTTCTGAATTTAAGTAGATCTGATCTTCTGCATGGTAGAGACTACTCCCAGCTTCTGTCTGAGATATTCGAATGCTTCCCTGGGTAAAGGTTTGGTAAATATATCAGCAACTTGTTCTTTGGAGGGAACATACTCCAACTTCACCTTTTGTTCAAGCAATTGTTCACGTAAGAAGTGATACTTGATGGGAATGTGCTTGGTCTTGGAATGCATAATGGGATTCTTTGAGATACTGATGGCACTTGTACTATCACACATAATGGAGATAGGAGGTGAACATTTGATCTGAATGTCTTGTAAGGTTTTCATCATCCAAAGAAGTTGAGTGCAACATGATGCGGCAGCCACATATTCTGCTTCTGTTGTAGATAAGGCAATAGAGCTTTGCTTCTTGTTGAACCAAGATACTAACCGGGGCCCCATATATAATGCACCACCACTAGTGCTTTTCCGATCATCAACATTTCCAGCCCAATCTGCATCAGTGTAAGCATGAAGAGTGAGATCAGCATTCTTTGGATACCATAGTCCAAAGTCTTGAGTTCCTTGTAGATATTTGAATATTCTTTTGATAGCTTGAAGGTGAGACTCTTTTGGATTAGCTTGGAATCGTCCAACAATCCCAACTGCATGCATAATGTCTGGTCTAGTCCCAGTGAGATAAAGTAGACTTCCTATCATAGATCTGTATTCCGGTTGATTCACCGTGGGAGAATCATCATGTGAACTGAGATTACATCCGGTTATCATTGGTGTACTTACAGGTTTGCATTCTTCCATGCCATACTTCTTCAGAATTTGCTTAAGATATTTTGCTTGTGATAAGAATATGTCATCTGTTGATTGTTGTACTTGCAAGCCAAGAAAGAATGTTAGTTCCCTAAGTAAAGACATTTCAAATTCTTGCTGCATAACAGAAGCAAATTTCTGACTCATAGATTCTTCATTACTTCCAAAAATGATATCATCAACATATACAACCACAATCAATAGTTTTTCATTTTCAATTTTTGTGTACAAGTTGCTATTAGCAGATCCCTTTGAAAATCCTTGTTGATGAAGATATTTGTCAAGACGATAATACCATGCCCTTGGAGCTTGTTTGAGACCATATAGAGCCTTTTTAAGTCTAAAAACAAGTTTTTCATCATTTCCCAAAATGAATCCTTCTGGTTGTTCTATATAAACTTATTCTTCTAGATCACCATTGAGAAAAGTAGATTTAACATCCATTTGATAAACTTTGATTTGTTGGAAGCTTGAAAAAGCAAGAAACATTCTTATGGCTTCAATTCTAGCTACAGGAGCAAAAGTTTCTTCAAAGTCTATACCTTCTTGTTAAGCATACCCCTTGCAAACAAGTCTAGCTTTATTTCTTATAACATCCCCATTCTCATTTAACTTGTTTTTGAATATCTATTTAGTTCCAATGACATTTTTGTCATGAGGTCTTGGTACTAATTCCCAAGTGTGATTCTTTTCAATTTTATCAAGCTCTTCATTCATGGCTTGAATCCAACATTCATCTTTGCTAGCTTGATTGAAATTGTGTGGTTCAATAGTGGATAGAAATGCCAAATAGCTAGAAGATCCTACAAGAGTCCTTCTTGTTTGTACACCTTATCCCTTTTCTCCCAAAATTTGAGATTCTGGATGATTATTTTGAACATATCTGGATGGAGCCTTTTTAGATAAATCATCTTCGGGTTCTTCATTAGGTTCACTATCTACATCATTCCCATTTGATGTAGAAGGATATATGTCATCATCGTCTTCTGTTGTTTGTTTTTCTTCTTTTGGAGCTGCAGGAGACTCATCAATAACAACATCAATACATTCAACAATCTTCCGAAGTCTTTTATTGTAACATTTATATGCTCTACTTCTAGAGGAGTAACCAAGAAGTATTCCTTCATCTACTCTGGGTTCAAACTTGCCAAGTTTTTCATCATTATTTTTGATAAAGCATTTGCTTCCAAAAACTCTAAAATGCTTCACAGTGGGAGGATTACCATACCAGAGTTCATATGGAGTTTTATCACTATTTACACGAACATGTGCCTTGTTAATAATATTTACCGCTGTATGTGCTGCTTCTCCCCAAAATGTCTCAGGTGTTCCGGAATCATCAAGCATAGCTCTAGCCATTTGTTGAACTGTTCTATTCATTCTTTCTACTACACCATTTTGTTGTGGAGTGCCAGCTATAGAAAATTGTCTTTTTATGCCATGATGTTCACAAAATTCAAGGAATTCATCTGATGTGTATTCTCCTCCTCGATCAGATCTAAGACACTTGATTTTTAGATCTAATTCATTTTCAACCAGTGCTTTGAAGATCTGAAATTTCTCAAATGCTTCATCTTTGTGTTTAATCAACCCAATCCAACACATTCTAGAGAAATCATCAATAAATAAGATATAGTATTGTTCACCACGTGGTGACTATTTCCTCACAGGTCCACATATGTCAGTATGAATGAGTTCAAGAGGCTTACTTGATGATCCTTCCTTGGCATTAAATTTCACTCTGGTTTGCTTACCGAATTGGCAAGATTTTCATATGATACTTTCAGGTAGAGTAATATTGGGAAGATCACGAACAACTTTAAGTCTGCTTGATTTGTTGATTTGAGAGAAGATCAAATGCCCCAACCTTCTATGCCATAGCCAATTTTCTGAAGATTTACTCAAGTAACATTGTTCTTTGCAGTTCTTCAATACATACAGGTTGCTTGGATTTCTGTTTCCTTTTATAATTGTTTTACCTGTATCAAGATCACGTACCACACATTCTTTTGAACTAAAGACAACTTCAGTTCCTTGATCACACGTTTGACTTACACTTAACAGGTTATGATTTAATCCATCCACATACATGAAATTATTAGCCTTCACCTTTTCTTTTAGAAAAACAAACCCTTTTCCCTTAATGACAGCAGGAGTATCATTTCCAAACGTAACATTCTTTTCTTTTTCTAGAGCACTATATACAAGAAGTTTGTTTTTGTCACCTATCATGTGTTTTGAGCATCCACTCTCAATGTACCATTGATTTTCTTCACCTTCTGCAAATAAAGCTATGCCACAATTTTCAACCTGTAATTCCTTCTTTTTCCATACTTTGGAGCTTGAAGGAAAATGCTCTTTTTGCTGAACTTTGCTCCTGCATTCAGATTCTTCATGGCCAAAGTTATTGCAATAAGCACATTCAACTTCATTTTGAAGAGGAGAAAAGTTGTTATAGGTATTCTTCTTTGTTCCAATATCAGTCCTTTTCTTTCTTGCTTCTCTTGTCATGATGGTTTTATATGCAACACATTGAACAAATTTATGGCCAAAATTGTGACATGAGAAACATTGTCCATTGAAGAAGAAATTTTTGCGATCATGAAACCTTCTACTTGAATTTACCTGTTGGTTGGTGTTTCTTTGAAAGGTATTCTTGTTAGTGTTCTTTGAATTGAGATGGTCATGCTTTACCCGTGAAGATTCTTTATTCCCTTGCTGAGTGGCAGAATGTTGTATACTGGCTGTAGCTGCTTTTAGATAATTTGGTGCTGAAGTCTGAGAAGATTCTCCGATATATCCAAGACCTGTCTTTATAAAAGGAGAACGTTGTACCTTGATAATCTCATCTAAGGTTTCATATCCTTTAGCAAATCTAAGATTCAAAGTCTTCACTTTCTCAATTTCTTTTCTTAGACTTACTATTTCACATTCTAATTTCTCATTGTGTTTCTCCTTTTCTTCAAGCTGATTTTTCAGAGTTTCTGTGGATATTTTACTTTCTTCTAAGCATATTTTGAGTTGATTGATTTCATCAAGAAAATCATTGTCCTCTAAAGCATCCATAAAAGTATCTTTTTCTTCTCTAGATTCTTTTTTAAATGCCATGAGAAGTCTAAGATCTTGTTCACATTCTTCCTCACTGTCAGATAACCCATCATTGTCTTCATGAGTATAGTAACTTTTTCTAGTGCTAAACCGATTCTTATTCCTTCTTGCTGCTTCCTTCCATTTTTCATGTGTTTCTTTATAAGGACACTTAGCAGCATAATGACCAACTCTTCCACAGGCAAAAAATTTGAAAGGAAGCTTACCTCTGAACCGTCCTGTGCCAAGTTGGAGTTTCTTTACAAAATTTACCTCATCTTCTTCTGAGATATACCCTGATCCTTCTGTCTCTTGTACTTCTTTCCCTTTTGTAGAAGCTCTAAAGACGGCTTCTTTGACTTCAGATGGTCCTCCTTTTCTCATTTCAAATGCAGTTAGTATGCCATGAAGTTGCACCACAGTAAGATTTTGAAGATCCTTCTTTTCTTCAAGAGCAGAAACTTTTGACTCAAATTTTGCCATTAGTGATCTTAAAACTTTCTCAACCAAAGTAGATTCGGTTATTGTTTCTCCCAGATTTCTCATACGATTTACAATATCATCAAGACGTAAAAAGAAATTGGCAATTCTCTCCTCATTATGTATTTTTAGATTCTCATATTGAATTCTGAGAGTTTGGAGTTTAGCACTTCTTACCTTTGCATCACCTTCATAACTTAGAATGATTTTGTCCCATATTGCCTTTGCAGTATCCAGATGCATGACTTTGACAAATTCTGATTCAGTTAGACTTCCTAATAGAGCATTGACAACCTTTTCATTTGTTTCATAATTCTTTCTTTCTATTGGATCTGTTGGTACTGCGGCTGGATATTGATATCCTCCTTCAACAATAGCCCATACATCTTCTCCCAGAGACTGAAGATAGGATCTCATCCTTGTTTTCCAGAAGATTAAATTATTTCCGTCGAAGAGTGGAGCCCTAATAGATGTTGTTCCATCTTGATTGCTCATCTTGATTGATCTTCCTTCTAGCGGCTAAGATTTTTCAGAAGGATTTGCTCTGATACCAATTGATGGGAAAAATACTGAGAGGGGGGGGGGGGGTGAATCAGTATTTAGAGCTGACTGAAAACTTTTACTTTTTCTTTCTCTTAAAACCATACGCTACTTTATTGAACCCAACTCACGTATACACGCAGATATCCTTAAGAAAACTTGCGTATGTCCAGAGATCTTATTATGAATTTAATTCTTTACTTAGATCATTGCATCATTCATTCATCAGATGTTTAGTAAGTAGTAAGCATGTGTAGTAACAACAGAATAAACCATCACACATAAGAAACACACATGAACACCAGTATTTAAGGTGGAAACCAAATTCGGGAGAAAACCACTGCTGCTGTCGTCTCTGTCTTCAATATTTATTATAAAGAAAACTTCTTACAATTTTGTACTGGCACAGACTCATACCAGCACGCAGGCACCCACCTGCAGAAGGCTGCAACCTTCTCTCGTTCTCCAGCCACTACTGGAAGGGAGCTCCAACCCCCTGATATCATTTACAAGCCTCTCTTGGAAGGGAGCTTCGACCCCCTGATTTTAACACCAGCTTCTACTGGAAGAAAGCTTCTACTTTCATACTAAAGGCTTCAACCCTCAGATCCACCAGATTTCTTTAATTTCTTCATCAGACTTGCGCCAGGTCTTCATCATTTCTTTTGTAGATCATCCTAGAGATTCATCATTTCTAGATCTAGAGACTTTGAACCTTCATCATATCCATAGGTGCATCATAGATTCAGATCTATCAAAAATAGAGTTCAACCATGCAGATATCTCTTAAAGAGATTTATTCATTAACCACCCTTCCACATGCACACATTGAACTATGATCTTCTTCTCCTTATATAGTTTTAGCCTTTATCAATACCATGAGTCAAAACCACTCAATCGCTGATGGTATTCCTGGACGGGATCAAATAGATAATCCAGCGGGGTCTACCCAAACCCCGGTTTACCTTGGTCCCAACCTCAATTTGTGTGTAAATGCATCCAAATTTTCCTTGCCCCAATCAACTTCACATCTCGGGCAATTCACACTGTTCTATTTTCTTGGTCTGGCAATTAGATAATTAAACTAAGGCTTTTTAATATCTCAATATGAGATTGAGATATTAATCCAAATTCCTCCTTTAGTAATGACCTCCCTAAGACATAGAAAAATGATCTCTTAATAACAACCCCACAAAAGAACTAGTCTCGTATCCAAAACCCTCATCACACTTCATAGACATTCATATGTCGACCCCTAGGTTTATTCGTTCTCAAGATCAATACTCCTAAGGTTCAAGCCCTTACTCATCCCTCGGCAAACGCATATATTAATCACATCACATATTTCGTGTTTTGCCCTCTTCGCATAACAACCTCTATTAACCCCGCAAACCTTAGTTTAAAAGGTCCCAATTAATATAATTTAGAACTGGGGCCCATCGCTAATGATCGTCTCCATCCGACGGCGGAGAGCACGTCGCTCGGCTTCAGATGATCCGACAGATATCGCTCGGCGAAGATGCACGGATGATAACGTGCGAGCCCATCGCTAACGATCGTCTCCATCCGACGGCGGAGAGCACGTCCCTCGGCTTCAGATGATCCGAAGAATATCGATCGGCGAAGATGCATGGATGATAATGCGCTATGGCATGCAATGGAGGCGGTTTTACCCGAAACTTTGGAGCCACGTGTTGACCCTTCTATGGAATCGCTCCGAAATTTTCAATACCACTTTCGTTGCAAAGGTGGTGCGATAAAAACCGCTTCGAGCCTTAAACCGTGTTCACTGTTCATCCACAAGGTTCCGCTCCTCTTCGGCGCGCCAGGTTCCGCCCTTTTACCTCGGGGTTCTGCACCATTCAATTCCAGGCTTACAGCTGGGCGCTCCTCCACATGTTCGACCAATCCATAATGCATCGTTCACACATTATCCCGGTTCTCTGCGTGCATTCAATCCACAATTCGGAACGAAGATAAACACCTTACTCCATAATATAGAGGGTTATCACGCGTTGGTTCATTGTCTGCCAGTCGGGATACACAGTCGACCGTATTAAAATCAGTACCTCTAATTGTATACAGAGCACCATCAATCCCAACACTGTGTTTCTTAACTATCACTGATTTCAATTATCCTTCGTCAGGATGCATACATATATTCACACCAAACTTATTCAAGAAAAGCAGATATAAATTCTCACATGATTTAACTTGACCTT
Source organism: Pinus albicaulis (assembly GCA_034641835.2). NCBI lineage: Eukaryota > Viridiplantae > Streptophyta > Pinopsida > Pinales > Pinaceae > Pinus > Pinus albicaulis. The sequence goes on along the minus strand of CM076577.1, from coordinate 869,826,059 downwards.
ATTTACATTGATTCTTCCATTAAATAAAGAGCTTCGTTCAATTTACATTCAGTCTTATATTTTGCTTGTATAGAACTGTTGATGGTTTTCTGAGTTCTTCATACAGTTATTATCTGCATCCTTTGTCAGAGAGTTGCCATCAAGGACAATCGATTCAATATAATAGGATACAAGAAACATATTGCCAACAGTGATTCGCCATCATTGAGAATAAAATATTAGTCCACTTGCATACTCCAAAGAGGCTCGCCATGCTTATTTATGGCTACCAGAGCTTGGTTTTACCATAGCATGGCTCCTCTGTTCGTCAATTAAGTCTATAATCACTACAAGAAAAAAGCACATTGGTGAGGTTCATGCTTGTGAGGTTCGTCGCCAATGTCACATATGGTGACAGTCCTTAAAAAACTGTCACTGTAAGTGTATATAGTGATGGTCCTTTATGGTCCGTCACCAAAGACATTTTCAATGACACTTTTGGTGAGGGTCATTAAAGGCCCATCACTAATTATCTCTTTGGTGACACTTCTAGTGGCAAACGTTTAATGACCCTCACCAATGCTCTTTTTGTTACTTTTGGTGATGGTCAAAAAATGTCCGTTATCATTGATCATTAAAAAACCATCACTATAATTGTATATAGTGATGGTCCTTTATGGTCCGTCACCAAAGACATTTTCAATGACACTTTTGGTGAGGGTCATTAAAGACCCATCACTAATTCTCTCTTTGGTGACACTTCTAGTGACGAAATTTTAATGACCCTCACCAATGCTCTTTTTGTTACTTTTGGTGACGGTCAAAAAATGCACGTCATCATTGATCATTCCAATGAGTTTTTGATGATGCTATGTGCCTGTTAATATATTTTTTTTCAAAAGATAACGATTTAATACAATTATTGTGGAGTATTTTTTATAATATGTCAAAGGCCATAATGGTTAGGGCCAGTCAATTTTTTTAGAAGTAATTAGTGTGTATCATTTCCCTCAAGTAATGACTAGTCAAATAGAGATTTTCTATGAGTCAACACATGATTCACATCTATTAAGTTTATTATCTAGCAAATTCCCTTTAGATAAAGTTCCACTATTGTGTGTAGGAAATACATTATTTAATACATAATCAAGCTTTGAAAATTCTATTAATGAGAAAGACCTAACAATCCTCAAAAATCTGGGCACACCTTAAATTAATGCTTTGGCACACACTAACATTTCCTAGCACCCCACGTGTCTTGGAACATCTTTGTACCTAGAACATATTGTGATGACACTGACGCCCAAGCACATGGTGGCATGCGCTAGCACAACATGGAACTCTCCTAGCATGTGTTGGCATGTTGCATATAGTCCCTAACATGCCTTGGAACACCTTGGTTGAATGCATTGACATACATTAGCACTTGGCACACAATTCCACTTGGCATGTATTAGGACCTATTATTAGTGTGCCTAGCATGCCCCTTTTCAAAAAGATAAAGTCCTGACTTATTAACCCTCTTAATATTGGTTCTTCCTTTTGTTGCCTTGACACATATTGACATACCCTGGCACCCTGCGACATAATATCCTTAGCACCTAGCATGTATTGGCATATCTTGGCACTATTAATTGGCACATTATATAATTAGCACACCCTGGAACTCCCAAGCACACTTTGGAAATTCTTGACATGCCTTGATATTCCCTGGCATGCCTTACCACTTCTTAGCATACCTTGTCACTCCCTCCTTGGCATGAAAACTAACACTCATTAACACTAGTCTTTGGCACACATTCCTCATATTCATTAGCTACCATGAATTTTTACCTAGTGCTCCCTTAATGTTTTTTACTAGTAATCCTTAACACTCATAAACATGCATTATCACTCTCTAGCACACCTTATCACTCTTCAACATTCCCTTCCACTTCATAACATGCATAACACTAGTCCCTGACACATATTGGCGCTTGGCACGTGTTGGCGCTTGGAAAGTCTTAGCATGTATGGAATACGATGAGATGCCTTGGTATGATTTGGCATGGTTTAATATTAAATTTATTTCTGATCATCAATTGTTGGAAAGTAGATGAGAAGCAACAAAGGAATACTTGGCACTTAGAATGCACTAAGACTTTGCACTTGACACCTATTTCTGCCCAGTGTTGGTGTGCCTATCATGACCCTTTTGGAAAATGTAAATTGATGACTTATTAACCCTCTTATGTGTTCATTTCCTTGTAGTTTAACTTTTTTATCCCTTTTGTTGTCTTTAAATTCCCTGACACGCATTGACACACCCTTGCACATCTTGGCATGCCTTATCACTTGGCACATCTTAGCATGTTTGACATGTATTCCCACTATCTGGCACATCACGGGGGTGAAGAGAGATGTAGTCCTAAAGTAGGTTGAGTACGAGGGCCGAGTAAGGATTGCTAAAGGGAGGTCATGATCATCCTCCAAGAGCAAGATCATCATGTGAGGGTTCAGAAGAATGTTGCATACCTTAATGGTCAGTTTGTGCTAGGAAGTAGGATGGCATATTGTTGGTTCTCTTCTGGCAGATCGAGCTAAAGAGAGGTTTCTCATGAGAATCTAGGCATGTGATTTCAATGGTGTCTTTGTGTGAAGGCCACATCAAATTCTGAAATGTTGCAATTTGCAACTAGAAATAGTGAGATTGGAAACCAGAAAGGACAAAAAGAAAATGCACCCATACTGGTGAGAAACTTTGATGCACCAGGAGTGAGGAATTTGGGGCGTCTAATTTATTTTTCCCTTAAATAAATTGTAATTTCATCTCATAAGAACTTGTGTCAGTTTATTAAGTCATGATGACCGAGTTAGCTCAAGAAATTCGAGTTCCGGGTATAAGATGAGGCATCTATAGGGATTATAATATTTTTGGGGTCCAGTTGAAGTTGATTCATTAGTGGGGTGCAAGTGTAATTAACTCAATTAAATGAGTTAAAATCAGTTTAACTAGTTCTAACTGAGTGACGAGCTAGTGAGAGGTCTAGTGAATTAAATTATATTTAATTCACAATGAGTGATCAATCGTATAACTGATAATTTGCTATTAATAGTTGCATGCATGTCTATTTCGAGGAATACCCAGTTGAGACAAAGGTTAAAGGGAACATAACTATCAGTTGTATTCAGAGAAAATTTCCCATGTGCAATTATAAAGTCATTAGGATGCCATAATGGATTCCGCAATCAAGGAAGACTGATTTTCCTAATTAATAAGGAGTTAATTCCCTATGAATTGCATGAGCAAGGCAGGCTGAAGTAAGGATGAGAATTGGATAAGTACTAGACTGGGTTTGCCTAGATCAACGAGAGACAATTGAAAGAGCGCTGGAGAATCTCATGAGAGATTAAGCATTAAGGTATTGTTTCATGAGTCCTTGACTTAATACACAATAGAGATAGAGGGGTTTTGAGCAGTTTCTTTCCCCAAATACATCATGTTTTTGTGCGATTAATAATTTATTTCTCTTACTTATATGTGATTTTGCAATCGTGTTTTGTTCCATAAATTGTAGGAAGGATTCAGTATCTTGTTTTAGTAGATTACAAGATCAGATTGAATTTCATTGGTTATATTTTCTACATGGTATCAGATAAGGAATTTTTTGGGCGGCGAGTTTGCAGAGAAAATCTGAAGATTTTGGTGTAAAATTTTCAAAAAAAAAATAGAATACTTGGATTCCTTGAGAAAATATACCCAAATGGAAAAAAAAAATCGGTCGAATCGGAGCTCGGATGAGGGAGATATCATCGATTTAAAATCAACTCTTTTTTAGAAACTTTTTTTTAACATCGGGACAATTACACTGTGTGCGAGTCAAGAACCTATATGTACTTGAGGTACCAGATGCATGCAAATATTTGAGGAGAAAGGTAGAAGTTAGAGACTTGGTGGTTTAGAGGGAGCATAAATTACCTCTCAGCATGCATTCTCATGAGAAGCAGTCTCAGAAGGTTGTGGAGTAGCTGCCACAATTGGAGAAGTAGAGAGGAGACCGAGTGGAAGCGTCCACTCAAGAAAATACCTCCATGAGGGGGAAATTTTGAGCCAGATGGGAAGAGGGATCAGCCATACCTCGAGGTGTAAGGTGGGGTGATGTGTAGACATAATCCCAAGATAAGAAATTTGGGCAAGGCCCATTGAGATGGCATGTCTCATGGATCGAACCTGGCTACGAGGAGCCCACAGTACAACAATAGTAGGAAGGATCATTTATATTGATGTAGTCAGATGTCAGCAAGACATAAATAAGAGTGAAAAATGTCAAATACTGGAGCACAAATCAGAGTTAGCAACAGTTCAAAGGGCACGGATGTAGATGTCAGCAGCAGCGCAGAGAATCCAGTACTAGATAGGTGCAGTAGCTAGCAGCAGTCAGAAGACTCTGATGACAAATGCATTATACTGATTCAGTTGTTCGGAGGCTATTCAGTTTTAGGATTTGCAGGTGCAAACAACACTAGAGAAGTGTAGCATGTAGAACATTCCAAAGGTACCAGATGGGGATTGATTGAATTCCTTTCTTGTTGAGAGGGAGTGTTGAAATTTGCAACAAGAAATAATGAAATTGGAAACTAGAAAAGACAAAAAAAAATGCACCCACATTGGTGAGGAATTTTGATGTACCAGGAGTGAGGAATGTGAGGCGTCTAATTTATTTTTCCCTTAAATAAATTGGACAATAAATTTTAATTTTGTCTCATAAAAACTTGTGTCAGTTAACTGAGTCATGATGATTGAGTTAGCTCAAGAAATTCGATTTAAGGTGATCGAGGTGGATATCGGTGACCACCCGCCTATTCCACTTAGGCCCTCGCCATTTTCTCTTTCAGTTTTTCAGTTTCCTTAATTATAGCACAATTTACTATTTTTGTCAATTTTTTGGGTCTTGAACTTCCGGAGCCATTTTGAGGCCCAAAACGACATTTTTTGGGCATGAAAGTTTTGGCGATTTCATAGGAATAGGATTAGGACTTGTAGTCCTCGGAGAGATCTTTCTACCGAGGTATCATATGCGTCAAACGAAGATAATATGACCAAGTTACGACCCTAGGAAGTTGGCTGCCCAACTAACCCCAATGGGGCCCATAAAATCTTGGTGTTACATCTCCTCGGGTTAGGGTTTTGGTTGTTTAGGGTTTTATCTTATTTTTGAATAATAAAAAGGCCCTTCATCCTTATTGTAACACAGTTCAGAGGAACATAGCTATCAATTGTATTTATAGAAAATTTCCCATGTGCAATTATAAAGTCATTGGGATGCCATGATGGATTGCGCAATCAAGGAAGGTTGATTTTCCTAATTAATATGGAGATAATTCCATAGGAATTGCGTGAGCAAGGCAAGCTGAAGGAAGGCTGAGAATTGGCTAAGTATTAGACCGATTTTGCCTAGATCAGCAGGAGACAACTAGCAGAGTGCTGGAGAATCTCAAGAGAGATTAAGCATTGTATTGTTTCATGATTCCCTGACTTAATACAAAATAGAGATAGAGGGTTTTGAGCAGTTTCTTCCCCAGATACATCTTGTGTTGTGTGATTGATAACTTGTTTCTCTTACTTATATGTGATTGTGTGATCGTGTTTTGTTTCCACAAATTGTAGGAAGGATTCAGTATCTTGTTTTAGTACATTACAAGATCAGATTGAATCTCGTTGGTTAGATTTTCTACATGAAATAGAAGAGTGGGTTGATACCATCTTGCCTTGTGGTGGTTATTAGGCCGCAAGGTCTATGATAAATATCAACATAAATGGAGGAGGGCTTGCACTGTAATTTAGAGCCATAACAGAAGTCAACGTAGGTGTAATATTGACTAAGTTAACCCTAGTTTGAGGGTCGACATTGAGATCTGAAGTTCATGTCAAGATTCAATCAAAGAAATGCCCAGAATCTATGGATCCATATGAGCTAGGTCGAGTCTCTTATGGAGGCAAGAGTCGTGTTTTTTCTATGTTTGGATAGGGTTTGTTCTACAACATTTAGAAGCACATAAGTATAATGCACTAGTTAGGACAATTTCCTAGCATGTTTAGTTCATAAGGTATGCCCTTAAGACTATGACAAATTTGTGTAGAAGAAGATGGGTTGTGACCCTTAGAGTGAGGTTTATTTCTGCAATAAAGACCGCAGATCTGGAAGATGGTTTGGAGATTCAATATGTGTGGAGACAACAGACCCAAAGGAGGGTGGAACCTGAGCAGAATATTGAGCATGCAGAAGAAATGTGCCATATGAAGAATGGATTGACATGTGGAGGAGTTGATTTTGGTGGACTTTCCATAGAGTTTTAGACAAAGATCTAAAGAAACCTATAAAAAATTAGTAAATGGACTATTAGTGGCTGATTTGTGACCCTATTTCAGTCATCTAAAGATTGTTAGAAGTATGATGAGAGGAGTAGTTCATATTTTTTCATAGATTGGACAACAAATATCAAATTGTCGATACACAAGAACAGTGATCTTGAGAGGACTCAAACCATTGTTAGGTGGCAGATTTGAAGAGCCCTAGATTAAGACAATATTGTGGACCCTAGATCAACAAAAAGAATTGACTATGGTTGGGCAGATTGATGGTAGTACAAGTACAGTTGGAGGGTTGTTAGGTTACTGTCAAAGAAGACTAGCCCTGACTCTTGTTTTGGTGAAGGACAACAAAATTGGTAGAAGGGCAGGTGTATAGGGCCTAAGGATGTGCAGACTTTGAAGGACTAAAGTAACAGTCAAGTGGGCCAACCAACTAGCCCTAGTTCACTATATTGTAGAGGATTGATTAAGTGAGAAGAAGGGTAGCCTCCATAGCCCTGGACTTCTCATCTTGGAGCTATAGTATGAAAAAAGTGGGCATACCAAAGAGTTGCTCACAAATGGAATTGTGAACAACTTGCTACCACTCAAACTAGTAGTGGACCTAAAATGGGTTCCTAAGAGGGCAACTACTAGGACAAGGGAAATGATGGAGGCTTAGCCCATTGTCACCACAGCTAAGGCTCCTTGCTCTTCACAGAATTTCACCGATGGGTGGAGTGTCGGTAGTTTAAGAAGTCACTTGTAGAGTATAGGTCAATGAATAGGTGGGAAGTGACCCTCAAAACCCTTTCCCTAAGATAAAATAAAGAGTGGGACTTGTTTTCCTTTTAAGCAAGGGGATTTATCTTCTAGGGAGAGAGGAGGGGGATTGAAGGGTTGAGGGAGAAGAAAAAGACTTATGAAGGAAGTTCTCAATCCCTAAAATCCTTTGGGAACTTGGATTCCCAAATGTTCCTTGATGAAAGGCCTTTGACACAAAATGGGGAAAGAAAAAATAGAGAGATAGACATTGAAAAAGTTAAAATGCTAGGGCAACAAGAAAGAAACTAGGTAGCATGGTAGAAAGCACAACAAGGAAAATTAAAAAAATGGAAAACCCTACAAATTAGCACCCATCCAAACATCACCACAATATTTTCTTTAACTCTAAATCTCCAAATTCATCAAATTATATCCTGTATTCAAACTTGATCCTCTATGTTAGCCATTCTGAAGATAAGGCTGAGAACTTACTATAGAACCATCACCTACATGTAGTGATCTTATTTTATGACCAGACAACCTAATTTTGTGAAGACACGGAAAGGTAAACACTCTCTTCCAAGATTTTCCATACAGCCCAGGTTGAGCAACCACATATACATCACTATTTTTTTCTCTTCTGATTTGTAACTTAGAAGAGCTTTGTTTGACCACCTCTGGGTTGCTCCCAGAGTCACCCAGGCAAGCCCTCTCAACATCATCCTCTTTCTGTAGTACCTAATTAGTAATTTAATTAACCATAACAGTTTCTTGATCATGCAGGTATTTCAAATATATTTCCAATAAGCATAAAGATTTCATGTTAAAATATCAGGTCAAAAGACTTTAGACTATGATGCAAAAAATGCAAAGAAACCTCACCAACACTCAAAGGACAAACAAAGTCAAACCTCTACAAAGTATAAATAGATATCTGATAAACTTCATTCCACCAAAAAAATGTGCTTAACTAAAGAAAATTCTAGTTACTGTGCTTTCAAGACAAAGCTTTCAAGGGCAGTGATGTTATAAACATATCCCTACACCTCGTGAACAATAAATGTGTATAAGTAGACCATCATAAGGCTCATTTTAAACATCATTATTATTATGGAAGTGGGCTATCCCATCTAAAATCATTTTATTCAGATGACTAGTGTGGAGAAACAAAATATTAACTTGGGATAATTTGACTAAGCGTGGCTTCCTGGGTCCTGGCCGATGCCCTTTTTGTTTGTTGGATTTCGAATTTGTTGCTCACATATTTCTCTCCTCCCTTGAGGTACATACAATTTGGTATTTTTTATCTCGTTATATACTTGATCCTACATGGCTACCCATGAATATTACTCAAGTTTTCTAATATTGGGAGGAATCACCTCAAAAATACATAATGTTTCCTTTATTTTTATTTTGGGAAGTATGGCTTTCCAGGAACCGTTGCATTTTCAATGGGAGGTCGTTGGTTCACTCTCTGGTTTACAATTCTATCATGATATGGATCAGTGGTCTCCCTTCCAAATCGCTCCCTCTTTGGGATATTTCTCATCGTCTTCGACCTTTCCCAATGGCCCTACCTGTAGGATACTTTGATGGATCAAAGCAGGAGGGAATCTGTGGATGTGGTTCCTGGATTAAACTCAATCATAAAGATCGGTACCACAGCTTATGGAACGATGGTCCAGGCACTAACACAAAGTTAGAATTGATGGCTCTCTGGAGTGTGTTGTGGATGGCTTATAATCTTCAGGTGACCTCCCTCCATGTGTACGGGGATGAAAAATCTGTTATTGAAGGTGTTGATGGGGCGATACAATTTCAACCTCCCAACCTCATGAATTGGATCACCCGCATCAAATACTTGATTATGAGACTACATGTTTCTGGCATCCAACACATTTTCCAGCAAGTTAATACTCGGGCAAACTCTCTCTCAAAGTTGGGTCTGGACGAATCATTTGGTTGGATTCAGATGCAGCACTCCATGGACTGTTAGATAATTGAGGAGAGATCCATACAAATTCCATAACCACATTTGCTCAGTTTTCACATGGCTCTTTTTTGGCTTCGAGTTTTTGTCATTGTATATATTTTGAATTCGACCATCATTCCTATTCTCTTATTTTGAATTCAACTTTGTAAATATTTTTAAACTTGCTTTCTATTGAGCTTTTTTAAGCATTAGGTTGCAATTTTTATGACCTATCTTGTATGAGGATTGGCTATATTGAACATAGTATCATAATGTCGACACTATGTAATATCTGGATCAAATGGTGTGTAGTGACCTCACTTGTTGGATATATATTGAATGCTGGAAATTTTTTAGATTGTGTACTGTTTTTGTATCTTATTAATACAAAAAGAGTGTTTTTTCTTCTGTGAAAAAATATATTATAAATTGAATTTTTCCATGGTATTTCATAATTTTACTCAATGAAATGAGTTCATCTTGATGGTTTAGGTATGTATTTAGTGATTTAAGTAGATTCTCCCTATCCATGTTATTGTACCCTTATTTCCCACACAAAAATTTCCACTCTACCTTGCATTTTTGGCGGGAATGAAGGCTTATTTGCTGAGTTTGATGGAGTTAAAAAATGGCGGGAATGAAATAGTTTGATGAAGTTAAAATATACATGGCAATGAAGTATTATGATAATTTATTTTAATATCTGGCTTACGACCAAAATACCAGTGGATTGAAAACACTGCGGTGGTGATTTTAGATACAAAAACTGAAGTGTGCAAAAATGGCGATGAGGGTTTTTTTTATTCGGCCCTCATCATTAACGGAACCTCTTTTCTAAATGGATCTACGCCTTACGCATAGATTCCATGGATTTTTACCAGTTTTTAATGAATTTTAAAACCAAACCGAACCCCATTTTAGGGCTTGGTACCATACATCCTGGCAGCCTCATCATTGTTGTGCTCTTGCCTTTTGGTATTACCACAAATGCCTTTTGGCATTACCACAAACACGTAAGGTAGAATTGTATTGAAAAGCGACTCCCTGGTCATTTTTCTAAGGAGTTTTGAGGGTCGGATAAATTCCTATCATTAAGGGCCGTAAGATCAACTTAATTATGGAATTATTAAGACATTATTTAGGGCAAGTATCCCTCCTAAGAGAATTTTGAGAGCCAGCATCGACAGCAGGAGAAGAGCCATCATTAGTACCAGTAGTTGAAGTTTACCGAGTTGAATGAGAAGCTGTAGATCCAGAGCCATGATGAGGAATGATTGCTACCACTCGATGGATGATACACCTTTATATTCCCCCATGAATGAGGGTGGATCGATACCCTTCTTTTTGGGTTGGGGTAGGGTCTCGTTGTGCTTTATTTACTGCCTCAGGTTTTGCGCAGGCACAAAACCCCATCTAAATCAACAACATCAAAAACATACTTCTATTTCCACGAAGTGGGTAAACCTTGCACTCTGAGGGGCGTGTATGATTACATGAGGGAACAGGTAGAGCTGAAATGGATCCAGCAAAGCAGAAGCTCCTAAGGGAGGATCAATGTGTTATTTCAAACCCCGTCAAACAAATGGATCGGATGCAACAATTAATGGGTGCACAACAAGCAGGTTACTCAGAGGATTCATTCGCTGCCTACGTAACAAGTATTTATGACTTTTCTTTTTCTCCATTATGTCAATTCCTTTTATATTTCTCTACATCCCTTTCTTATGTCATGTGTGTATGAAAAATGAAATCGGTTAGAGATCATGATTCAATTAATATATTCATCTAAGTTTGGATTAAATTAAGCCAGAAACTAGAGTGTAAACTTGATCACTCCAAGATTTCGACTGTGATAGAAATATTTATGTAGGGTATATTGAGTTTTTTTCAACACGAAAAATACTCTGGTTTTATATTAAGTACCAGATACAACCATATTCGTTCCAAAAATTACATTTCTCCAACTTACAGAAAGCTACTTTAGATTCAAGCGGATCGAATCACACTGGCACAGTCCAAAGAGCCTAGATGCACACATGAGCCAATCCCTCTAAGAGCTAAGTTCAGTAGTATCATAATTTCAGTAAAAAATTATTACATCTTCCAGCTAATACCTTAAGCCATGAACAAAAACAGTCAACAAAAACTTTGAATTATGCAAAACTAACTGAAACCAGGAATAAGCCCAATCCTTCACAAAAATTTAACAGAACCTGTTGCTCCACAACCATCCACCTTATGAAGATGGTAATGCATTTCATCGAAGCTGCCCTCCAACCCTTTTTTCAATAATCGATCAGCTGCTTCATTCTTCTCCCTATAGATATGAAGGAAAGAAATAACAGAGAATGTGCCCCTGATATATTAATTCTCTCCAGCCAGTGAGCAAGCGATCCCACATTGATAGTAGCTTTCTGGTTCATGTGATCAATTAAAACTTTAGAATCCCCAATAATCCATATCTTATCCATATACAACTGACTAGCAAACCAAAGTAACCCCCAAAGAGCCAGAACTTCATCCTTTGTATTAGTTCCCACTCCACCGTTCCAGTAAATCTTGTAATGACATTCAGGAGACAACAGAAGCCAAGCCCCACATCCACAGATAGATTTTTGGGAGGCCCCATATAGGTATCCAATAGGGTAACATGCCTTGTGGGGGAAAAAATGCTTTGACATATCAGCGAGAGGCTTTTGTTTAACCTTCAGATGATCCATAAAATGATAATCTGAAAAGTTGTAGTGAAAGGATTACCTAATATGCCATTAAATATTTTTCTGTTTCGGGTAATCCATATATTCTAGTGAAAAAGAATGGGAATAGATCTTACGGGTTCCCCTCTCTTAAGCCGCCATTTTATACATGCCTTCGTCGATTGATAATCTGGGTACAGATCTTAAGCTTGTCACAAACAATTGCCAAAGTGTCAGTTGTACAGGGACATAAATAAAACATATGGGAATTACCCTCCTCCTCAAGCCCACATAAAGAACAAATACCTGGACCTTGCCACCCTCTTTTCTGCAAATTTCTCCATGTTAAATTTATGTCCTTCCAAACAAGCCATAAAACTATAATCATTTTTATCTGTACTCTAGAATTCCAAAAAGCTTTGAACCAACATTCATTTTCCATCGCCACCTTATTTTTTTATCAACACCGAATATATCTCCTTGGCTTTCAGGCCCTCCTTCACATCCTTACCTTCCCATAACAGTTGATCTCCCTCCAGCATCCTGCACCATCCCAATGATTTTATCATGTCCATATACTCTGCCCATTTTCCTTCCCAAATCATATCCAACCCAAAATCTACACGATCCTTCCATCTCAGTATCTCCCCAGGGTATATTGAGTTTAAGGTATTGAGTTTAAGGCTTTCAGATATTGCAAGTTCCAGAGAGAAAAATATATCTTTAAATTAAGGTAAGAGTCGTAAGCACAAACTCTGAAACCCATAAATGTAATTTCTACGGCAATGAGGTATCTAAGAAGGTGTAAGATACATATATTAAGAGTTAAATCGAGATCTATTACTCATATCTCTGATCATGTGACCATGAAATCCCCTCACGAAGCCGAGCTCCCTTCGGGGTTTCAATTTGCAACAAAACCAGTGTGGTGGGTTCGTTTCCCACGAGGGAGGAATCTTCAATAACCTCAAATAGTTTTATCTAAATTCAAAATTTAACAGCATGGTTTTCCTTGCAATTGAATGACATAGTACTGGTCTCTCTGGCTGCATTTTATTTTGAATAGTGTGTTTAGGGGGATTCCTCTCAAATAGGCATATAAAACGTGTTATTCTACTATGGAAATATTCCTTTCTCCTCAGTTCCTATGCGAGCGTTTGTGGATCTGTCCTCGCGTGCCTGTCAAAAACCACCATAAAATTGAGGCTGAGCTCCCTTTCCAGTTCTAATAAGTGAGAAAACCAAGGACACGGGTGATTCGCATGACAAATCTAGCATCAATAATTTGAAGTAATTTTTTCCCATTATGGTTGTGTGATACTTTGTTTCATGTTAAACTTGAGAATCGGTGAATGGAGGAATTAATGCTTTCATGGATATAAAACCAAAAATACTTCCAGAGGATGGTTTGAGTGAGAAATTAATGCTTTTGGTGGAGGATATGAATGCAAAGTTTGGGTTTCGTTCTAGTAATTTGCTAACAGATAAAACAATTTAAATTAATGTAACAATTACAAGAGATGAATGGAGTAGGCTAAGAAATGAAATGGATTAATGTTTTCTCTTCATTCCATTGAAAAAAAATCAATTTTAGTTTTAATTGTTCATAGCTTATTTGATAACTACATATTTTACATTTGCAAACACATTCTATGAAGGATTTAATTACCTTATTTTTTTAACATATTTTTTATTTTTCTTTTTATTTTATAATGCTCAATGGTATAATTTTTTTCCTATGCCATAATTTATATAGCAATTTTTTTTTAACATATTTTTGTTTTTTTATTTTTATTTTATAATGCTCAGTGGTATAATTTTTTTTCTATGCCATAGTTTATATAGCAATTAAAGTTCAACGTTGTTTTGTTTGTACTAGTAAAATTATAAACTTGTACTTTACAATATTTGTTATTTTTTTTTTCTTTCATTTTCTTTGGTGCTTTGCATGAGAGACCAATTCAAGAACCGGGGAACAAACACATGATATACTTGTTGGGAAAATATGCATTCTAATTTTTCAACAAGGATTTTGAAACATAGGATCCCCATTTGGATCATGGATCTTCTTGGCTGTCATTAAGGACTTAGATGGCATGGATACTTAGCAAGCCTTTCATTAATAAATTATTCTTGAACACAAGAAAATCTAGAATAGAAAATCAAATAGCCTACATGTCATTTTGACATCTTTTTCTAGCAACTGGATATTTTTTGTGATAAAAAAATGATGTAAGTGAGACTCTAAATTGTCTGTGTCCTCCAAAAGATGAACCTTATTCTTATAGATTTATTTAAGTTTTTGACATGATTACAGAAATCATTTTTGACCGAAATAATTTTTCTGGGAATCTGGAGATATGATTTCAAATCTTGTAAGTTCTTTTACTGACGTCAATGTTTTATCATTTCCTAACTAAGATTTTGACATCACTTTTTGGTTTTTTGTTGTTAATTTTATATTGGCCCTATGAAGTACAAGAGCATCTCCACTGGTTTTGCTGTTTTTCTTAAAGAATAAGGAGAAAAGGGTTTATTCAAAGGCTGGGTGCCAAATCTTCTTGGATATAGTGTTGAAGGTGCGTGAAATTTTGGGTTTCGTGAGTTCTTTAAGAAATACTACTCAGACATTACAAGGCATGACTATACTGCCAAATATAAGAAATCAATCTCCTTAGCAGAATGTGCATCTGCAGAATTTATTGGTGATATTTCCCTTTTTCCTTTTGAGGTTGTAAACATTAAAGTACAACCATGACCTGGATTTGATAGAGGATTATCTGATGGGATTCCAAAGTTTGTTACATCACGAGGAGTTCTAGGGTGAGTTTTCCCCCCTTTCTTACATTTTTTTTTATCAATTTTGAATAAACTTTCATGTAGTACTCATGAAATTTGATTGTGTTTCCTTAATGAATGCAGTTTATACAAAGTTATTAGTCCACTTTGGGGACGCAAAATTCCTTGCAAGTATCAAATATTCCCATTTCCTATCATAATTATAGATATTTGTAGAAGATAGATGCTTATATTGAAGCTTTCTATAGAGTATTATAATAACCTATGCTCTCTAGGGGTGAAAGCTATTTTTTTCTATGTTTTTAAATCTATTAATATATTGGCATATAGGGGATAAGTGCATATATTGTGTTTTTCTGTAGACAGTATTATGATAATCTATGCTCCTTTGGAGAGAAACTTTTCTCTTTAACATGTCTTTTAATCTATTTCAGTAAACTGCATAAATTTGTAACAACAATAAATGAGAGTCCAAACCAAATCTTACTAGTGGAGGGATGGGGCCACCTATGTCACATGTTACTAGTAAAACTAGTCCTGATAGAACCAGTCTTGTTCAAACGGAAATTGTTTTTAAGAAATCTTGTAGAAATTTCTTGTTTTTCCCACCCCGGTTTTTAGTTTCACCTTATTTCTACAATTTGTTAAATGCCCTTTCCCATAACCTTACATTCAACAAGCTCGAAAATAAATATTGCTGAAAACACAAATTCTGGAAATTTTTCAGAATGCTGGAAAATGCAGAAATAAATATCAGCAGATACAAACAGCCATTCAACACATTTAAACACAGTGATTTTTGGTCAAGGTGACCCTGGAAAAACCCCCTACAATTCTTGGGGAAAACCAGTTCGAAAGCTCCTTATTATTTCTGGAAAATGCTTTTTACAGTGAAAGAAATATTCAGCAAAAATCAACAAATAAAATTTACAACTTATCTCGTTTTCCGTGCTTAACCACTGCCTTGGAAAATGTGCAAACAACAAAAAAAGAACAAAAATAAATGTTGTACGGCCTCCTCGATTTCTGTGCAAAACAGCAATAAATGCTGCTGTACAGATCTCGATTTTCGTGCCAAAAGAACAGAAAAACCTTGTTGTACGGAATCTGTCTCGAAATTCGTGCAAGAGGACAGCCACTTGCTGTACGACCTGCCTTGAAATTTGTGCCAACTAAACCAACCCTCTGCTGCCTCGAAATCTGTGCCAAACTGCTGTACGGCCTTTTGGAAAATGTGCCAAAAGACTACTGTACGGTCTTCTAGAAAATCGTGCCAAAATCTGCCTTGGGATGTGTGCCAAACTCAGCTGTACGGACTTGCTGAAATCCTGCCTTGGAATGTGTGCCAAGTTGCTGCCTCCTCCTCCTCACTGCCCAGAAATCTCCCTTGCTCTCTTGCTCTCCTTCTCTCAATCTGCTCATGAAAGAATGAATGACCTTTTCCTCCTTTTCCTCCTTTAACCTAACCCTAAGTGACTTTTGGGGAATCCTTAAATCCAATGGCTGAGATAGATTGAGATCTAGGGCTGAGATTAAATGCTCATTTAAATCTCACTTTCTATTTTTTAATTCACCCCACTTTAATAAAGACCCACTTAGTCATTTATTTCCAAAGTCACTTTTCCTTTCTAATTTTACATTGACTTTATCAAAGTCACTTTAAAATTAGACTTTAGTAACTTTATCACATAAAGTCACTTTTAAATTACATTTGACTTTATAAAAAATTATAAAGTCACTTTAGGAGAAAAATTAAATTCTTTTGGACACTTTTCCCTAGGCCAAAGATCAAAGCCTTAGGGAACCACATGTCCTCTGGTACCCAAATTTCAACACTCCCTCTTACCGAGGAAGGTGTTCCTCACCACACCCATCTTGTCTCTGCTATTCCTTGTTCTTCTGGTGATTTTTTGTGATTCCTTTTTAGATTTAGAGGTAAGTTACCAACAACTATTGTCTGATGTAACTTCTTCTCATCATCAAATGCTTCATTCTTAACAACCATATCTGCTCCATCACCGAAGGCCTCAACAGCTTCTGTCGTTATATCAGTGGCTTCACATGTGTTTGTCGCTTCACATGTTTCGTTCAATTCTGGGGATGGAACATTTTGTTGCTTACAAACATCTGTATCTTCATGGTGATGTGGGGAATCAGTTTTTTCCTGATGCTCTTCTGAGTTCCCTGAATCTGCGGAATTTTTTTGTTGATTTTGTTCCCTGTTAGGAGATATTGGGGATTGTGTCTGACTTAACTTATCTATTTTATCATTTAGCTTACTGTAGAGTTCTGTCATATTGTTCATGATTGCATTAAATTTCTGCAATATTTTGTTCTCCTTGTCCTTAGCCTCCATTTGTTTAAGCCATATTTGCCTTTTTATCTGGTCAATTGTCATCATTGATAAAGACATACTAAAGATGTATGAGATGGGAAATCTCTTTCTGCCAGTTTCTCCTCTCTTTTTTTTTTTTTGAATTAATTAATTAATTAATATTTAATTAATTAATTAATTAATAATAATTTTTTTTTTAAATAATAATAATAATTATTGTTTTTAAATAAATTATATAATTATTATATTTATATAATTATTTATTTGAAAATTATATAATATATTATATAATTTTTATATAACAATAATAATTATTATTTTTTTTTTATAACTAATTTTTATATAAATTTAATTGAATTAAAGTTTATATAAAAATCGAATTATAAACATATATATGTATTTATTATATATATGTTATCAATGAACCCGTCAAAAAACTATACCCGTCCGTTTTAAAATTCGATCCTTCTACGCTGTATCCGGATTTTAGAACGCTGACGCTGTTTCATAAAACAAATCGATTCCGTTTGAACAGTCACGCTGCTTCATAAAACAAATCGATTTTTTTTTAAACTTGCCCGTTCACAACAAACGTAAATTCCGCACCACGTTGACAAATGGTTGACTATCGGTGGTGAATCCGTCCGGTTAAAAACAAAACGTGGCACAGCACCGTTCCGTTAACAAATGTGCCGTTCGGTTTAAACTTTAAATGACACTGTTCACGAAATTTTATTTTATTTTTAACGCAAATTTTCCACGCTCAGCGATTTAAAACGACACCCGTATGTGATTATCACAACGAAATACACGCTGTATCGTATTTTTTTATGTGATTATCCTCTTTACACGCTGTATCGTATTTTTTTTTAAAACGATGGGTCGTATATTCCAAATGCCGTATCGTTTAGCGCAGAGTGTAATGTAAAGGTACGTTATTGCATGCAATCAGAAGTCACCCCGACTTCGTGAGTTATAAATTCAAATTTTTGTTATTTAAGCTTCGGATTACAATTGAAACAACAAGTATGAGCTCCCACAGTTATATCCACATGCACAGAATTATTCCTCCACCGAACCGAGGTTGAGGTGAGGTAGTTCTTCCACAGTTTACTGTGTTTTTGTGATCACAGACCCGAGCTGCAATAAGGCTCTCCACAGAGCCAAAGTGTTTTGCTGTGGTAACTAGTATAGATCTGAGCTGTTCAACTGAATGAGGTTAAAGTCTGAGCTTGGGAGACGACTTCAAGGTTTTAGGTGGACTGTTCTAATGTATACCACAAATCCTAGTCACAATTTCTCCAACAGTCCGGCCTAATACAATAGCTGTCATAGGTCCGAGTTCTGTGACTGTCGTCAGAACTATACTTCTGATCCGAGCTCTCCTTCAAATACAACCCACAAATTGAGATCTTCCTTCCTGCGATCCGAGTTCTGGTTGATGACCAGTTTTAGGAGCCACAGAACTGAAGTCTGTTTCACAGGGTCAAGTAGCTGCAAAGAAGGTCACTGTTCAACCTTAAATGACTGGAGCTTCTACAGGAGAATTTCCAACCTCTTGCGTTCAGCAAAAATGAGTTTGAAAGACCCTTAACACAAGTACTGTGCCCTACTTTTAACTTCCTCGGCCTCCTCTTAACTCTGTGTTTCTTCTACAAATAAATTACTGATATGACAATAGATATGACATCCATGATTCCATTGTACATCAATAATTAATTATTCGAGCATCAACCATCTAGATTCTAGCAATTACAAACATATATCAAATGTTTAAGCATATTATAAAACATAAAATGATAAAACTAAGCATAATATAAAACATAAAACATTTAAGCATGCCGCATATTATAAAACATAAAACATTTAACCATATTATAAAGCATAAAGCATATTATCTAGCAAATGAGCATCTGTCAACATTAGTCATGTCCAAAATTCAAATAATAATGTTTACATAATAGGCCACTTGGCCACCACCAAGACAAAAAAGTTCAAATTCACAACAAGCCTACAAGTCTAATCTATGACAAAAGCAATAAATTGTAAATATATCTACTAATCTCTCCTCCTTTCACCACGAAGCGTACGTGGCGATGGGCCTCCACGTGGTGGCAATGAAGAATATGGTGGTTGTGGAGTTGTGGCACTGCAGTTGATGAAGACGAAGCCCCTGTTGTTGGTGTTGAACCATGGAACCTAGGAAGCAAGGATCTAGATGGGGGTGGCATATCAACTCGATCATCATCATCATGGATAAGAGCATCCTCTAGTTGCTCTAATTGCAACACTCCATCCTCAAAATTGGCCTCCTCTGGATACCTGTCCCAAACCTTAAGGTCTTTATTACTCTTTGCATCATCACAATAATGGGACAACAATTGCAAGTTGTAATGAACACAAACCAAGCTCTCTGCCTGGTCTAAACTCAACCTGTTCCTTTTAACATTGTGGATGAAAGAATAAGAGCTCCAACACCTCTCTGCAGAAGAAGTGTTTACCACCTATGATACCACCCGCAATGCCAAAGTATGTAGAATTGGATTAGTACCTCCATGCATGTTCCACCACTCATTAGAAGAAAAAGTCTCTCGATCTCTAATTGCATGCATGCTCCCAAATGAACCAGTGCAAAGCGTATAGTTGCTCAACTGTTTCCGTACCAATGTAGCCTCCTCCTCATCGGGAACTAATCTAGCCAATGCAATCATATATTTTTCTAGAACCTCTAGATCTAGGTGTGGTTTTCTTCTGCCCCCCCAGGTGTTAGTGTTGAAAGCCATGATGGATGATAGTTTTTAGGTGTCAAAACATATGCTAATGCATGCAATGGAACATTTAGCATATCCCATCGCCTATCCACCTCTGCACGAATATAACTATATAAGGTGATATCTCTAGGCTCAACAGTGTCCTTAATCTGCCCCAACATGTTATCCATTTGCTCATACACCCCCTCAATTATTGGCCGATTGGAATCTGTAAACTTGATCATGTAATAAATTGGTTTGGTGAATTGCAAAACATATTTAACCTGTGACGAAAAGTACATGTCAAGAATAGTGTCCTTGGCTACATTAGCACCATCTCTATCAGTGTCAATTTCCTCCCATGATTTAGCGGTGACCATATTAGTTAAAGCTTGTCTTACCTTCACTAGCCGCCTAAAGGTGAGGTAATAACTTGCAAATCTTGTTTTTGCAAGTTTAAGCAACTGCAGCTTGGAGTAAGTGCCATAGAAGTAGTTTACCCTTGCATGCTCTGTGATAAATTTAATGAGTTTCTTCCCTCTCTTGTAAAGCCTATTAATACACCCACATTCTTTACGCTTCACAATATCTATTGGAAATACTGAGAGGGGGGTGAATCAATATTTCTTTTCAATTGTTATTTTTACCAGTTAGATCACTTATATTTAGAACAAAAAATGAATAATAAGAATAAATGCTTTTATTAATTTATTCTATACAATAAATCAAGTACAATATATGTAGGGCTCCAACCCTAGATGAAGACACCAATCTTCAATCTCCCAGGCTCCAACCTGTATTTGCCAAGCACCGACTTGGACTTCCAAGGCTCCAACCTTGTCAATTCTGAGGCACCAACCTCAAGGGCTCCAACCCTATATCTGGTACAGGCTCTAACCTGGTCTCTTGAGGACTCCTATCCTCTAGGGCTCCAACCCTATCTTCCAAGGCACCAACCTTGTCTTTATGAGGCTCCAACCTCCTGCTTCATTTCGTCAACATATATTTGTTTATACTTACGGCTCCCAATGTCTTCTGCAATGAGCCCCGACAATCTTCAGCGTACTCTTCACTGTAATTTACACATCACGTCATCAATGACAACCTTTTCTTCTTAGAAAGTGTCACCACTGCTCTTCATCGTACCCAAACAATTTCTCCAAGGTCACATCATGATGGCTTCATCAATGCATCATGATTTCCAAGGATGCCTCCAAGATCAGCTTCTACAAGTATTCCAAATGTCTTCAAGAATCCCTCAAGGTGTCTTCACAACGGTTGCTCAACAAGGTTAGTAGGAGGTCTTCCAAAAGTCTGTTATATGCAACCCATAGATTCTTGTCACCACTTTATGTAATATTCCTAATTAGCAGTGGCTAATTGGAATGTAATATTCCTAATTAGCAGTGGCTAATTGGAATATTCGATTTTGCTCAATTTTGTCGTCTATAGTTTATTAATAAATAAAAAGGTGAGTAGAGAGGGTCTAACTCACTTAGTGGAATAAAACCCACTCCCTAGTAGCACAACATTGTGACTTAAAGGGAGCCAAGGGGGGCCAAGCACCACGTAGAGAGGGGGCCCACGTATGCACTAGAAGAGACTGCGGAGATGAGATGAGCACGTGGCAAGAGGGAGGCTACGTTGAGGAGATAGGCCTTAGGGTTTGGAGGAAGGCCAACGTTATAAAAGAGGGAGGAGCCTCCTCATTTCATTCATTCGTTGTTGATGATATTGAGCTGGTCGTTTTGACTTCTTGAGCACGCTGGCTGTTTAGCCTGTCTGCAGCACTGTTTAGTGCATTGAGTGTCTCCGATCAGAGATCTCGCCCTTAGCCTCGGGGGACTTCGAGTGCCTACTCGGGCAAGGTGTTTTCTTCAACATTTTGCAGGAGGTTTGGTGTTTGATTTTGTTGCGGAGCTGAGCATTCAGAGAGACTGCGCAGTCATTGAGAGGGAGGACGCAGTCCATCTAGGAGGAGCTCCGGATTGGGATTTTTGCAAGGGGTTTGAGCCAGGAGACTGAGCAGAGGATCAGCCTTTGCATTTGGGAGGATTTTGGTGGAGTTTGAGGCCGTATTTCATTCATTCCTATTCAGCCTCTGCGCAGAGCCTTGGAGGCCAGCGTAATTCCCCCAGGGGGGTGTTTTTCGGGGGTCAGCTATCTGATATGGTTTCTGGGTTTTGCTAAGATTGGTGAGTAGAGGAGGTTTCCAGATTTTCAGCCCATTCCGGCAAGGGGAACAGCCCCTAGTCATCAGTTCATTTCAGCAGTAGTAGCTACATGGCAGTTTTCCAGCAGCTGGGACGCAATTCAGAGAGCAGCCATTTCCTGTGTATTCTGAAAGTATTTCTTCACTTGCCTTGAGCAAGTTTAGGTGCCATCACTCTGATCACCTATTGTACTTCATTATATTTCTCAGTTTAATAAAATGGCTTAGCATTCTCTCTCTATATTTTTGGATGATTTGTCATACATTCTTTCTATGCTATTGTATGTCTGCTACACTGTTATCTTTATATATTTTCGGGCATTCTAGTTCTATACCACTTGGTGTGTTTATCTCATACTCTTAGACAGAGTCTGGAAAGGGCCAGGTAGCCTCCAGATTTCGTCCTCTTTTCAGAGGCGGCATATCTGGTAAACGCCCTCCCAGTCCATCTCTAGTTGGAGTTTGCCGTGTTTTAGAGATATCCCCGAAACGGGATATTACAGTGGTATCAGAGCATAGTTCTGGCTCAGCCTGTGGAGCTAGTTGTCTATGACACCGGGGAAGAGACCATATATTTGTTACAGAGGCAGGAAGTACAGAGATCGTGAGCGTAGGTTGGAGAACACCTACGGAGAGGGAGACTGTGTTCGGGTGGTGGACATAGAGCAGGAGGAGCCTGTGACAGACGCAGAGCAGGAGGAGCCTGTGTTAGATTCAGAGCAGAGAGAGCCAATGGCAGATGACACTGAGGCCAAACAGTTTGGGGAGGCACTCCTCAAATCGGTGCAGGATCTAGCGAGGCAGATTGAGGTGATGGGTCAGAGATTCACCGCTGTAGAGGCTAGACAGCGTGAGACCCCACGGGTATTCCAGGTCGGTGAGGGATCAGGTACATCCCACCATTTGCCAGAGCATGGTGCTGCTCAGTGTGATACTCCTCAGCCGATGGCTTCACGTACACCTACATGCTCTACCATGCCCACTTTCTTGGGAGCAGACACAGGGGCAGGAGCCCAGCAGGAGGCAGAGCCCGGACACATGGGCAAATATTTTGCAGAGTATCAGGCCTATGGGCAGGGGTTCAGGGATGCTCTCTCATTCCGAGATTTTGTTCAGCTCCAGCGGGACAGTAGACCCCGCGACCATCATAGAGGGCACCGACATTATCCTGATGGTGATACCCACCGCACATCTAGCAGATTCCATTTGCCTACGTTTGATGGCTCATCAAACAGTTCGGCAAAGTCTTGGGTGGAGAAGCTGGACATCTATTTCCAGCTTAACCAGATGTCGGAGACGGAGGCCATCAAGGTGGCGACATTACATTTGGATGGTGAGGCCCAGGACTGGTGGTTCCATGGGATGGTCACACTCGGACACTCTACAGTGACGACGTATGCTGAGTTTACCAGGAGATTGATGGAGCAATTTGACCGGAGAGATCTGGAACAACACTTTGTAGAGCTGACGAGGCTCAAGCAGACTGGGAGCCCAGAGACATACATTGCAGATTTCTTGAGGGTTTCAATGATGGTGCCAGATCTATCCGCAGCACGGATGATCTATATGTTTGTGGAGGGGTTAGCAGAGCCACTTCGGGGTCTAGTCAGATCTACTAGACCAGCTACACTTCAGGATGCTATTAGCAGGACCCGAGACTTACAGGATGCATTGCCCAGGACTCGGACACCTTACCCCCAGAGACAGGGTTTCCAGCCCAAGGGGAAGGATGTGAGGATTCCGCCTCCAAAGGGGAATCTAGGACGGGCACAGATAGATGATGATGCTAGGAGGGAGTTGAGGAAGAAGCAACTGTGCTTCACTTGTCAGGAGCCGTGGGCACCAGGGCATAGGTGTGCTGCTGGCAAAGCACACTCATTGAGGTCTTCTCCAATGATAGCGGGGAAGACGATGACGAGGAGGATGAGGAGGCAGGAGATAGTCAGACGGCCCAGGATCAGTTGCCACCTCCACCTCCAGGGACAGGAGGTGCAGCTTTTGCACCCACAGGAGGGACCCTTGTAGCCTTGTGAGGAGTTCCCAAGTATTTGACGCTACGCGTACGAGGGACAGTATGCGGCCAGCGAGTGTCAGTTTTGGTTGACAGTGGGGCAACCACAACTTCATTGATGCACAGATGGTCGAGCGGAGAGGTATACCGATCGAGAGCTTTGACGGATTTTCGGTTTTGGTCCCAGGAGCCTAGACGATGCAGTGTGCTCGGTATGTTCCAGAGTTGGCAGTGACAATGGGTACCTACACCGTGACCGATCACTTTTTCGTGGTCAACATACCAGATACCAATGTGGTATTGGGTGTTCAGTGGTTGATTACTCTGGGGAAGGTCACCACGGATTGGGAGGCCTTAGAGATGGAGTGGGATGACAAGAAGACCGAGAAGCATGAGAAGATCCGCGGGATGCACACTTACCCACCTCAGACAGTTTCGGCACACCGGATGGAGGCAGATTTCTGGAAGGGAGACATAGAGTGGGCGGTTGAGTTGCGGGCATTAGAGGCAGAGACTACAGGTCGAGTAGTTCATCCTGATATACAGGCCATCCTTGACAGGTATGATGCAGTGTTTGGGGATATTCCACCAGGTCGGCCACCGGACCGAGGATTCGAGCACACCATTGAGCTTGAGCAGGGCATTCAGGCGGTGATTACTACCCCCTATAGGCATCCCAAAGCCTATCGGGATGAGATTGAGCGGGCCATCCAGGAGTTGCTGGCTCTTGGGCACATCAGACCGAGCACGAGTCCGTTTGCTTCTTCCGTGGTGTTGGTGAAGAAGAAGGACGGCACCTTGAGGATGTGTATTGACTACAGGGCCCTGAACAAGAAGACCCTGAAGAACAGGTATCCTATACCCAAGATCGATGAGTTGATGGATGAGCTGAGAGGAGCCAAGTTCTTCTCAAAGATTGATTTGAGATCAGGGTACCATCAGATTTGCGTGAGGGAACAGGACATTCCCAAGACCGCCTTCAGGTGTCATTATGGGCATTTTGAGTTTCTGGTTATGCCCTTCGGGCTAACCAATGCCCCAGCTACTTTTTAGTCTTGCATGAACCATATCTTCCGCAGTCATCTGAGGAAGTTTGTATTGGTCTTTTTCGATGACATACTCATATATAGCAGGACTTGGGAGGAGCATCTCCAGCATATAGAGGCAGTATTACATATCTTGGAAGAGCAACAATTCTATGCTAAGCTCTCCAAGTGTGAGTTTGGGATGACGGAGATGTTGTATTTGGGTCACATTATTGGAGTGGACGGAGTGAGGGTCCATGAGGAGAAGATTAGAGCCATCAGAGATTGGCCGGAGCCGAGGAACGTGACGGAACTTCGAGGGTTCATTGAGATATGTACCTATTACAGGAAGTTCGTCAGAGGTTTCTCACAGCTTGCTGCACCCCTTACAAATTTGACGAAGAAGGGGGCATTCAATTGGTCAGATACAGCGCAGCGAGCCTTTGATAGGCTCAAGGAGGTGATGAGTAGCTGCCCAGTGCTTGCATTACCGGATTTTACGTAGCCATTTGTCTTGGAGTGTGATGCGTCGGGAGAGGGGATCGGCGCAGTATTGATGCAGGGGGGACACCCTATAGCCTTTGAGAGCCGGAAGCTCCTTTCGCACGAGAGGTTGTATTCTATATACGATAAGGAGATGTTGGCCATCATGCATGCCTTGGCCAAATTCCGGCAATATTTGGTAGGGAACAGGTTCAGGTGAGGATTGATCACAACAGCCTCAGGTTCTTTTTGGAGCAGAAGCAGCTACAGGAGAGGCAGCAGAAGTGGATCAGTAAGATCCAAGCATATGACTTTGACATTGAGTATGTCAAGGGTAAGAATAACGTGGTAGCAGATGCCCTTTCACGTAGACCAGCCACATTATCTCTTATGAGCTTGGATACAGATTGGAGGGCTCGACTTTTAGTAGAGTACTCTAAAGACAGATTTGCATGTGAGGTTCTGGATGGACAGGTGGCGGATGACAGGTACAGGGTGGTCAATGAGATCATCTACTACAGGGACAAGATCTTCTTGACTGAGGGATCTCAGCTCAAGAAGAAGATACTTCAGGCATCACATGATTCACCATTGGCCGACCATCAGGGGTTTACCAAAACCTATAGGGCCATTAGAGAGAGCTTCTCATGGAAGGGCCTCAAGGAGGACGTACTCCAGCACATCAGGGAGTGCGATGTTTGCCAGAGGAACAAGGGGGAGATGAGCCATCCCACAGGATTATTGCAGCCTCTTCCCATTTTGGAGGGGAAATGGGAGAGTATATCGATGGACTTCATCACAGGGTTGCCCATGGTGCAGGGCAAGGATTGTATCTTTGTCGTCATTGATCGACTGACAAAGTATGCGCATTTTTTCGCCATATCCACGCACTACACAGCAGCACAAATGGCCGAGTTGTTCTTCAGAGAGGTTTTCAGGCTACATGGTCTTCCTAAGACCATCATCAGTGACAGGGACAGTCGCTTCATGGGCGGATTTTGGTAGGAGCTTTTCCGGTTGGTGGGGACAGAGTTGACACCGAGTACTAGTTATCACCCACAGACGAATGGACAGACGGAGATAGTTAACAAGTGGCTGGAGGGCTACTTGCGTAACTATGTCAGTGGGCAGCAGCGAGCATGGCTGAAGTGGCTACATTTGGGGGAGTACTGCTACAACACTACACATCATATGTCCATTGGTATGTCTCCATTCTACGCTTTATATGGATATCACTCTCTTGCTGACGTGATGTTTGGTGCTAGAAAGGCTCCGAGAGCCAAGATGTGGATCCAAGAGAGTCAGGATATTCTCCGCGCTCTCAAGGATAATATGGCCACCACGTAGAACCAGCAGAAGTTGTATGTTGACAGAGGTCAAGTGGAGAGACAGTTTGAGGTAGGGGACTTGGTCTACCTACGATTACAGCCATACCGACAGTCGTCACTGAAGCAGAAGGGAGCTGAAAAGCTCAAGCCCCGCTTTTACGGGCCATACAGGGTGACACGCAGGATTGGACAGGTCGCGTATGAGTTGGAGCTGCCCCAAGGCAGCAAGATCCATAACGTTTTCCATGTATCATGCCTGAAGAAGGCACTGGGGCAGCAGATGACAGTGACAGATGAGCTACCACCCACGGATGATGAGGGGCATTTGGTGTTGCAGCCAGAGGCTATTATTGATACCAGGGAGAGGCAGCTACGGAGCAGGACAGTCCGAGAATTCTTGGTGAGGTGGAAGAATTTGCCGGATGAGGATGCCACTTGGGAGAGTGAGAAGATTTTGCAGCATCCATCACTTCAATTGCTTGAGGACAAGCAACATTTTGCCGGGGGAGACTGTAATATTCCTAATTAGCAGTGGCTAATTGGAATATTCGATTTTGCTCAATTTTGCCGTCTATAGTTTATTAATAAATAAAAAGGTGAGTAGAGAGGGTCTAACTCACTTAGTGGAATAAAACCCACTCCCTAGTAGCACAACGTTGTGACTTAAAGGGAGCCAAGGGGGGCCAAGCACCACGTAGAGAGGGGGCCCACGTATGCACTAGGAGAGACTGCGCAGATGAGGATGAGCACGTGGCAAGAGGGAGGCTACGTTGAGGAGATAAGCCTTAGGGTTTGGAGGAAGGCCAGCGTTATAAAAGAGGGAGGAGCCTCCTCATTTCATTCATTCGTTGTTGATGATATTGAGCTGGTCGTTTTGACTTCTTGAGCACGCTGGTTGTTTAGCCTGTCTGCAGCACTGTTTAGTGCGTTGACTGTCTCCGATCGGAGATCTCGCCCTTAGCCCTGGGGGACTTCGAGTGCCTGCTCGGGCAAGGTAGTTTCTTTAGCATTTTGCGGGAGGTTTGGTGTTTGATTTTGTTGCGGAGCCGAGCATTCAGAGAGACTGCGCAGTGATTGAGAGGGAGGACGCAGTCCATCTAGGAGAAGCTCCGGATTGGGATTTTTGCAGGGGTTTTGAGCCGGGAGATTGAGCAGAGGATCAACCTTTGCTTTTGGGAGTATTTTGGTGGAGTTTGAGGCCGTATTTCATTCATTCCTATTTAGCCTCTGCGCAGAGCCTTGGAGGCCAACATAATTCCCCAAGGGGGTGTTTTTCGGGGGTTAGCCATTTCTGATATTGTTTCTGGGTTTTGCCGAGATTGGTGAGTAGAGGAGGATTCTAGATTTTCAGCTCATTCCAGCAAGGGAAACAACCCCTAGTCATCAGTTCATTTCAGCAGTAGCAACTACACGGCAGTTTTCCAATAGCTGGGACGCAGTTCAGAGAGTAGCCATTTCCTGTGTATTCTGAGAGTGTTTCTTCACTTGCCTTGAGCAAGTTTAGGTGCCATCACTCTGATCACCTATTGTACTTCATTATATTTCTCAGTTTAATAAAATGGCTTAGCATTCTCTCTCTATATTTCTGGATGATTTGTCGTACATTCTTTCTATGCTATTGTATGTCTTCTGCACTGTTATCTTTATATATTTTCGGGCATTCTAATTCTATACCACTTGGTGTGTTTATCTTACACTCTTAGACAGAGTTTGGAAAGGGCCAGGTAGCCTCCAGATTTCGTCCTCTTTTCCAGAGGCAGCATATCTGGTAAATGCCCTCCCAGTCCATCTCTGGTTGGAGTTTGCCGTGTTTTAGAGATATCCCCGAAACAGGATATTACAATTAATACCCTTTAATTATTTAATTTCCCTAAGTTTGAACTTAGGGTCTGTATTAAAATAATTAATTATTTTAATAAAGTCATATCCGAGTGGAATTTCCACAAATGGTTTCTGGGTTCTCTGGATAACTGATGTCCAAACCTCTCTACCAAAAATGAGACTTAGAACACTTTTCGATGCTATAGAAATCAACAGTGTCATGGTCATGGTACTTGTCAACTGAAAGTCTATAAGAAGAATTACTTGCGGGTTTTCCTCTCAAAGAGAGAGAGGTTTTGGTCCTGGCTTGAAGAGCCAAAACCTTCAGTCTTTTTTGTTTTGATAATTGACTTGATGAAAGACCTAATAAGCTAATGAAGAGAAGATCTAAGTAAGAGAAATAAGTTCACAAGTAATTATCAAGTAGAGAATTGAATTAAACTTCGCCCTATCAAATTCTCAACATAGAGTTGTCCCCACGCAGGCCTACATAGCTACTGCGCAGAGGCAGCGTAGAGGGTGTTGGGGTTTCGTCTGTTTAGCTACCGGATCAGTCGGGACTCGCAGAGTGAGGTAATCTCACTATTTTTCTCTGTCAGTATTCTCTGTAATCGATCTGTCCGGTGAGACAATCAGAGATATATTCAGATATAACTGTTGCTTAATAATAAAACCCTCAGATATGTTGCACCAGTTTTCCCGCATTGGGTTTTTCCGGGGACATTTGTCCAAAAATAATGGTGTCTTGTGTGTATTATTTATTTTGCTCAGTTTATTATTTCCACATCTAATTTAATTAAGTGAAGGTTGTTCAGTAATTGCTTCAATGTTTTCAGAAGTGATCTGCAAAATATCTTGTTAATGTAATTTACAAGTAGGAAAAGTAATTCAGTTTGTTGCAGTAGGATTTCATATCTAGGACTTGGAATTTTCACAGTGGCCACATTACGCTTTTCCATTCTTTTAGTTGCATCAACCTCCAATGCAATGTTTTACCAAAGCTACTCAAGGATGTGGATAAGGAAGGAGCTAAATCCCAATGAACCAATGACAAGTTAGACTAGAAGAATGGAGATGATATATAAAGGGCTTATAATTTTACACGGGAAGTGTTTGTTGAGATTTTGTGTATTTGGGATAGCATTAGTTGTGCTTTAGCTCCCAAATTTTGTAGAGGGACTAGAGTTCACCTGATCTACAAGACCCAGAAATGGATTTGGAAAATTTCATCTGGTTTAGGAGATATTAAATTAATTAATTATTTTAATGTATTTCCTAAGTTAAAACTTAGGAAAATAAAATAATTAATTAATTCTAATTAAACATGTGGTAATTGTCTTAAGTCACACGGATCAAGCTTTCTTTTAATCTTAGCCATTGATTAAAGACTTAATCTTGGTCGTTGATTTGTCAACGAGAAAAGTATAAAGGAAAGGCTTGGGGTCATTTGTAAAACACACAGAGGCAGAGCACTGAAGCTAAGCTGAGATTCTAGGGTGGGGTTGCTAGGAATTCTCAAGTGTTTCAGTTGCAGAGAGGGGAATTTAGACCAAGGGGATGATCTGATCCCGGGGTCCAGAATACACAAGAAGCAGAGAAGAGATCAGGAAAGACAGCGTAGAGGAAGGTAGTAGCAGACAGCATCAGCAACAACAGTAGACAGCAGCAGCAGCAAGGACAGCGTGATTTTCAGGAAACCCTTTAGGGGTTATGTAGAGACCCTTAGGGGTAGCGTAGTGACTGTGTCACCCAGTCTGGGGTAACGCAGTCCCTTCCAGTGACAGCGTTGAGCATTTGGAGGCCTTCAGAGGCTGACGCAGTGTCTTTCAAGGGCAGATCTGGGGTTTCTAGGCCTAGATTTGGCTGAGTTCTATAAATCCCGTTTGAGGGTGTGGATCAGCCAGTATTGTTGGTCTTAGATCAGCCAAGTGCTACAGATCTAGAGTTTTCTCTGTAGGGTTTTCCAGATCTGGAACCCAGAGTTGTGTATTCAGAAAAATAGAGCCCTCCAGCAGCCAGAGACCGGTTTTCCCACACTGGGTTATTCCGTGGACAGTTTGTCCAGAAATAACTGTGTCACTTTGTCTATGTGTGCATGTGCTTATTCTAGATCTGAATTGGTAGAGATCTATTATGTGTTTTTCTTTGATGTTAACTTGAATTTATTCAGTTGATAACTTGTATAAGTAGGAGAAGCTTAACCAGATTAACAGAAATAATTTTTGCATAAGAATTAAGATTCAAAAATTTCTACATGGTATCAGAGCAATTGCAGATCTAGAAGGGTCAGCAGCTGAAGAATCTGAAGGATCTAGCTGCAGAAAGCAGCTGGAAAGCAGATCTGAAGGGACAGCGTAGTTTTCAGGAGCAGATTCACGCAGAGGGAAGGGTGACGCTGTCCAGCGCTGTGTCCTAGCAAGCCAATGCAATTACTGCACAGAGGCAGCTCAGAAACAATGCTGGTTGGGTCTGAAGCCAGCCAGTGTGATTTAGATCTGAATCTGTCAGATCCAGGAAAAGTCTGCAAAAAAGTTGCAGAAATTCAGAAGAGCTGGTGGGGTTAAACTTCTGAAGTTTTCAGATTTTTAGCCTTAGCACAAGTGACAAAGTTTGGGAAGAGATCAGCTTCTCAAAGAGTTTCTTGCCAGAGGAAACTTGCAGTTTGGTCAGAGGATCAAAGAAGAAGCTAAATCATAGTTGATTTGGTAGATTTCCAAGGAGGGAAATCAAGTGTCAGAGGGAGCAGAGGGTTCCCAGTTCGAAAAGGACCCTAGATCCAAGATGTCTAGCATAGAGAAGAGGAGCTCCGACACATTCTGAGCAGATGGCTCCTCATGGACTGCGTGATCATGATAGGCTAGAGGGCCTCTCAAACTTTTCGGTATGGAAAGCTAGGATCCTGATTGTCTTAGAGGCATATGGTCTAAGAGACCATGCAGAGCAGACCCTGGCCACACCAACAGATGCGGATCTCCTACAGAAGCATAGAGAAGCTGCTGGACATGCCAAGTGGCTGATAATGGACAGTATCAAGGACCATATTGTACCACACATAGTTGTGAAGAAGACAACTAATGAAATGTGGAAGGCCTTGACTTCCCTATATGAGGGAAAATCAGTCCAAAGAAAGATGTTGTTGGAGGCCCAAATGAGGTCATTCATGATGACCAAGGGAGAAAACATCGAGCATTTCCTCTTCAGATTGCAATCAATCATGGATCAACTGACTACAACGGGTGCAATCGTAGATGATGCAGTGATAGTCGTGATTGCCCTCATTGCAGTCACGGATGAGTGGGAAACCTTTGTCCAAAGTATCTTGGGCAGAGTGGACCTCCCAGATTGGGACAGAGTGTGGACGATCCTGCGGCAAGATGAACTACGAAGGTTCACCAAGAAGCAGCACAGCCCTGTGTGGAGCAAGGTTAAGAAGGAAGAGGAGGAAGATGAAGCCTTGGCATCAAAGAAGCAGCCAAAGAAGAAGAAGGATCTTTCTAAGATCAAGTGCTTCCAGTGTGGCGAAATGGGACATTTTGCCAGCCATTGTCCAGAAAAGAAGAAGGACAAGGAAGCATCTTCTTCCAAAGCAGCGGTGGCAAATGATGGGTCCGGAGATGATGTAGCCATGAGTGCTCATGAACCACGGAGGTGGGGTGACATGGACATGTAGAGGAGCTACATGGAAGTGAGGCAAGATCCTTGAGCAGCTCATCTCTTGGATCACAAGCGAGCTACGGCAGCCTTAAGACAGTAGCGAGACAAGTGGAGCAGTGGGTGCATAGATCACAGATGAGGCAGAAGCAGAGGCAGATCTGAAGGCTGGGAGGAGCAGTGCAGAGCAAAGCAGCAACGTAGAAGTAGTAGCAGCGCAGAGGCTGATGAGACTTCAACAGCGTCGAGCAGTGTTTCTTACGCAGTGCAGAGCTGCAGCAGCGCAGAAGGCTTCAGAGGGACAGCGCAGTGCAGCAGCAGCGTGATAGATTTCAGCACAAGGAGCTGATGTGACTTCAGTAGTGCAGAGGGAGTCTGATTACGCAAGCAAAGTTGTAGTTGTGCATCGTTCTTTAAATGCCAACACAGATCTGTAGCCTATGGAGCTTCAGTGATGAGGATGCAGCCCATCTGACTTTTCTGTCAAAGATTGGGCAGGAGATTCAATTTTTTCTCTCAACAACTGAAGTTGCAGTGCAGCAGATCAGCAGTGGCAGTGCTATGAGCAGCACAGATGCAGCATATTGAGAGGGAGCTGCAGTACAGTGGTTGCAATGGCAATGGCAGAGTCATGGGCAGCAGTACAGAATAGCAGTAGCAGTATAGAGTTGAGTGGCAGGAGGCCAAGCTTCAGCAGCACAGAACCAGTGCCCAAAATCATGTAATGCATAGTGTGATGTATTGCTAGAGCACACCCATGATGCTAAGAGGGAGTGTTGAGAATTTGTGTATTTGGGGTAGCATCAGTTGTGCTCTAGCTCCCAAATTTTGTAGAGGGACTAGAGTTCCCCTGATCTACAAGACCCAGAAATGGATTTGGGAAATTTCATCTGGTTTAGGAGATATTAAATTAATTAATTATTTTAATGTTTTTCCTAAGTGAAAACTTAGGAAAATAAAATAATTAAAG
Source organism: Pinus albicaulis (assembly GCA_034641835.2). NCBI lineage: Eukaryota > Viridiplantae > Streptophyta > Pinopsida > Pinales > Pinaceae > Pinus > Pinus albicaulis. Next base: position 869,792,931 of record CM076577.1, on the reverse strand, counting down.
TAAATTTAATTAAACATGTGATGAAATTGTCTTAAGTCACACGGATCAAGCTTTCTTTTAATCTTAGCCATTAATTAAAGATTTAATCTTGGCCGTTGATTTGTCAACGAGAAAAGTATAAAGGAAAGGCTTGGGGTTATTTGTAAAACACACAGATGCAGAGCACCGAAGCTAAGTTGAGGTTCTAGGGCGGGGTTGCTAAGAATTCTCAAGTGTTTCAGTTGTAGAGAGGGGAATTTAGACCAAGGGGATGATCTGATCCCGGGGTCTAGAATACACAAGAAGCAGAGGAGAGATCAGGAAAGACAGCACATAGGAAGGCAGCAGCAGCAACAGCAACAGCAGACAGCAGATAGTAGCAGCAGCAACAGCAACAAGGACAGCATGATTTTCAGGAAACCCTTCAGGGGTTACGCAGAGACACTTAGGGGCAGCGTAGTGACTGCGTCACCTAGTCTGGGGTAACGCAATCCCTTCCAGTGACAGCGTTGAGCATTTGGAGGCCTTCAAAGGTTGACGCAGTGTCTTTCAGGGGAAAATATGGGGTTTCTAGGCCTAGATCTGGCTGAGTTCTGTAAATCCCGTTTGAGGGTGTGGATCAGTCAGTATTGTTGGTCTTAGATCAGTCAGGTGTTGCAAATCTAGAGTTTTCTCTATAGGGTTTTCTAGATCTGGAACCCAGAGTTGTGTATTCAAAAATATTCTTAATAATAGAGCCCTCTAGCAGCCAGAGACCAATTTTCCCATATTGGGTTTTTCCGGGGACAGTTTGTCCAGAAATAACTGTGTCACTTTGTCTATGTGTGCATGTGCTTATTCTAGATCTGAATTGGTAAAGATTTGTTATGTGTTTTGCTTTGATGTTAACTTGAATTTATTCAGTTGATAACTTGTATAAGTAAAAGAAGCTTAACCAGATTAACAGAAATAATTTCTGCATAAGAATTAAGATTCAGAAATTTCTACAGTGTTAAGTATGGTGTAAGGGAGAATGAACACGCTATTTCAATCCAAATTTCCCAAGTAGTGCCCCTCATATAACCCTAAGGCCTTAAGGGAGGTCCCACTGGCCTGAGGCTAAATATTAAGCCCCTTAGTAAGGTGAGAGAACAAATTTACAATCAACATCGGTCAATCTTCTAGATCGCCCGTTTATCCATACAAAATGCCCAAAACAAGTATAAGCACCCAATTGCAAAATGATCAAAATACTTGTTGAGTAGTAGCCCACTTTCATTTAAGAGAAAATTCTATGTTGAAATATGTAACTAGGTTCGGTCTTCATAATAAAAGATGTAATCATGATTTTATGTATTTAGTGAAAAGAGAAAAATAAATTCATTACTGTAAGTCTCGAGGCATGGGTTTAATGCTCAAGAGAATTTATTTTATAGGTCAAAGAACCCATTGAGTGCTTCTATGTTTGTTATAAAGTCATCGAGTCATTGTCATGTATGAATGACCCATTTGGGCATTTTACATATTGTAGAGGAAAATTTATTGAGTCATAATCAAGGTTGTCTCTAGGAGCTACAAAAAAATCATAATCAAGTCAAAAGACCCTTTAAGACCTCGTCATGGCACAAAGTTCAAGTCGCCCTAAAGGAAGCAATTCGACCCTATGTGAAGCTTATATAAAGAAGACCTCGACCTCATTTGGAAAACACTCTCTCACTCACACCAGTTCGATCTTAAGAATGAAAGGAGTGCGAAGAAGAGGAAGAATACAGAAGGAGAAAAGTCAAAGTTTTGGGTTTGGTTTTGGGCTACTTCTCTCCACGTGTGCGAAGGAATTAGGGCACATATTGTTGCAGTGAAGCCGAGTTATAGAATTAAAGTTAGGTCACCAAGAAGAGTTGTTCTGAAAGCTGAATTCTCTAGGAGAGAGAATATACTCAAGCGAAGGAGAGAATTTGCAATTTCTGGGCATAACAAAGTTGTAGTTGCAGTTGCAGTTTCTGATTGCAGTCGAAATTGCATTTTTTGGTTGCAGTCGAAGTTGCAGTTTTTGGGCAAGTCGAAATTGCAAAATCTGGGCAATTCGAAGTTGCAATCGAAGTTGCAATTTCTGGGCAAGTCAAAGTTATAGTTGCAATTGCAGTTGTTGAGTAGGTCAAAGTTGCTGGAAGGAGAAGTTATTCAAAGAGGAAACATTGACTTGGTCTTGGAGGGGTTCTTGGTCAAGGGTCTAGGTCTTGGAATTTGTCAATTGAAGATTATATAAGAAGAAGAATCCTTGTGGGTTTTCCTCTCAGGTTGGAGAGGTTTTGGCTTTGGTTGATCACCTACATCTTGTGTCTCATCGTTCTTTATGGTTTGGTAGTTCTTTGAAGAAGAAGAACACATAATAATAATCAAGTACAAGAAGAACCTAATTAAGAAAAAGTAAAAAGTCCTCACAAGCAGTTATCATTATAAGAGAAATCATCTAATATCTCTGCCCCAGATTTCTCAACATGGTATCAGAACTAAGGTAACAAGTCAAGGAAGGGCAACTCAACAAGGAACACTCAAGCTCTCAAAGATCAAGGTTGTAGAAGGATATCAAGGGTAAGGCAAAGGTTACTTCATCATCTTGAAGGAAGTATCAAAACCCTAGTTTGATCAAAAAAGAAGTTCACAGTTAAAGCATTCTTGGGATCCTTGCTCAAATCATCATCTCAAGAAAGGAAACCTCAAAAGACCCTATCTCTACTCAAGGAAGGAAGGACTTCGATTTAAAGCATCTTGAAGACTACTCATCCAAGGAAAGCTAGACCAAATGTCATCAAAGACATCAAGGCATCATCAATCATCATCAACAAAGGCATCAAGTTGAATAAGTTTATCTTCACTTGACAAGTAAGTTTTTATACTTCTATATCTAAATCTAGTAAAATGACTTCATTTTGCAAGGAAATCAACAAGTTGGTTGGGTCACTGAACTTCCTTGCATGGAAAAGAAGGATAGACCTAGTCCTCAAGGAAAATGAAGTTATTAATTATGTCAAAGGCAAAGTCTCCAAACCATCTGAAGAGCAAGCACTATCTAAATATATGAAGAAGGATCTAAGGGCTCAAAGGATTCTCATAGAATCCATCAAGGATTCTCTCATCCCATATGTAGAAGAGTTGGAGACATCAAAAGAGATATATGATAAGCTAGTAGATTTATTCTCTGAAAGCTCAATAGGACAAGTCGTATCACTAAGATCTGAACTATACAATTTGAAAGCATCAAAGGATGAAGGGATATCTACATGTCTTACTAAAGCATCACAAATAAGGAATCAACTTCAAGATCTAGGAGAGAGTCGAGACAATATCCGATAAAGAAATGTTACCATTATTCTAAATGCTCTAATTGATGAAGAAGGAAACCTTGTATCAAAGGCCTATGAAGAGGAGAAAGCTATCCCTTTCAATAATTTGTGGTCACTATGCAAGAGTGAAGAACACAGGTTGAAGGCAAAAGTGATACAGGATCAAATAAAAAGGTTCAAACATTTGTTGTCATGTTAAGAAGCAAAGGGATATTTGGCAAGTTTGGTCTTTAGAAAAAGAAGAAGATCAATATGTCAAAGATTCAATGCAATGGATATCGAGAATATGGGCACTACAAGAGAGATTGACCTAAGCTCAAGAAGGACAACAACAAAAGAGGAAGAGAAGAAGCCCATATCACTGAAGAAGTGGACGAAGTTGAAAAGAAGAAATCCAAGAAGGAGGAAGTAAAAGATCTCTACTACTATTGAGATAAGTCTTCTCCACCTAGTTCTTTTCAATTTTCGTGAAATATAGCTATCATGGTAGGAAACATTATAAGCATGATAGGATACATCAAATTAAGCGATGGCATCATAGAAGCATACAATTGAAAGAAAAAGCTCGTCATAAAGAAGCATGAAATTTAGTTGAAATAGAAGTCTATAGATATCACGTATAGAAGGATATAGCTCTCGGTAACCTCATTAGAAGAATAAGTAGAACTTATAGGAAAAAGGAAAGTAATCTAGTATAGAGCTCATCATACATCATTCAAAGGAGCATTTGCAGGGTGAGATTGATCAAGATCCTCCATTGGAATATTCATTGGAAGGTTCACCTATTGGAAGAAGCAAGTATCTCGCCGAAAATTCCAACTTGTATGGAATTCATGGGATGATGGTATGATGTCAAAAGAAGTGAAGCGGGTCAAGGGATTGAAGTTCTTTCAATCAAGGAAGTTGTCGAAGGAAGTCTAGATGACCAAAAGAAAGAGATGAGGTACATATGCATGTACCTGATAAACTAGAGTCATGTCATATGGTTGCAGATATCATGAATAGCATGATCAAAAGAAAGGATCTCCTCCTATGAAAGGATGCATGAAAGCATGGTTCACACATTGACTAGATGAAATCAACATAATATGTCCTCATATGAAATATGAGGTGGTTGACAAAGTTGAAGGAACTATGATTGGAAGTTCTTGGGAGGAAATATGTGAATAAACAAAGGAAGAGATCATGAAAAAATGCAACCATGGAGAAGGCAATCAACATCCAAGGACTAGAAGATTTGACTATGATATCTCCATGGGAAAGATATGAAGATTCTGATAAAGTTTAAAAAAAGAAAGAGACCCTTGACATCATATATCTTTTTAGGGATGTGTAAATGTATGTGTGGGATGTTGATGCAAACAAGGAGATGTCCTAATGAAAGACCATCACAAAGGTAATTTTGATTTAATGTTCATTTTCTATTTTTGAATAATATCTGGATGGGCTAATGGAAGGCTACCGAAGGAAGAGTTGTAGATGTCATCTACAACTGAAACTCATGTGGTAGGATGAAAGATCCTGAAGGAAACGTGATGCGAAGAAGGTAGCAAGGCATGAAGGAAAGGCCAAATATGGACTAATGGATCACTTTCCAATGAAAGAAAGGACGACATGACTAACATAATTCATGGATGAAAGTGATGGATGGTCGATGCCCTACAAAGAAGTCCCAAAAGGATGAAGACTCTTGAATAAAGAAAAAGAAGTTTCATGACATCGAAAGGAGGAGCTCTTCAAACAGATGAAGGTCCCATGATCTCCACCAATGAATGAGAAATTGTTGTTGTAAACTGGTCCCTAGTTGAGAGGGAGCCTGGAAACAAGTTTCTAACTTGGTAGAAACTTGGAAGCAAATCCCTCAGCTAAGAGGGAGCTTAGGTACATTCCTTTTGTAGGAATGAGTACATTCCTTCATTGGAATAGGTATATCCTCCCTAATTAAGATGGAGAGATAGACACATCATTCTTGTCTTCACTTGGGAAGATAGAATGGAGGATTGGGTAAGCATCTAGCATCAAATACTCTTTAAGGATGTAGTAGGGCATCCAAGATGAGAGGAATCGTGCAAGGACCGATATTCTTTGAGGACTAGGACTCCAAGATAAGAATAGTCCTGGTGGAACATACTCTGAGAGAACCCTGAGTGGGGAAAGATCCGAGAGAGACAATGATGAGGGTGTCTATAAATCATTGGTCTCGCCAACATTGTGCTCTGATCTTGTGGAGAGATAGAGTTGTTAGTCAAAGCATTGCTATATGACAATGTTGGTCGATATGATGCTAAACAGATGGGTTACCAATCCTACTATTCTTATGAGAATTCTTCAGACTAAGAACGTCCAAGTACCTTGTATGGATTATGAATACCTCCCTAGTTAAGAGGGAGTGTTGAAATATGTAACTAGGTTCAATCTTCATAATGACAGATGTAATCATGATTTTATGTATTTAGTGAAAAGAGAAAAAAAAATTATTATTGTAAGTCTTGAGGCATGGGTTTCATGCTCAAGAGAATTTATTTTACAGGTCAAAGCACCAATTGAGTGCTTTTAGGTTTGTTATAAAGTCATTGAGTCATTGTCATGTATGAATGACCCATTTGGGAATGTTACATATTGTAAAGGATATTTTATTGAGTCGTACTCAAGTCAAAAGACCCTCCAAGACCTCGTCATGGCACAAAGTTCAAGTCAGCCTAAAGGATGCAATTCGACCATATGTGAAGCCTATATAAAGAAGACCTCGACCTCATTTGGAAAACACTCTCTCACTCACACAAGTTCGATCTTAAGAACGAAAGGAAGTGCGAAGAAGAGGAAGAATAAAGAAGGAGAAAAGTCGAAGTTTAGGGTTTGGTTTTGGCTACTTCTCTCCACATGTGCAAAGGAATTAGGGCACATATTGTTGCAGTGAAGCCGAGTTACATAATTAAAATAGGTCACCAAGAAGAGTTGTTTTGAAAGCCGAATTCTCTAGGAGAGAGAATCTACTCAAGCGAAGGAGAGAAGTTGCAGTTTCTGGGCATAACGAAGTTGCAGTTACAATTTCTGGTTGTAGTTGCAGTTGCAGTTTCTGATTGTAGTCGAAATTGCAGTTTTTGGTTGCAGACGAAGTTGCAGTTTATGGGCAAGTCGAAACTGCAATTTCTTGTTTCAGTCAGAGTTGCAGTTTTTGGGCAAGCCGAAACTGCAGTTTCTAGGCAAGTCCAGGTTGCAGTTTCTAGGCAAGTCCAAGTTGCAGCCGAAGTTGCAGTTTTTGGGAAGTCGAAGTTATAGTTGCAGTTGCAGTTGTTGAGTAGGTTGAAGTTGCTAGAAGGAGAAGCTATTCAAAGAGAAAGCATTGACTTGGTCTTGGAGGGGTTCTTGGTCAAGGGTCTAGGTCTTGGAATTCATTAATTGAAGATTCTATAAGAAGAAGAATTCTTGTGCATTTTCCTCTCGGGTTGGAGAGGTTTTGGCCCTGGTTGATCGCCTACATCTTGTGTCTCATTGTTCTTTATGGTTTGGTAGTTGTTTGATGAAGAAGAACACATAATAATAATCAAGTACAAGAAGAACCTAATTAAGAAAAGTAAAAAGTCCTCACAAGCACTTATCATTATAAGAGAAATCATCTAATATCTCTGCACTAGATTTCTCAACATGCTAGATGGTGAGAAGTGCATGGCTGATGCAGATGGCAGAAGCATAAGGCATATCATTGTCAAGAAGTGAATGTCAGGGGTTGTTGGCTAGTAGGAGAAAATGTAGAAAAAAATGTTCTCATGTGGAGTTACCCATTTTGGTGGGTAACAGGCCTAGGCCTGTATTGGAGCAACTCACCTATAAAGTCCTTGTACACAACAGCTCTCTATTGGCATGTAGTGGAGCAATTCACCTATAAACTATCTACTTAAAATGGGCATAGTTCAACGAGGTCACTTTATGGCTTTTTTCATCAAAATCTAGTGACGTGATTCATCTCAACACTTTGAGGTGAGATCACAATGTTTCATCATTTAAATTGTATTTTTTTAATGTATAATAGATTCAGCACCTTTAAAAAAAACCTCTCGAAATACTTGGATTGTGTAGCCTCAGCAACTTAAAATTACAATTTTCCCAAATTTCTATCCCAATTTCAAGCGAAGTCAGCTGAAAAAGGACCGAAAAGTTGGTCGTTATGTCACTAAGCCTTTAAAATGTCTTTGACGTGTCAACACGGATTATTTAAATGGTAATTCAAGTTAACATTATGTCTAATTTTTGGGAGTGCCCGAAAATTTAAATAGTTTTGGTTGTCGTCTGTGTACTTTCAGAACATCCAGATCCTAGAATGAGAAGGTGCTTCATATTTTGATCCAAGACTTAGTTCTGATGAGTTTTGTAAAGTCAATGCACTTCAAAGCGATACTTACAAGGGATGCAAACACATTTTCATTGCATAAGAATTTGAATGTTCATGGATATAGTATGTGGGAGGATGGGTTGCTGGAAGAAATATATGTGATAGATGAAATGAAAATGAGAGTGGGTAGAGGCAGGGCAGGCCCCTCTCTTACCTGAGACTCTGTATATCAAGTGCGGGATCAATCTCCTGAGGCAAAGGACGACTCAAAGGTCGTCTTCCTCTGGACCCTCCAGAAGATGAGAATGAAGAAGAAGAACGGTAGCGTCCCCCTCCTCTGGCAACAATCACTCCCCTTCCCCTCCCTCTCCTACATGATTCATAGACGTCATTAGTTCCACGCCCACCCACGCAATTCCTGCCAAGTCGAACTCCTGCCACTGCAGAAAAACAAGAAGATAACGCAACTGATGCAGGAGGATTGTCTTCAACGGTGGAGCTTTGCGACAAAACGGGTAGGGCTGCCAAACGCCCTGCTGCCAACCCACTCATGTCTGAAATGCCTAACACCCAACCACCTGAGGATTTCTTTTAGTTTCTGCTGGTTCTTTTGCGATCGAAATTGCAATTGCAATGATTTTGGCCAGAAATTTGTCTTCTGCTGCAGCAACAGTATAATTGTTACTGATTTCTCTTCGTAGAAATATGTGGCCTGATATTGCTCGAAGTCGAAGTCATGGTTTGTGCATCTTATCCATTCACCTTGATTTGTCGTCGTTTAAAAAGCCTTGTTGCCGTTTATATTTACCGGTTTTTATCTGAGCAACTCCTTGATCTGTATACCTTTCATACCTCAAATTTATTACGATAGATCTATATCAATATAATTTAAACCTAGTATTTCTTCATTTAGGAAATTGAATGATATTATTTAGATTTTGTATTTTTTTTAATGAAATTAAATATATGTTAACATTTATGAGATTAAAAATAGTTTTATTTGAGTTGGTTTTATGAGCGAATGGAAGTAGATTTGTCATGAAGAAATTTAGACTTCATTAGAATTTGGCAATTTTTAATTTTGATTTTTTGGTTTAATTACTTTTTTTTTTATATAGTGGGAAAATTTATCATAATTCATTTGTCAAACCAGTAGCTAGGACAATTATTTTTGGCTATTATTCGGGAATGCAAGCTGACTCATAACTGTTATTCAAGGAAAACCACATCATCCGAAATAACCTGCTATGGTCCTCTGTCCCTGCATGATGGAAATATTGTCATTGATGGCAAAGGAGGCAACAAAGATAGAGACAGGAAAAGAGAGCAGCATAGCAGCAAGATGTAGAGGGGGTCGAGCAGCAGAGACAGGGTCATTTAAAGAAGAGGCAGCAAAAGGAGAATGAAGGAAGCAAGGAGCAGCATTAGACAAGAAGAAGAGAAAGAAACAGAGAGACAACAGAAGCAGTAAAGAAACCAGCAATAGAGCGAGGCAACAGAGAGGTAGCAGAGGAAGAAAATGTCGAACAAGATTGAATATGCTGTGCGTTAATTGTAATATCGATCAGTCAGGGGTAAGCGGAATCATATAAGGTAACAATGGAAGTGGTGTCTATTAATTAAACTATGTTGAGGAATTGCACAGCGAAGGCAATGGAGGCACCAAAGACAGAGACAGGTCGAGCAGCAGAAGCAGGTAAGGCAAAGGCACAGGGAAGAACCATTATCGAAAGAAAGGAACAGTCGAATACAGAGACACAGCTATTATTGCAAAGACACAACCGTTATTCCGAGAATCACTACCCAGCCGGGCGTTACATATAACATAAACACAAATTCTGGGAATTGCTACCCACGCAGGAGTATATGTGCAGCGCATCATATAATCAAAGGTCCAAAGCATATTTATGAAGTTATACGGAGCGCATAATACAAAGTTTTATAAGGCGGGACCCGCAATATCGCAACTTCGCAACATTGCGCCATCGCACCATCGCAATATCGCAACTTCGCAACATTGTGCCATCGCACCATCGCAATATCGTAACTTCGCAACATTGCACCATCGCAATATCGCAACTTTGCAACATTGCGCCATCGCACCATCGCAATATCGCAACTTCGCAACATTGCGCCATCGCACCATCGCAATATCGCAACTTCGCAACATTGCGCCATCGCACTATCGCAATATCGCAACCATCGCATTATCGCAACCATCGCAATATCGCAATATCGCAACCATCGCAATATCGCAGTTGGTTGAAACTGCACAACAACTATCGCAAATTAGAAATTTGCGATTACAATCAATCGCATTTAAAAATGTGTCAGGTGGGCCCGAAAGGAGTTCTATATGTTTTAAAACAGGCTTTATTGTATGTGCTGAGATTATGTTAAGGTTTATTAAAAGGCAGATTATATGATTAAATCATCTTATAATTAAGCCAAGAGACAAAGTTGGGTTATATATATATATATTAAAAGGTGCTGTCATATATATATATATATATATATATATAACGCTGTTGCGATAAGCCGTATGGTCTGTAGACCCACGGGCCTCTACTTAAGGGGAGGGCGATTATTAATGTAATACAATTGTGATATATGTATGTTCCGGCCTGCGGAATGTTCCACATCAACAAGACACTTGCTACAAGTCAACAGTCACGTATTTTTCTAAAAGGCACTGATATAAAAGCACTGTTACATATATACAACAATTACACCACAGTAGAGGACAAAATAGAATACAGAGCAGAAAAGAGTTAAAACACAATCACAGAAAAAGACAAAATACAGTCAAAGAAAAGACAAATGCGCAGCTAGCCAAGAGGGTGAATGAGTGAGCTGGAATTCACTTTGTAATTCGAATGTAAATATTTTAATTGTTTTTTATTGTTTGTGATGCATTGGCAAGTCTCCGAGAGAGAAAAAATTCTCACTAAAATGTTAAATTGATACCTATAGTTATATTTTCTGAGTAAGCAGATAAAAGGAGTGAGAAGGAAGAAGGCAAAGAGACATGACTTTCCATTTCGAATTCCAAGTAGAATACAAACAGTCATGTGAGGAAATCTATAAATAATATCATCTTGATATGCAAAAAAAAAAAAGAAGAGAGAGAGAGTTAATCAAGAGAAGGCAGAATATAGAAGTGTGAGGCAGAGAAGATTAAGAAAAGCAGAACAGAAGGAGAAGCTACAGAACAGGGCTGATATCTGAGGTAAATCAGCAAACTTTCAGTTTGATAAATTGAGGAATTTGGAGCTTCCCTATCAAGTTGCAGCTTGATAGCTGTCAGTTGTAGTTGACTGAGGTTGGAGCCTCCTGTAGGTTGGTGCCTGCAGAAAATTGAAGGGAGTTGGTGCTTCCTTGCAAGTTGTAGCTTGCAGAATTGAGGATAGAGCCTCCTGTAGGTTGGTGCATGCAGAAAACAGTGGTGAGAGGGAGTTGGAGCTTGCCTTTGCATCACAACAATAATAAGATGTGGTTTTCTCCCTTTATGGGTTTCCACTTACATCTGTTGTCTCTATGTGTGCTTCTTATGTGTTGAGGTGATTATTTCAATCTGCTTAATTTCTTGTTGCTTTCAACTTAAGTATGGTATCACAATAAATTAATATTGGCTGCAAATAAGATTGCTCACATATTAAGCTGTAAATAACTTTGGTGAAAATTTTAAAAGGCAAATGTATGTATTAAACTGATTCACCCCCCCCCCCTCTCAGTTTAATTAAAGATTCAACAATTGGTATCAAAGCAGGTTTCCTTTGTACAAGTCTAACAACTGAAAGGAGATCCTAGGTTCCCAATATGGCTAGTAAAAAAGGATGCTCAACCAATAAAGCCCCTTTCTTCACTGGTGAAAATTATGCTTTCTGGAAAATCAGAATGAGGACATACATAATGTCTCTAGGAATAGAAGTCTAGGCTGTTGTGGAATTAGGATATGCCCCGAAGGCAACTGACACAGAAAAGGACTCAAAACAAGATTTTGTGGCTAATGCAAAAGCCATGAATGCCATCCTGAATGGATTATGTGAAGCAGAGTTTATTAAAGTAATGCACAAGGACACTGCCAAAAAAATATGGGATACTCTTGAAAACATACATGAGGGAGACCAGAAAGTAAAGACTGCCAAACTTCAAGTCTATAGAGCTCAGTTTGAAAACTTAAAAATGAATGATGATGAAGACATTGCCAGTTTCTTCCTAAAAGCTGCAGAAATTATTAACAATATGAAAGCTCTTGGAGAAAAAATGCCAGAGAGTATAATTGTGCAAAAGATTCTAAGATCTCTTCCATCCAGATTTAATCCCAAGGTGTCTGCAATAGAAGAAACAACTAATTGGGAGACCTTGACCATGAACCAGTTGTTTGGAAATCTAACAGCCTATGAAATGAGGCTCCCATAGAAAAAGCCAAGTACAAGGGAAGCAACCTTTAAAACAGAAAAGAAGAAAGAAGAAGAGGGAGACATATGCTCTTGCTCAGATGAAGAAGAGGCAAAGTTTGTCAAGAAATTGGATAGAGGCTCAGGTAAATACAAAGGTAAACTCCCCTTCAATTGCTTTAACTGTGGAAGAGTGGGACACTATGCTACTAAGTGTCCTCACGAGAAAGTAAGAAATCAAGCTCAAGAATCAGAGAGAGACACATCAAAGAACTGGCAGAAAGGAAAGAAATTCAGCAGAAAATACTTCTATGCTTAGCAAGACAGCAGTGCATCTGAAGACTCAGATGAATCCTCAGGAGAAGAGGGAACCTCTGAATTTTTACTGATGGCCATAGAAGATCTTGAAGGACTCTTGCTAGAAGAAGAAGAAGAAGGGGAATTCGACCTTGAGGGGGAGCTAAGAAGTGCACTGGAGGAGATTGACAGACTCAAACTAAAATGCAGAAAACAAAAAGAGATCCTGCTCAAATATGTGAAATAAGAACAAAATTCAGAAGTCCTCATGCAGCTAAAGGTAGAGCTTGAAGAAGCCAAGAAGATAGAAGACATGTTACTTCAACAAATCAAGGATAAAGCCCAAGAACAAGAGAAACTGGAAGAAGAAGTAGTATGTCTCAGGAAGAAACTAGAAAATTCTCAAAGGACAATGGTTATAAACTCTTCTCAAACAACAAGCTCTAGTAAGTTGAATGAAATCCTGGGTGCTCAAAGATCCCCAATGATAAAAACAGGAATAGGCTATGAAGGAGAATCAAGTAAAGGCAAAGAAAAGGAAAACAAAAGTATAATTTTTATAAAAGAAAAGAAGACTGATGAAGAAGCCCAGACAATTTCTACAAAAGAAGAAACATGTAATAAGGATGACAGAGATCAGAAGAAATCCCTAGTAACAAAGAATATAATAAATACTAAGATGACAGAAAAAGAATCATATGCCCCTGAGTATGTCAAATTTGGAAGCCATCAGAGGAGATTCTTCCCTCCTAAGAAGAATGCCACCTGTTATGTCTGCCACAAGCCGGGACACATTGTTGCATATTGTTATGCAAGGAAGAGTAATTCAGACCTGCAAAAGATGCAAACAATGAAGAGACTGTCTCAAACAAACAAATGGAGAAAACAACCTTACATCAGGTATGCAAATAATTTCTATGGTTATTGTTTTTATTGTAAGGAATTTGGCCATAAAATTATTGAATGTAAAAAGTATGGACAAAGATTGATGTTCAACGCCTCAAGGAGGTTGATGAATGAAAGAAATTTTGTTCATACTCACAATTCTGCAAAAACTATGATCAAATGTTGTATATGCAATCAAATTGGACATACACCTTCCAAATGTCCTCTGAAAGGATGTGATTCATCAACTCACAAAAGATACCAAACAAAAGGATGCCTCCAGTGGATAAAGAAGGAGAATAAGTGTGACTTAGCTTTAACTGCTCAAGATTTGAAGAGTCAATGGTATTTGGACAGTGGCTGCTCTAAACACATGACAGGAGACAAAAGCAAGTTTATGACTCTTGATGGAAAGAAATATGGAAATGTTACCTTTGTCAATGATAAATCAGGAAAAATAAAAGGAAAAGGCTCAGTCAGCATAGACAATGGCAGAGGAAAGGCCCAAGATGTAATATTTGTAGATGGGCTAAAAGCAAATTTACTAAGTGTCAGTCAGATGTGTGACAAAGGCTGTGAAGTTCTTTTTAGAGCACAAGATTGTGAAGTCAGATCCAGCACCACAGGTAAGACTCTGCTCAAGGGTGTTCGAACAGAGAGTAATGTTTACATTGTGAAAGAGGGAGATGAAGCATGTCATCTTAACAAGCTAGAAGAGTCATGGTTATGGCATAAAAGGTTGGGACATCTAAGCCTCGATCACATCATCAGACTAAGTAAGAAGAAAGCTGTCAGAGACATGCCAGAAATTAAGAGGCCTTCTAATACCATATGCAAATCTTGTCAATTGGGTAAACAGACCTGCACATCCTTTAAGGCCAAAGAGGAGTTATCAACAAGAATACCACTCCAGCTTGTGCACATGGATCTGTGTGGACCTACAAGAACTAAGACACCAAGTGAAGAATCCTACTTCATGCTGATAATAGATGATTTCTCTAGAATGACATGGGTCACTTTTCTCAAGAACAAATCAGAAGCACTGGAAAAGTTTAAGATATTCAAAGCATTAGCAGAAAATCAAACTGGATGCAAGCTAAAATGTATCAGATCAGATAGAGGAGGAGAATTTATAGATTATGACTTTGCTGACCTATGCAATGAACATGGCATAAAACAACAATTCACTATTGCAGGAACACCTCAACAGAATGGAGTAGCAGAAAGACAAAACAGATCTGTTCAACAAATTTCCAGAGCCATGATGCAAGAGAATAATATTGCTCAAACCTTCTGGGCAGAAGCAGTGCACATAGCAGTACATATCCTTAACAAAGCTCACTTAAGGCCAAGCAATGACAAGACACCCTACGAACTGTGGCATGGAAAGCCAGCCTCAATCAAACACTTCAGGATCTTTGGTAGCAAGTGTTACATAAAGAATAATGATGAAAATCTTGGAAAGTTTGATGCAAGAGCAGATGAAGGGATATTTCTAGGATATGCATCCAAAAGTAAAGGATACAGATGCTACAACAAGACTCTTCGGAAAATTGTAGAAAGTATTGATGTAAGATTTGATGAAGAGCTTCCAAACAAGACACGAGATATAGATTGCAGCAACCATCCTGAAAGCCATGAAGAAGAGGACCAAGATGATGAAGAAACAAGAAAAACATCAGAAAATGCTGAACTGAACTCAAAAACCCCCTCAAGATACACTCAAAAGAATCATCCCGAAGATCAGATCATAGGAGACAAGAAAGCAGGGATCCAGACAAGAAGGCAACTAACAGAACAAACTGAAGAGGTATACATAGCGATGTTGTCACAAATAGAGCCAAAGAAATTTGAAGAAGCCAGCAAGGACAAGTCTTGGGTGAATGCAATGAATGAAGAATTGGATCAAATTGAGAAAAAAAATACCTGGGAACTAGTTCCTAGACCCACTTAGAAAAATGTCATAGGATCAAAATGGGTATTCAAAAATAAAATGAATGATGAAGGACAGGTAATCAGGAATAAAGCCAGACTGGTCTGCAAAGGATATTCACAAATCGAAGGACTTGATTACGATGAAACATTTTCCCCTGTAGCCAGAATGGAAGCTATCAGAATGTTCTTGGCATTTGCATGCTACCAAAACTTCAAACTATATCAAATGGATGTAAAATCTGCATTTCTGAATGGAGACTTAGACGAAGAAGTCTACATGGAACAACTAGAAGGCTTCTCCTTGTCAGACAAAGAAGACTATGTGTGCAGACTGAAGAAGGCTCTATATGGATTGAAACAGGCTCCTCGTGCTTGGTACTCAAGACTGGATAAATATTTGCAAAAACAGGGTTTTAAGAGAGATGGAGTAGACAGCAATCCATATATAAAAGCCCATGAAAATGAACTCCTGATTGTTGTAGTGTATGTTGATGATATTATGTTTGGAAGAAACAAAGATGAACTAGCAAAAGGGTTTGCTGATGAGATGAAAACAGAGTTTGAAATGTCTATGATTGGAGAACTCAGTTTCTACCTGGGACTGCAAATTTAGCAAAAGAACACAGGGACATTCATCTCTCAAGAAATGTACTTAAAAGAAATGCTAAAAAGATTCAAAATGGAGGACTGCAAACCTGTGACTACCCCCATGATCTCAGGATGCAAGCTGTGTGCTGATGATGGGTCTGCAGATGTAGACCAAAAAATCTACAGATCCATGATAGGAAGCCTGCTGTATTTGACAGCATCTAGACCAGACATCATGCTAGCAGTAGGACTAGTGGCAAGATATCAAGCAGCACCTAAACAAAACCATCTTCTGGTAGTAAAAAGAATACTCAGATATCTACAAGGAACAGCACAGTATGGACTTTGGTATCCTAAAAGCAAAAGCTTCACTTTAACAGCTTACATAGATGCAGATTGGGCCAGCTTTGTTGATGACAGGAAAAGTACAAATGGAGGTGCTTTTTATCTAGGAGAAAGTCTGGTGGCATGGTTAAGCAAGAAACAAACATCCATCTCTCTGTCTACAGCTGAAGCAGAATATATAGCAGCAGCAGCATGTTGTACACAAGTCATGTGGATGAAGAAAACTCTTCAAGACATGAAGGTAAGCATTGATGAACCTATTTCAATCAAATGTGATAATACAAGTGCTATAAGTATATCTAAAAATCCTATGCTTCATTCAAAAACCAAACATATTCCAATCAAGTATCATTTCCTCCAAGAACAAGTGGCTCAGAAAATAGTAAAACTGGAATATGTACCAACGAAAGAACAAACAGCTGATATATTTACTAAACCTCTTGCTAGAGAACCATTTCAATATTTGAGAGATAGACTAGGGGTAGTATCTGTAGATGCTACTCTCGGATATAAAGAGAAAGCACAATTTCAGGGGGAGAACAAAAAGGAAAATATCATTCCAGGGGGAGAACAGCCAGCAAGGAAAGCATAAAACAGGTCCACAGGATCAATATTATCAGTAGTATCAGCATTATCAATATTATCAGCATAATCTCAGTATTATCAGCATTCAGCATGGAAAAGAAACAAGGACCCTTCAATTGAAAAATGCATCATCTCTGTCTGCAATCTAACACAAATTACAGGCAGTACAAATGAAACACAACTATAAAACATATTCCTCAAATTGTTCTCTCAACAATTTTTATACATCACTCTGGAGCAGCATGGTACAAATTCAGCAAAAGAGGACCTAAACGTAACTTAGAGAAAGGAAATGCAAAAAGCAACCCTTTGCCATTGATTTCAAAGGGGGAGGAAGAAAAAACAAGAAAAGCAAGAGAAGGCAAATAGAGAAAAGTGGATTGCCATCAATTGCCAAAGGGGGAGACTGTTGGAAATATTGTCATTGATGGCAAAGGAGGTAGCAAAGACAGAGACAGGCAAAGAGAGCAGCATAGCAGTAAGATGTAGAGAGGCTCGAGCAACAGAGACAGGGTCATCTAAAGAAGAGGCATCAAAAGGAGAATGAAGGAAGCAAGGAGCAGCATTAGACAAGAAGAAGAGAAAGAAACAGAGAGACAACAGAAGCAGCAAAGAAACCAGCAATAGAGCGAGGCAGCAGAGAGGTAGCAGAGGCAGCAAAAAAAAAAAAAACTAAGTAAGGAGCAGAGGAAGAAAATGTCGAACAAGATTGAATATGTTGTGCGTTAATTGTAATATCGATCAGTCAGGGGTAAGCGGAATCATATAAGGTAACAGTGGAAGTGGTGTCTATTAATTAAACTATGTTGAGGAATTGCACAGTGAAGGCAATGGAGGCAGCAAAGACAGAGACAGGTCGAGCAGCAGAAGCAGGTAAGGCAAAGGCACAGGGAAGAACCGTTATCGAAAGACAGGAACAGTTGAATACAGAGACACAGCTGTTATTGCAAAGACACAGCCGTTATTCCGAGAATCACTACCCAGCCGGGCGTTATATATAACATAAACACAAATTTCGGGAATCGCTACCCACGCAGGAGTATATGTGCAGCGCATCATATAATCAAAGGTCCAAAGCATATTTATGAAGTTATACAGAGCACATAATACAAAGTTTTATAAGGTGGGACCCGCAATATCGCAACTTCGCAACATTGCGCCATCGCACCATCGCAATATCGCAACTTCGCAACATTGCGCCATCGCACCATCGCAATATCGCAACTTCGCAACATTGCGCCATCGCACCATCGCAATATCGCAACTTCGCAACATTGCGCCATCGCACCATCGCAATATCGCAACTTCGCAACATTGCGCCATCGCACTATCGCAATATCGCAACCATCGCATTATCGCAACCATCACAATATCGCAATATCGCAACCATCGCAATATCGCAATATCGCAACCATCGCAATATCGCAGTTGGTTGAAACTACACAGCAACTATCGCAAATTAGAAATTTGCGATTGCGATCAATCGCATTTGAAAACGTGTCAGGTGGGCCCGAAAGGAGTTCTATATGTTTTAAAACAGGCTTTATTGTATGCGCCGAGAGTATGTTAAGGTGTATTAAAAGGGCAGATTATATGATTAAATCATCTTATAATTAAGCCAAGAGACAAATTTGGGTTATATATATATATTAAAAGGCGCTGTCATATATATATATATATATATATATATATATATAACGCTGTTGCGATAAGCCGTATGGTCTGTAGACCCACGGGCCTCAGCTTAAGGGGAGGGCGATTATTAATGTAATACAATTGTGATATATGTATGTTCCGGCCTGCGGAATGTTCCACATCAACAAGACACTTGCTACAAGTCAGCAGTCACGTATTTTTCTAAAAGGAACTGATATAAAAGCACTGTTACATATATACAGCAATTACACCACAGTAGAGGACAAAATAGAATACAGAGCAGAAAAGAGTTAAAACACAATCACAGAAAAAGACAAAACACGGTCAAAGAAAAGACAAATGCGCAGCTAGCCAAGAGGGTGAATGAGTGAGCTGGAATTCACTTTGTAATTCGAATGTAAATATTTTAATTGTTTTTTATTGTTTGTGATGCATTGACAAGTCTCCGAGAGAGAACAAATTCCCACTGTAATGTTAAATTGATACCTACAGTTATATTTCCTAAATAAGCAGATAAAAGGAGTGAGAAGGCAGAAGGCAAAGAGACATGACTGTCCATTTCGAATTCCAAGTAGAATACAAACAGTCATGTGAGGAAATATATAAATAATATCATCTTGATATACAAAAAGAGAGAGTGAGAGAGAGAGTAAATATAGAGAAGGCATAATACAGAAGAGTGAGGCAGAGAAGATCAAGAAAAGAAGAGCAGAAAGAGAAGCTACAGAACAGAGCTAATATCTGAGGTAAATCAGCAAACATTCAGTTTGATAAATTGAGAGAGTGGAGCTTCCCTATCAAGTTGCGGCTTGATGGGCGGCATCGGTGTATTTTGGCGAGGTTGGAACTCTTTTAGCAGGTTGGTGCCCTGCGAGAAAATTGAAGGGAGTTGGTGCTTCCTTGCAGTTTTAGCTTGCGGGGTGAGGATGACCTCACATGGCTTAGTGCACCAGAAAACGGTGGTGAGAGGAAGTTAAGACTTGCCTTTGCATCACAACAATAATAAGATGTGGTTTTCTCCCTTTATGGGTTTCCACTTACATCTGCTGTCTCTATGTGTGCTTCTTATGTGTTGAGGTGATTATTTCAATCTGCTTAATTGCTTGCTTCTTTCAACTTAAGTATGGTATCACAATAAATTAATATTGGCTACAAATAAGATTGCTCACATATTAAGCTGTAAATAACTTTGGTGAAAATTTTAAAAGGCGAATGTATGTATTAAATTGATTCACCCCCCCTCTCAGTTTAGGTAAGATTCAACATTCTTGGACTGTTCTTTAATACTTAGGATATTGTTGCTTGTTTCATTCATGGTTTTATACATGCTAAGTATGACTTACGACACGCCCTGCTTACCTATGGCTAGCTATAGTTCCATCCATGAAATTTCTCTTTGACTGATTAGATTATCATTTTGTTGAACCAAGGAGGCCTAGTTTCGATGTAGCCCTTTGCCTAAAACTATGCAAATCTTGTTGTTCAAAGTGCCCAATAACTTGAAGTACTGTGTTTAGGCATTCCGGCATAGTAAGTTAAGTTGTTTGTCTTCCTTAAGTGTTTTCCCCAAATTCTGATAGCCATTTCCCAAAGTTAGAGGGTCTTATACTTCTATGCATGGCTTGAATGTTTATTTCTATGTATTGATTAGCTTGTAGTTACATTTTGCATGATTAATGGTTTGCCCTACCATTTTTATGTTATCTATTGAACTAGTTATGCTTGAAACTCTTTGTTGTTCACAAACTTGATGTCCATTTACTCCATTTTTCCCAAAGATCCTTTCTACCTTGAATCAAATCGGCCCTTCAACAGCCTTGTATCGTCATCTAATAGCTTTCTTGACCTTTTTGACCCCATAGCCCAGTTAATCTAACATCTTGTTACCTATTTCATATCTTTGATCAGTTTCATCCCTCACAACTTAAAAAACCAAAACCAAAAAACATACTCCATAACTAGCCTAAAATCAGAACACGATAAGCGAATACATATATATCCTTTACACATATAGAGAGAGCCCTCTCTGAGTCCAGGAAGGCTAGGTCCTCGGGCTCCAAAGTTTGGTTTGATGTTACATCGTCATTTGGCTCACCAATCGGCCAAATCACGGGAACCTAACGAATTTCTTTGAGACTGACCATGGAAAAGGAGAACATGACGGTGCAGGAGCATGCATAAAACGAGCACTTCGAAGATAAAAAATGAACCCCTCTGCAAGCCGACTTGTGAACGCTAAATAATTTGTTCAATGGTGCATCGCTGCTCTAAGCCATGAGACTAACCCATCAAGGGAAGTGCGAAGGTACATTCAATTTAATTTTTATTGGAAATCTAATTTTATCATGCAATGATTATCTTTGATTGTATTTTGATATCATATTTACATTCTTCTTTGAATTTTGTATATAAAGATTTTTCTGTCATATTGGGATCGAAGACGTAGATAGATCAATTGAAAATGACGTTGAAACAATAAAAGGGACTCAAAAATTGCATTCAATTAAAACAAAGTCATCCAGAAATGTGTTTGCATTGGATAAAATAAAATATTCTTTTTTTTGTCATGTTTTCATAGAGAACACAAAATCCAATGATGTTTGTGAAAATAATATGTATGTAAACGATTGGAAACATACAGAGCTAAATACAAAGGGAAAAATGTCTGTTGCAATGTTTGAAGAAATGCAATTAGGAGGAGACTACAACATCATCCAATGAGTGATGTGAGTTTCGATCTTGTTAGAGAAGGCTAGGTAACATTTGGGTCTTTCTATATTAAAGAATCTAAGTAAATTTAAATACATACCCCGCATAATTTTTCAGAAGGAGATTTACAAACTTTTATTGTGCAGGAGATGTTTTTGTTGTAATTTCATCTACTAATAATGATGAAAATGTGAAGTATTATTTGATGTGTTGCACTGAACGAAAAATGAAATTATTAGAAGACTATAATGATCATGGATTTCCATATGAAATAGGATCTATTATACTGAAAGCTTCTTTTTTTGGACAAACTAATCAAAGTGGGAATTTTCTTTACTTTGAAGACTATGAACCTGATTTCATAAGTTGTCAATATAGTCACATGGTGTGTGCAACATGCATAAGGTTGATCGAGGTTCAATCAAATAAAAAAATGAATATTAAGAAATGGAAAATGTCAAAATCCAATCATGAACAGATTATTGAAGATGGCATTCCATTGGAATTTTTTTGATTGAACTACCCAACAATTTATTCTCTTTGGATTATATGTTCTAGAATTTTTAGCACTCAATTAAAAATTGAGCTGCCTTTTTATGTTATCTGTGCAAGTGTTTGCACATGTACAAATTGTTTTGGTACATGCACACTCTAGTATCAACTGAAAGTAGCTTTTCTATACATGCATTGATGAAAAATGTTGCATACATATTGGATATATATATATATATATATATGTGTGTGTGTGTGTGTGTGTTCTAGAATGAAATCAACTGTTCAAGTAGTTTTACTATGTGCATTGATGAAAAATGTTTCACGTACTCAATATATATGTTCTAGAATGCAATTAACTGAAAGTAGTTTTTCTATGTGCGTTGATGAAAAATGTTGCATGTACTGGATATATACACGAACTCAATGCACGCCCAGTTTTTCTTGTGGGATTTTTTGGTAAAAAGTATCCACAATGTAAATAAATCATCCGCAGTATAATTTTGTACGAAGATTCCTTTCAGACAAGAGACTCAGAGCACTTCTTCGACTTTTGGTGGGATTTGACCCACATCTCTATTCCTGATTGAAAATCTAGTACAAAATTTGTTTGTCCAATGGTCGAATATGTTCTATGTGCATTGATGAAAAATTTTGTGCACGTATATATATATATATATTCTAGAATGCAATTAATTGTTCAAGTAGTTCTCCCATGTGCATTTATGAAAAACGTTTCACGTACTAAATATATATGTTCTAGAATGCAATTAAAACTGAATGGACCATCAATTTACCAATTTATAAATCAACAAGGCTACCTAGTTGAGTGCATTAATGACATTGACCCCAATTCAACAAACATATATCTACTTCTTATATTTCCAATCAAAATTAAAGAGATTTATATGGGAAAGAGGCAGAACATATAGCCTATGAACTACTTTAGTTCATAGGTCAATGAAGGTATCATCATGTGGGAAAATGTTTCAAGAACACTTGATCGTACTTAAAAGTAATCTTAAGATTGTTTTTGATCTTTACATACTACATACTATTGTTTGAGTGAAAAAAAAATTTAAAACTTACCAAATCTACTTCAACCATCCAAAAC
This sequence comes from Pinus albicaulis, assembly GCA_034641835.2. Classification (NCBI taxonomy): domain Eukaryota; kingdom Viridiplantae; phylum Streptophyta; class Pinopsida; order Pinales; family Pinaceae; genus Pinus; species Pinus albicaulis. Next base: position 869,770,293 of record CM076577.1, on the reverse strand, counting down.
TTGAATTTTAAAAACTTTTTGATTATATCAAAACAAATTAATTCACATGTCATGCCAATTGTAGCTCAACTATCCAATAAAAACATTAAACATTTAACATTATATCACATGCCAAATGTAGATTGAAATGGTATCCAAAACTTAGTTTTAAAAACTTTTTGATTATATCACAACATTACTTCACATGCCTAATGTACTTCAACCATCCAAAACTTGAGTTTTAAAAACTTTTTGATTATATCACAACATTACTTGACATGCCATCCAATTGTAGTTCAACTATCCAATAAAAACATTTAACATTATATCACATGTGCCAAATGTAGATTGAAACCATCAAAAACTTAAGTTTTAAAAACTTTTTGATTATATATCGTGCAACATTACTTCACATGCCATGCCAATTATAGCTCAACTATCCAGTAAACATATTTAACATTATATCACATGCTAAATGTATATTGAAACCATCCAAAATTATAGATCACAAAATTACTTCAGATGCATGTATAACTTCACATGCCATGCCAATTGTAGTTCTTGACTATCCAATAAAAACATTTAACATTTAACATTAAATATAACATGCCAAATGTAGATTGAAACCATCCAAAACTTGAGTTTTAAAAACTTTTTGATTATATCATGTAACATTACTTCACATGCCATGCCAATTATAGTTCATCTATCCAATAAAAATATTTAACATTATATCACATGCCAAATCTGGATTGAAACCATCCAAAACTTAACTTTTAATTTAACAAAAAATTATAGATCACAACATTATTTCACATGCCAAATGTACTTCAAGCATCCAAAACATAAATTTAAAAAACAAAAAAAATTATAACACATCATTACATAACATGCCAAATGTAGTTCAGAAGAAAAACATTAATTTATAGATGACAACATTACTAGTAGTTCAATTATCCAAAACTTAAAAGTTTTAAAAACCAAACAAATTATATAACAACATTACTTCACATTCACATGCCAAAAGAACTGAAACCATCCAAAACTTAACTTTTTGGAACAAAACAAATTATATTAACACTATAATAAAATATGTCCAAAAATTGTAGATCTCACAAGTATCAAGTATCAAGTTATATATATATGACAGTGCATCTAGATAATATATAAAAAAGTAAATTTAAGACTATCTAAATCTTGAAATCAAATCTACAAATCATGTCCATCAAATACAGATGGATGTAGTGTCTTTCTTATCAGAGTCTCAATCCACGCGCTATCTTGTGAAGCATGGGAAACCTATACACAATGCACATACAAACATTAAAAATTGATGATTTAAAAATGAGTGAGAATATATATAGAACTTCATGTAAAAAACAAAATATAAAAAAAAACATGCAATACCTCATGAGGTTCCCTCTCCATTTGTTCACCTGCTACAATTTCCCCCATGGGAACATCTCCAATAGTAAATTGTACAATATACATGTACGGTTATATATATATATATATTAAAAATTCGGATCAAAATACACGTGTACATATATAAACTTATTTTCAATAATATTAAAAAAAAAGTTAGACAACTTGTTCAAATGGTTGAAATGGTGTGGATGTTCCTATCTCCGTCACTAGAGTCCGTGGATTAAAGAAATCTTCTATAGAAACCTAAAATTCAAAATTTTAAAAGTATAAAATAACTCAAGATCAAGATCTCAATTTATAATAAAACTTAAATAAACTTCAATTTATAAATTATAACTAAATTAAAAAAACATATATATATATATATATATATATATATATATATATATATAAGTGAAAAATTGAATACTTCTGCAGGTGAATTTGGGACATCTCCTAAGAGAGGCTCCAAATGAAAATCTCCAAGAACCTAAAATTCAAAAAAATTAAAATAACTCAAGATATAGATATATATATCTCAATTTTTAATGGAACTTTTTGAGGTGGAATATATATATAACTTAAACATAAATTTTAAAAGTGAAAAATTGTCCATACTTGTTGTGGATGTGGCACATCTCCTAAGGAAGTAGAAGGTACATCTCCCAAGGAAGAAGAAGGTACCGCCATCCCAAAAACATCGGACGGAATCAGAATCTGTTAAAACATTTTATTATTATATATGTACATGTACATGTGTGCACAATTATTTATTTTAAAAATATCACTTAAAAAACACTAACATTTGTCAACATATCTTGATGGTGAGACCCATCTTCATTGTTTGAACCAGAGGCATCGAATGTGATACTAACATTTTCATCATTCATCATGTGTGACAACTGCAAATGGTGTTTTAACATATAATGATACATTTTTGTTAGATTAATGTACATACAAATAAATGTATACATGTACATACACATGTATTTATTACAAATTGTACACATGTATGTGTTAAAATAATTGAACCCTAAGGTCATTAACACATACCGTTCCCGTGCCCTCTTCCTCATGAATAATTAGGTCTTGCCAACCATTGTGACAATTCTTTGCATATATTCGGAAATCTTCAACATTCATGTTGTCAATATCTTCATTTGTACAATACACAAAATTGGCACGTGCATTCTCACATACTCTTTGTCAATTTAGAGAAACATCGACTCCACCCAATCTGCTGTAAACATTGTCGATCATGACATCCCTTGTTTCTCGACTTATTTGAGAAGTCGCATCCATCTCTGACCGCAGAGTTTCGACCCGAAAAGGTTGACTCACCAATGGCGGCTCAGGGTGAGGCAACTCCACATCTCGCTTAGCACCCTCACGGTCACACAATCGACCTTTCCCCGGACCAAAAAATTCTGACGGAAGGTCATTGTAATTGGGTTTCATTTTAAAAAAAAAATCTGCGTAAAACAATTGTGAAAAATAAACAGGAACCTCGTCGTTCCATGGGAGCCTTCCATAGGCCGCAATGTGCCTGTCATACAAATAGTGAGCTATATCGAGGTGCTTGAAATATTGCACCTTCAACATTTTTCTTTTTGGCCCTTCCTTGAAATTAAACATTGAATTCGCCATATCTTTTATAACTCTTTGTTTTACATCCTCCCATTTATCGGGACCCATTACTGTTTCCTTCCTTTTTCTCATGACTTCTACAAATGTATTAGTTGTTGGCCTAAGATTTTTGTACACATTTACTATTTCGCCCAATGAATGTGTAACTATTTCTAGGCTTTGTCAACTCTTAGCAGGTAGAGTCAAAGCCACGAGATCTCTTCGCAATTTTGCATGAAGTTGTTGACACCTTTCTAAGGTGCATTGCACCATGTTTCTTTCCCATGGTATATCAGAAATGTCGACCAGATAAGTTGTGGTGGGTAGACAACCTTCTTCTTGAATGTAGCGTTCTGCCCTGCGTCTATTTTGACCAATATTTGGAACATTTTTCAGCCTCTGCATATATATATATATAATTTTGTATATTAGAAAAAACACATGTAAACAAATTTGTACAAATTCAATGAAAACAATATTGAAATTGATGGAAACCTCGACGTGGTTGGCTAGTGTGTATACTCCTCTTCCTACTCAACATTTTTTTTTTCATTGGATAAAATCATTCTGTGTTTCCCAATTGTCATCGCCATTCAAATTCCCCATCGAACTCCAATAATTACGAAGTTCTCTTGAACAGAGTTTTCATACTTGTGTAAATCTTCTCAGTGATTGATGTTGGCTTAGGTCATGAATATATACATCAATATACATATTTCCCATCCCTATGGTTTAAACATTTACCTCCTAGAACATAACCCTACATCCCATTTATATACACAAGATGGTTCTGGTGGCCCTTGGCCATAGAATCTCTATCTACGTGCTCAACGTTGATCCACTCTTCCTTATAGAGTTCAAGACCCACATACTTTGGGTTTTGATGTCATATGTTCGTAGTGGCATAGGGATTACGTTGGGTATTTATGGTTATTTTCTCGTCTCACTTTCCAAAGCTCTGAAGCTATGACTAGAAATTGAATTAAACAAAGTCTGGAATGGTTAAATTCGAGCTATGTTGTTTTTCATTTGTCGTTTACATAATTTCATTCCCGTCTTGAGGCCATGTAGGAGGGGTGCATAATTAATGTACCTGCGTGATTATAATTCTCTCATGTACCATCTATTATCATCGATTCCAGGTGGGGATAGACGATATCAACGTCGTCGTACTTGTTTGCTATGTTGGAAATCTTGATTTAATAGGTTTAGTGGGGAATTACTCATCGGGCGTTCCAAGTCAACAAGGATTCATGGCATTTGGTGGATTTACAGTTGATTGATTTTCTCTCGACCCATGTTGGCCATGTCTACATGCCAAGGTTTATGCCTCTGAGTTTTTGTATTGCAATATATATCCGTTCATTTATATCGCTGATACGGTGATAAAATTGAGAGTACCGTGTGCGCAATTTTAATATATTTTAATTTATGGTTTGGACGACTGTGTCATGATTTTTTATTTCTCCCCAATTAATCCGCTAGAATCCCATTGATCCAGTGCCACTTGGATGGTGGAGATGACTCAGATCAATTAGGGTTTTTTCTCATTTTTTTTAATGAATAATATTAATTCTGGAGTTTTCAATTGAGCGTGCTTTGGCTCTCCATTTTTTTCTTGACCAACTCCTGTTATCAATGCTCTGTCCAAATGGGGAAACGAGACGTTCATCTCTTCTTGGCTTCTGAGCGTAACCATTTGTTTTCTTCAATATTCAGGTATGAAATCGTTGTCCTTCTCCTATCTAGAGTGACTGCATTCGATTTATATCTTTGTTTTCGTTTGGTTTACCCTATTGTTCCATTTATAGATCGTTTCAGCCATCATGCAACTTCTATGAAATTTTCGTTTTATTATAATGGCTTGCTACCCATTCTATCATTCTTATGACGTGCTATGCTAATGTTAACCCTTGATGGGTAGGAAATTCTCTGTCTCAGGTATTCCATGACTGGATTTGTTCTTGGTCACCAAGTTGCCTTGGCTTTTGGTGTGCCTCACTACGCAGGTAAGCCCTCAATTTCTTAGAACTAGGTTCTCGTGTAATTACTTTCGTTTTAATGAATATTTTGCTAATACTCATGTATTCTTTCCACAGGTCGTATTGGGTAACAAGGTTCTTCAATCTCACAGGTAATTATTGTTTGTGTACATAGGTTCGAATATACCACTTGTTTTTGAAGTGCCCTCACGGCGTCTTGCAATAACTATCTCTCACGTTGCTCTTCTTTTTTATGGCAGGTAGTTTCGAATCTCGTCCCGATTTTTCCTTCAGTGATATTGGGTAGATTTTAAAATCACTTGACTTAAAGTCGTTATACCCTAGACTTTCAGGTCGGTATCACCGCATCCCTAATCGGAGTATGACCAGGCATATTTCATTGTATTATACAAAAATTAGCTCAGACAAATCAAATTTTTGTGGTCACCGAAGTTTCTATTGTAGTAATAATTTTTGCCAGACCCTGGGGTTGTTAACAATTTTTTTTTTCTTCGGTGGTGAAATCCTCGGAGTGATTAATTTCTGTAATATTATTATGGACCCTTGATAGCCTGGTTCTGTAATGGCTTCAGGAATTGATATATATATATATATATATATATATATATATATATATATATATAGATATATATATATATATATATATATATATATATATATATTTACTACTAGTGTCTATTTCTTGCACCAAATCCATGATATTTTCCAATAGGTTCCAGCTTATCGTTTTCATGTAAACCCCCATATGAAATCTTTCCTTCAGGAATTATCTTTCTAAGTTTGATTAAAGAAATTAATAAGTTTTCTAGTCTTATTTTTCCTTTCTGTACCTCCGCATTGTAACAGTATAATGAATATAATTCTCTTGGTTGTATGAGTTTCAAAGTCTAAAATCTTCCAGTGCATGAGAAACTGGCAGTTTCCATAGATTCTATAGTTTCATGTATATTATATGATTCAACAGTGGACTCTAATCATACTCCTTAGTTTGAAGTTACATAGTCATAGTTACTTATGTTTTTCAAATATTTTCTGCAATTATATACTTATAATTTTTTCATATTGTAATATTTTTCGTATATCTAGTATTTAAGCCAACTCTCTTAAATAGCACTTTTTTTTTTTGATCTGGTGGTTGAATTTTAATTACTTTCACAGCTTATAAAGTTTCATGCCTTTTATAAACGTTCACATTCTCATCTTATTTTTCCAATAAGTGTTCAGTTTGAACCACTCCTTTATGAAGAATGTTAGTCACCTGCCAGTTATATACATATATATTTCTCATAGTATAATTATTTGCAGATTTGGTAACCATGTTTAGCTATGTCTCTTTGCAGTCTGAAATTATATAGAGCACTAAAATCTATACTCTTCCATTCTTTTCTCATTGTAGAGGGTGATTCATATATAGACATGTATTGTTATTTTGGAAACCTACAGGTCTGTACTTCCTCTAGTGAATTCAGCAAATCTGTAGATTTGCACTGCATATACTTAATTCTTCTTACACACATGTTTTAAATGTCTCTATTGTTCACTATTTTAAACCAATTGTTAACAGAAACAGATTAAATTTACACAGTATGAATGATGAGGTAACATAAATCTCCAGATTTAAACCAAAGGTTGGTTTAGAGCTTCTGGTTGATTTCTCCTCATAATTCTGGTTCCTACAACCATGCAGGGCTGAGAGGTTTTTATCCCTCCTCAACTCTGTAAATGTATGGAACACTAGTATAAGCCATAATTTTTTTTTTTAAATATGCAACTACAGTAATTTATCTTCACCAACATAATTAAATTTTCCATTATTCCTAATTACTATGCGCATACTGCTTTGGTATTTGACCAGTCCTCCCAACCTTAGAGTTCCTCTATCTCCAGAACTCACCCCCGAGCTAAGACCACCTCTAGAACAGACCAACCTCTAATCTGTTCAGGAATAGATTATTTAAGCTTTTTCTCACCAAATCCTGTTTCTAATTCTGCATCCAGAATATCAGGATGCTTTTCTTCTTGTTTGCCTAGGCTTCCCTTATTTAGGGATTTTTAAAGCCGCTTTATGCTTTTCCCAACTTTTCACCTCCTCCCAACTACTCTCCACATCATTGGGGAAACTAGATTTTCCTCAAAATCTAATTTGGAAATAAATTCTTTGAAGGATTTTTTGAAAGATTTATGGGGAAATATTTCCCTCTTTCCATCCTCATGGATTTAGCAAGTGATCTCATAATTCTCATTTTGGTCAATCTACACAGACTTATTTTATTTATTTTTCATAATTAAATATTTAATTACATCCACAAAATACTTTTCCATTGGGGTCCACTCCCCTTAGGATTTAAGTTCAAATGTATAGCTTGGAAAGAAAAACATAAACTAGGGGTGTTACATATTCCCCCTCTGAAAGAAAATACCGTCCTCGGTGTTGATATCTAACTACTAGAGTTCATTTTCCAAATAGAAATGGATATTTTTCCATCATCTCAGCTTCTCTTTCCCAGGTAGCTTCTTCAGCAGTAAAGTGCCTCCACTGCACCTTTACTCTTGCTACCATTTGATTCCTCAGTTCAATTTCTTCCCGCTCCAGTATTTGAAGCAGCTCTGGAATGAAATCCCCATCTGGTTCCACCTGTATCACATTCCAATCAAGAATGTGAGAAGCATCATGTATATATCTTTGTAGTAATGAAACATGAAACACATCATGCACTTTAACATGGGGTGGTAAGGCCAGCTTATAAGCCATTGGTCCCACCCTTTCTAACACCTCAAAATATGCACAATATCTAGGAGCCAATTTTGCACAACTTCCAGCATAAAGTGTGTTATTTTTTGGTTTAATACACAAATACACATGCTCCCCCACTTTAAATTCTCGATGTACCCTCTTCTTATCAGCATAGTTTTTTTGGCGATCTTGTGCTGTCTTGATGTTTCTTTGTATTTGTTTAACAATTCTTTCCATCTCTTGTAAAGCATCTGGTCCCAACCTGAGCTTGTCCTCAGGTTGGCTCCAGCTCAAAGGAGTACGAAATTTCATTCCATAGAGAGCATCAAACGGAATCATCTTGATGGAGGATTGATAGCTGTTATTATAGGAAAATTTAGCTAAATGCAAGTAGTCTTCCCATTTTGATGGCCTATCCATAACATACATTCTAAGCATATCTTCTAAAATATGATTTGTTCTCTCTGTTTGACCGTTGGTCTGAGGGTGGTAGGCAGTACTAAAATTGAACTTAGTGCCCATACCTCCAAATAGGACTTTCCAGAAGGCTGTTGTAAACTTGGCATCTCTATCCAAAAAAATCATCTTTGGGACCCCATGTAACCTTACTATCTCTTTTAGGAACACATCTGCTACTTGAGCTGTCCCAAAAGTAGATTTCACAGGTATGAAGTGTGTAGCTTTTGTTAAAGTGTCTACTACTACCATAACTGGGTCATGCTAGTGCTTGGTTCTAGGTAATCCTGTTATGAAATCCATGGAGACGATATCCCATTTCCATTCTGTAATTGGCAAGGGATTTAGAAGACCAGCAGGATGCTGATGTTCAACTTTAACTAGTTGACACTCCATGCATCTAGCTAAATATTCTGCTACATCTCTTTTCATTCCTGGCCAAAACAACTTCTTTTTCAAGGCTGTTAGCATTTTCTGATATCCAGGATGCCCTGCATATGGTTGTTTATGATATTCATCTAGGATCTCTCTTTTCAAAGACTCCACATTGAGAACATATAATTTGTTTTTGTAGCAGATCAACCCTTTTTGGTTTTGAGTGTATTCAGCCATCTCTTTCTTGAGTATTTTCACCTGTAACTTCTCATAATTTGGATCATGGTCTATTACTTTTCTCACCAATTCTTCTAGATCAAAACTAGCACCGCTTCCAATGTTGTTTATGTTTTGGCAAGCATTTCTGCTCAATGCATCAGCAACTTTATTTTCTTTCCCTTTGATGTGTTTTAAGTCCATATCAAATTCACTCAAAAAATACAGCCATCTGGCTTGTCTAGCATTCAAATCAGTTTGGGAAAAGAAGTATTTAAGACTAATATGATCAGTCATTAATGTAAATTTCTTTCGAAGGAGATAGTGTCGCCACATCTTAAAGGCATGAATTACAACAGCCAAATCTAAATAATATGCACTGTAGTTCTGTTCATGTATCTTAAGTTTCCTAGACTCATATGCAATAACTGAATTTTCCTGCAAAAGGAATCTTCCCAACCCCTCTCTACATGCATCTGTACATACAACAAATTCTTTGTCAAGATCTGCAATTTTCAGTATAGGGGTTGTAGTTAGTTTTGATTTTAATTGTTCAAAACTGTTTTGGCATTTTTCAGTCCACTCAAATTTGATACCCTTTCTTTGTAGGGAGGTTATGGGATATGCTATGGCAGAAAATATCTCCACAAATCTGTGATAATAACCTGCAATCCCCATGACTGATCTCACTACTGAAACATCAGTTGGCACATGCCATTCTTTAATAGCCTTTATCTTTTCAGGGTAAACAACCAACCCTTGTTCAGAAATAATGTGTCCCAATTATTTGATCTTGTCCTTATAGAATTCACATTTTCTGAATTTGGCATACAACTGGTTTTCTTTCAGAGTTTGCAACACTATCCTCAAGCGCTCTTTGTGCTCCTCCTCATTTTTGGAATAAACTAAAATATCGTCTATGAACACTAGTATGAATTTATCCAAATACTTTTTTAAAACACTGTTCATTAAGCACATAAATGTGGCAGGGGCATTTTTCAATCCGAAAGGTAGGACTACAAATTCATAGTGACCATACCTGGTTCGAAAAGCTGTTTTTCTAATGTATTCTTCCTTAATTAGGAGCTGGTGATAACCAGTCCTTAAATCGATCTTAGAAAATACTGACGATCCTCTTACCTGATCAGAAAGATCATCAATTCGAGGTAAAGGGTATCTGTTTTTTATTGTCAACTTGTTCAGCTGACGATGGTCAATGCACATTCTAAAGGTTCCATCCTTCTTTTTCACAAACAACACCGGTGCTCCCCAAGGAGACACACTCAGTCTGATATAACCTTTATCTAGCAATTATTGCAATTGCATTTTTAGCTCCATGAGTTTAGGGGGACTCATTCTATAAGGGGCTCGGGAAACAGGTGTTGCTCCAGGCACCAGAACGATTAAGAAGTCAATCTCTCTTTTGGGGGGAAGATGAGGAATCTCATCTGGAAAAACTTCCTTAAACTCCCTCACCACTGCCATAGTATCCATCAGATTTGCTTCACGTTGCTGTTCTAGTTCTTCAACATGTACTGCATATACTTGGTATCCTTTCCTAGCTGTTCGTTTTAGTTGCAGTGCCGATATTTTTTTTATAGAGATAGGTTTTTTTTTTCCCTGGAGAATAAAAGGTTTCCCCTCTTCATCTATACAATGCAGGGTCTTATCCAAACAGTTCATCATGGCCTTTTCCTTTTCCAGCTAGTCCATTCCTATCAGCAAGTCATATGAACCTAATGGTAGAATGTTTAAATTCACTTCTGTTTGAAAATTATTTACTTTGATTGTTGTTTGAGGTAACTTATGAGTTACTTTCCTCTTGGTTCCAATGGCTAACTAGACCAACCAAGACTGCTGAAATTTTTCAGTTTTAAGATTACATTTCTCTACCACTTGTGGACTAATGTAACTCAAAGAAGCACCCGGATCAATTAAAATTGTAATATATTGGTCAGCAATCTTACCTTCTATTTCAACCATGGTAGCTTGGTGTTCTGCTTGTCAGTTCTCAAAGGCTGCACTGATAGTGGGTATATTTCTTGCTATGTCATTTACTGTGTTAGCTTCTCGATCCCGCATAATCATCTGAATGTTTTGGTGACAATCCCTCAACAAATGAGGTTCTCCACAACCCCATCATTTCAAAGGCTCTCTCATTTTGACTGCGCCTTCCTTCTTATTTTCTCCATCCAGTTGTTTAGAACCAACTTGAGATTGAGAAGTTTGGCTTTCTTTTGGTTTATTAAACTTTTTCCGCTGATGATCCCTACCAAAATTCTTTAAGTAAGTTGGTTTATGTTTCTTTCCTTTGAACTCCCCCTTGTTCACCCATCTTTTCCCTTGCTCGCCTTTTCCTTTAAACTGCTGGTAACACAATCTATATTTTCTTACTGCTTCATCCATATTTTTTGGGTTATCAAACTCTATTTTATCCTTGTACACAGCAGGCAAACAGTTCAGAAATATTTGTACCTTTTCCTTCTATTCACGAATGTAAGGTACATATCTCAACAAGTTTGTAAACTTGTTGACAAAATCATCAATAGTGAGTTGTCCCAGTCTAATTTCATGGAATTCCTTTGCTCTATCATCATAATAACATTCATTCAAATAGCGATTTTTAAATTTAACTTGGAAATCTTCTCAAGTCACTGTCTTTTCATCAATGGCATCAATCATTTTCGTCTCCTCCCACCACAAGGTAGCCTTACCTTGTAGCTGGTAGACAGCTGATCTAGCCTTCAGATTGCTTTCATATTCATAGACCTGGAAATATTTAATCATGTTTAACAACCAGGCTTCCACATCCTCCTCCTTCTCCCCATCATAGGATGGAGGTTTGATCTTTCGGAATTCCCCCTGTAATTCCTTTTTCTGCTTATACTGATTCCTAACAGCATCATCATCCTCAGACTCATTATGCTTCCTCTTTCCGGAACCTTCCCCCTCTTGACTATTCTGCAAGGTTAATTCTCTGATGAGATTTTTCTGCTCCTCACTCGCTAATGACAATCTGTCATTCTAGCTTCTTAGCTCAGCCATCTCTCGTTGCAAACTGTGCAACATAGCCATCATTGGAGTGTTGGGATCTGGTGTATTATCGTCATCCCGCAGATCCACATAAATCTCCTCACCTTCTGCCATTCCCTTTGTTGTTTTAGCAACACTGTACACTAAACAACACATATCAGAAAAAAAATATAATTAATTTTATTTTTCTTCCTGCAAAATAATTTATATATTGAGCACACAATAGTCAGTGAGCACAACAACAACAGCCCAGTTTTATATAAGATGAGCTCTGATACCATTTGTAACGTCTCCTCTTCCAAATTTAATTTTTTTCAGTGGATAGAATCATTTTGTGTTTACCAATTGTCATCGCCATTCAAATTCCCCATCGAACTCCAATAATTACGAAGTTCTCTTGAACAGAGTTTTAATACTTGTGTAAATATTCTCAGTGATTGATGGTGGCTTAGGTCATGAATATATATATCAATATACATATTTCCCACCCCTATGGTTTAAACATTTACCTCTTAGAACATAACCCTACATCCGATTTATATACACAAGATGGTTATGGTGGCCCTTGGCCATAGAATCTCTATCTACGTGCTCAACGTTGATCGAATCTTCCTTATAGAGTTCAAGACCTACATACTTTGGGTTTTGATGTCATATGTTTGTAGTGGCATAGGGATTACGTTGGGTATTTATGGTTATGTTCTCGTCTCACTTTCCAAAGCTCTGAAGCTATGGTTGGAAACCGAATTAAATAAAGTCTGGAATGGTTAAATTCAAGCTATGTTGTTTTTCATTTGTCATTTACATAATTTCGTTCTCGTCTTGAGGCCATGTAGGAGGGGTGCATAATTAATGTACCTACGTGATTATAAATGTCTTATGTACCCTCTATTATCATCGAGTACAGGTGGGGATAGACGATATCAACGTTGTCATACTTGTTTGCTACGTTGGAAATCTTGAGTTAATAGGTTTAGTGGGGAATTACTCGTCAGGCGTTCCACGTCAATGAGGATTGATGGCATTTGGTGTATTTACGATTTATTGATTTTCTCTCGACCCATGTTGGCCATGTCTACACGCCAAGGTTTATGCCTCTGCATTTTTATATTGCAATATATATCCGTTCATTTATATCGTCGATACGGTGATAAAATTGAGAGTACCATGTGCGCGATTTCAATGTATTTTCATTTATGGTTTGGACGACTGTGCCATGGTTTTTTATTTCTCCCCAATCAATCCGCGAGCATCCCATTGATCCAGTGCCACATGGATGGTGGAGATGACTCACATCAATTAGGGTTTTTGCTCATTTTTTTTAATGAATAATATTAATTCTGGAGTTGTCAATTGAGTATTCTTTGGCTCTCCATTTTTTTCTTTACCAACTCTTCTTATCAACGCTCTGTCCAAATGGGGAAACGAGACGTTCATCTCTTCTCGGCTTCTAGCGTAACCATTCCTTTTCTTCACTATTTAGGTATGAAATCGTTTTCCTTCTCCTGACCGGAGTGACTGCATTCAATTTATATCTTTTTTTTTGTTTGGTTTACCCTATTGTTCCATTTATAGATCGTTTCAGCCATCATGCAACTTCTATGAAATTTCCGTTTTATTATAATGGCTTGCTACCCATTCTATCATTCTTATGACATGTTATGCTAATGTTAACCCTTGATGGGTAGGAAATTCTCTGTCTCAGGTATTCCATGTCTGGATTCCTTCTCAGTCACCAAGTTTCCTTGGCTTTCGGCGTGCCTCACTACGCAGGTAAGCCCTCAATTTCTTAGAACTAGCTTCTCCTATAATTACTTTCGTTTTAATGAATATTTTCCTAATACTCTTGTATTCTTTCTACAGGTTGTATTGGGTAACAAGGTTCTTCAATCTCATAGGTAATTATTGTTTGTGTACACAGGTTCAAATATACCACTTGTTTTTGAAGTGCCCTCGCAGCGTCTTGCAAAAAATATCTCTCATGTTGCTCTTCCTTTTGATGGCAGGTAGTTTCGAATCTCGTCCCGATTTTTCCTTCAGTGATATTGGGTGGATTTGAAAATCACTCGACTTAATGTCATTATACCCTGGACTTTCAGGTCGGTATCACCATGTCCCTAATCGGAGTATGACCAGGCATCTTTCATTGTATTAACCAAAAATTTGCTCAGATAATTCAAATTTTTGTGGTCACCAAAGTTTCTATTGTAGTAATAATTTTTGCCAGACCCTAGGGTTGTTAACAATTTTTTTTTCTTCAGTGGTGAAATCCCCGTAGTGATTAATTTCTGTAATATTATTATGGACCCTTGATAGCCTCGTTCCGTAATGGCTTTAGAAATTGATATATATATATATATATATATATACTACTCGTCTCTGTTGCTTGCACCAAATCCATGATATTTTCCAATAGGCTCTAGCTTATCGTTTTCATGTAAACCCTCATATGAAATATTTCCTTCAGGAATTATCTGTCTAAGTTAGATTAAAGAAATCAATAAGGTCGCTAGTATTATTTTTCCTTTGTTTACATCCACATTGCAACAATATAATGAATATAAGTCTCTTGGTTGTATGAGTTTCCAAGTCTAAAATCTTCCAGTGCATGAGAAATTGGCAGTTTCCACAGATTCTATAGTTTCATGTATATTATATGATTCAGCACTGGACTCTAATCATACTCCTTAGTTTGAAGTTACATAGTCATAGTTACTTATGTTGTTCAAATATTTTCTGCAATTATATACTTATAATTTTTTCATAGTGTAATATTTTTCGTATATCTAGTATTTAAGCCAACTCTCTTAAATAGCACTTTTTTTTCTTTGATCTGGTGGTTGAATTTTTAATTACCATCACAGCTTATACAGTTGCATGCATTTTATAAACGTTCACATTCTCATCTTATTTTTCCAATAAGTGTTCAGTTTGGACCACTCCTTTATGAAGAATGTTAGTCACCCGCCAGTTATATACATATATATTTGTCATACTATAATTATTTGCAGATTTGGTAACCATGTTTAGCTATGTCTCTTTGTTGTCTGAAATTATATAAAGCACTAAAATATATACTCTTCCTTTCTGTTCTCATTGTAGAGGGTGATTCATAGATAGACATGTATTGTTATTTTGGAAACCTACAAGTTTATACTTCCTCTAGTGAATTCAGCAAATCTATAGATCTGCACTGCATATACTTAATTCTTCTTACACACATGTTTTAAATGTCTCTAGTGTTCACTGTTTTAAACATGTTTTTAACATAAACAGATTAAAGTTACACAGTATGAATTACGAGGTAGCATAAATCTCCAGATTTAAACCAAAGGTTGGTTTAGAGCTTCTGGTTGATTTATTCTCGTAATTCTGGTTCCTACAACCATGCAAGACTGAGAGGTTTTAATCCCTCCTCAACTCTATAAATGTATGGAACACTAGTATAAGCCATAAAACAAAATTTTAAATATGCAACTTCAGTCATTTATCTTCACCAACATAATTAAATTTTCCATTATTCCTAATTACTGTGCGCATACCAATTTTGTATTTGACCAGTCCTCCCAACCTTAGAGTTCCTCTATCTCCAGAACTCACCCCCGAGATGAGACCACCTCCAGAACAGACCAACCTCTAATATGTTCAGGAATAGCTTATTTAAGCTTTTTCTCCCCAAATCCTGTTTCTAATTCTGCGTCCAGAATATCAGGATGCTTTTCTTCCTGTTTGCCTAGGATTCCCTTATTTAGGGAGTTTTAAAGCTTCTTTATGCTTTTCCAGCTTTTTTCTTCCTCCCAACTACTCTCCACATCATTGGGGAAACTAGATTTTCTTCAAAATCTAATTTTGAAATAAATTATTTCAAGGATTTTTTGAAATATTTTTGGGGAAATATTTTCCTCTTTCCATCCTCATGAATTTAGCAAGTGATCTCATAATTCTCATTTTGGTCAATCTGCACAGAATTATTTTATTTATTTTTTATAATTAAATATTTAATTACATCCACAAAATACTTGTCCATTGGGGTCCACTCCCCTTAGCATTTAAGTTCAAATGTCTAGCTTGGAAAGAAAAACATAAACTAGGGGTGTTACACCTTTGCAATATAGATATTCAGGATTATGCCTTTAAGTTTTTTTTTATCTTTATGGAGTGTAAAACCTCTTGCACAGTGCCTATGGCTTCATGAATCTCAAGATGATTGAGGAAGGAAAATTGTTCAAGCTATATATGCTCAAATAAGATGAGCTTGATATGATTTGCAATAATTTTGGTTATGATTTTGTATAACATACAACAAGTATTAATTACAAGTTATGCACAATTAGTTCTATTTATATTAACTTATTACTTATTAATATTAATTTAAATGTATAGTGTTGAAATAATTTACATTTTTTTACATGTTATAGTTGTTTTAACTTAAGCTTGATTGTTATTTAGATTTGAAACTCTGGTGTAGTGATGGAATTATTTGATAGAAAAACAATCATTTATGGATTTTATAAAAAATTTTGAAGCTTGATGATGTTGTATTAATGGGTATCTTAGCGAAAAGGATTTATTCATGGAGTTTAGTGTAGATATTTGAAGTGCAAAAAATAAGTCGAGGAAGAGATTTGGGGTCATTCATGGAGTTTAAAGGTTGAATCCAAAATGTAATTTATGGGGTAAATAGG
Source organism: Pinus albicaulis (assembly GCA_034641835.2). Taxonomy (NCBI): domain Eukaryota; kingdom Viridiplantae; phylum Streptophyta; class Pinopsida; order Pinales; family Pinaceae; genus Pinus; species Pinus albicaulis. The sequence continues at coordinate 869,753,779 of CM076577.1, read as the reverse complement.
CAATCTTGGCATCTTCACTATAAATTTTATGCTAAGAGGGTTCAGGGATAGAACATAAAATATGAGAAAATTTTCCTTATGACTTAATGAATACTGTTAGCAAATTAAGGAATGTCTACAACAAGGAAAAAAAGGCTTGGGTTGTGTGGGATATCAACTAACAAAAGATGGGTTGTACGGAAATGATATTCCACACACTTTGGATATCATAAAATGATAAGAATAGTAAGGAACCATTTTTATTATCTTGGAATGAAGAAATAGATTGGTAAGTACATTTCTAAATGCTTGGAATATGAAAAAGTCAAAGCTAAACATAAACGTCTAGAATCAGCCATTTACATCAGTTATCATTTCCCTCAAAAAATTCAAGGCTAAACATAAACATATGGAATTACCATTTACATCTATTATCCTTTCCCTCAAAAAATCAAGCTGGTCAAAAATTTGGGTAAAGAGATTTGTAAAGGGCATCAAACTCGATGGTTCACTTTAACTAGAAAATAACGTTCACCGACAAATAGAGCGTAATACGCAGGAGAAACCAGGACAGATGAGTTTATATGAAACCTCATTGGGGATATCAATTTGCAATCTGAGATGTAGGATTTGTGCACAAAACCAAATCAAATTTCTATTCATGGCACCCAAGCTAATGTAGGTTTTTTGCAAGAAACCTCATTCGGGATATCAACTTGCAATCCAAGATGTAGGATTTTTGCACAGAACCTCAGTGGGATATCAACTTGCAAAAGGTTCTCTGGGTCTAAATATCCGTGCCTTGATGCCTCATTTCTTTCAAGCTTTCTACTTAAAATTAATGATTTAACCTCTGCAATTTCAGAAAATACAACAACAAAACATCATGGCATCATTCAGAGCATTCTCTTTTTGAAATCTTTTATCACCTTATGTTCTACCTAAAATATTGGGGGTTTGAAGTAGAGACAAATTAAAATAGAAGTTCAAATACATAAATGTACCAAATAATATTACCTATATATGGAGAAAATGAAGAAAATGTTGATTATATTGAGCTCATAAGGGAGCAAAACTATCTTAATGTGAACTTTCAAATAGACTTCACACTTGTTAACATCCACTAGATTTGGAATTCAGAAATAAATTCAATGTCCACAAAACAATGAAGAAGCTTTGTCTTGATAGCTCCGCAAAAAAATTAGGAGGAAAATGCAAAAAAACACAATTGATCAATTTTTTTAAATGATAAAAAATGAGGATTTTAAAATTGGAAGCACATTCATAAAATGTGTAAGGTTTTGCATTAAAATTTTCACTAAAGAAGCATGATTATGAGTTTCTAGTCCAGTATGGTGTAGATATCAAGTAAAAGTGTAAAAACTTAAACACCTAAATATTTAACATTTTTAATCAATCTAATTATTATTATGTATAAACACACTATAAATTTAAAATATAGAGAGTTACAAACTCTCAAAAAATAGGTATTGAAAATAAATAAAAATAAAAATAAAAATGAATAAAACCTATTTTAATAATTACTGCAAAAGTATGGAAAATAAGTACAAAAAAAGTATGGTAAATAAATAAAATCTCCTTTTATATTTACTCCATAAACCTCTTTATATTTAACTCAAACAAGAGATTTTATATAGGTGAAGCCTATGGGAAAAATATCATTTTAATACCATGGGCCAACTACCATATTTATAAAAGATGTATGATAAATAAATAAATATAAAAGAGGTATAAAGAAGTATGGTAAATAAATAAAAATATATCAAATAGGATTATAAATCAAATAAATAAAATATAAATAAACGAGAAATATGGTCATAAATAAAACATCTTTTTATATTTACTCCATAATCCTCTTATGAACACTCAAAAAAGAATATTAAAATAATTGGCCAAATTATTATTAATACCATGGAAAAAAACATTATTAACCCTAATATGAATATTAAAATATTATTATTATTACTATTATTAATTCTAATATTCATTTTAATATATTATTATATTAATATTATTAAATTTAATAAATTTGGATTAATACAATATTAAATTTGTTATATTATAATATATATCAATATATGGTGATATATCTCAACTCTAGATATATATGAGAAGGAAGAACAAAGACATAGAGTGATAGAGGTGGAGAGATAGGGGGAGTCAGAAGGGAGAGATTGGGATATATTGAAGGAGAGAGGAGAGAAGCAATGGATAGAGAGAGAGAGATAGAGAGGGAAGGGAAAGAGAGGGAGAGAGTGACACAAAGATGGAAAGGGGGAGAGAGAAGTAGAGAGGGATGGATATAAAGAGAGGATTGGAGGGTAGAGAGATAGAGAGATAGAGAGAGGGAGAGAGATGGGGGAAGAGAGAGGAGGTAGGAGAGGAAGGGAGAGAGAGGAACCAAAAAGAACATCTAATGAGATTACTGTATAGTGATATGGGAGATAGGGGTAGCCTACCTACCTAAGTAAATTTCTAAACCAAATGTGGTGTAATCATCTATAAAGGTGGTTGATTATACAAGGTGAGGATTTTTAACGTGATATGAAAAAAAAAAGTAATGAACCTAACCATTTCACATTCACCAATGTTCCCTCTGCATGTGATAACTTTTTGGATTTGGAACATAGAAAATGAGTCTTGTTTTGTCATCACCTACCATGAGGATTCACAAATTTTTAGAAGACAAGAATTGTGATTTCATCTTCTAAATCATCATCACTTCCACCAACACCTCATCCAATAACGCTAATACTAGCACAACCACATTATATTTACTAATGTGGTTGATATACGCCAATAGGCGTATATAAAATAGATTTACAACCACATTTACCAATGTGGTTGATATACGCCGATAGGCCTATATCCACTACCCATCAAATTAATTTATATATCAATAAATCAATATTATATATAATAATTTTATTATATTAACTTGAAATATATATATTATATATTAATAAGAATATTAATATATTAAATATATTAATTATGATTAAAATCACAAAAATATTATATATATATTAATAATATTATAATAAGTATTAATAATATATATTAAAAATATTTATTAATATATTAAAATTATTAACTATATACATACTATAAATTAACTTGAAATATATATAATATATATTAATATAAAAATAATATATAATAATTTAATATTTATTTATATATATTAATAAACCAAAAAAAGTAATAATATA
>CM076577.1:869381955-869750467 GCA_034641835.2 Pinus albicaulis | reverse complement strand
AAAGCATCGTTCAAGAAGCTCTTGACCATATGATGATAGGAATAATTATTGTTTTTGTTTCGCATCATCTCTCCATCATTAGAAATGCAGACATCATTGTTGTTTTACAGCAGGGTCAAATTAGGAAATCATGAAGGATTGTTTTCCAAAGGAAGGAGCAGTGCATATTCAATGTTTTTTAAACTCCAAGAAATCAGTATGGCAACTGATGGAAGCCTTCCTCTATGGAAAACCAAATCCACATGCCTCGGTCATTCATTATCAACCAAGTCTTTGAGCCTTCGTTCAAGAAGTTTAAGAGCCTTAGCTATCAATATAGTACCATGAGCAGAAGGGAGAATTGAAATGATTTCAAATGCTGATACAAGCAAGACTGATCCCCCTGCTCAAGGATGTTTCTTTAGACTTCTCCAATTAGGTACACTTGAATGGCCCTATGCTCTGCTAGGGGCTGAAGGATCAATTTTCTCTTGTTTAATTGGACCAACCTTTGCCATCATAATGAGAAATATGCCTCAAGTTTTCTATTAATATTGAATATGTCTTCATCTACATTGGATCTGGTCTTTATGTTGTTGTTTCCTACCTTTGTCAATACTACTTTTTCAATATCATGGGCGAGAATCTCACTGTAAGACTCTGGAAGATGATGCTTTTAGGTCAATATCATAATTTTCTCTTGTGTAAGCATAATTATTAATGGGCACATTTCACACCTGTTAATACTAAGAAATAGAATTAATTGCAGCATTTATAAAACAATGTCATATCACTTGCAATAACATAATTGTATGAAATGGAATTTAGCCTTTTAGATCTCCAAAAAAAAAAAAAAGTTTCTTGGTCCCTATGCACTTCAGCCTTCAAGTTCTGATCAAGATCAAGACACAAGGATATTAACTTGAAGATATGCCTTGAAATTTGTTACAAAGCTTGACACTGCTTCTATATAACTTGGATTTAGGATTTAGACTTGGAAATACCACACCTGTGAATACTCAGAAATAGAATTAATTACATCACCTATAAAACAATGGCATATCACTTGCAAAAACATAATCGTATGAAATGGAAATACCCCTGGCACATGTGGAATGGAGTGTAGTTTCTATGAATCACAGTTTCATCATTACAATAAAACCTATTAATTTTCACAAGTTCAATTTACTGAAATTGGGATTGCAATGCTCTGGGATAAGCCATGCATTGAGAGATGGTACATACAGGAAAATTAAATTTACTGAAATTGGGATTGTAATGCTCTAGGTTAAACCATGCATTGAGAGATGGTACGTACTGGCAATCTTCTCTGCCAGTAAACTTTGCATATCCGAAAGTTATTCTAAGCTGAAGGATACTACAGAAGCATACATTTCAATAATGGGCATTTCTATAATGAATTTCGAGTTTTATATGTGAACAAAAATACTAAAGTCCTCCTTGCTGAACAATAGAAGTCATCCCAAAATATAGAAATTGACATACCCAACCCCACTTCTATCAATCCTCAACTTGTCTTGATGATCAAGCATTACACTGGTAGTGCCAAAGAGACCTTGTTCACACAAATTTGTCCAGTCAAGGACAAACTTGCCTCCATCATCCTAGATAATGGAAACCAAAAGAATTTGGTTATCAATAGTTTGTCGATACCTTGGAGTTACTAACCTCTACTTATCCCAAGTCATAAAAGCTTAGATGGGTCAAATAATTTGGGAAACCCACAATGATCACCCCAAATTGCTCCATTACCTTCACTATCAAAGCCTTTTGTGACACAATGGACTGTGATAACTCCATTGAGTTTTTCTAACACGAGTTAGCAATACCTTACACAGTCTGATGGATACCACAAGACATAAGGCTTCACAAACATTGTAAGGTGTACAAACTCAGCTATACTTCTTCATTTACTCAACTCGGTACTTTCTAATCAACCTATTGTTAACGAAGTCAATCTGAAGAATTTAAAACTATGCATTGCAGAAAAATAAAAGACCGCGCAGGGAAGCTAACTCTCTTCAATGTTTAGCATGTCATTTAATCATGCATAATTTTCATTGCAAAACCCAAGGGTTCGCCTCCCATTTGGACCATTCAACACTCCAATGACTTGGTCTATGGTTCTTTACCACCAAATTATCCTACATGTTTAGCATGTCATTTAATCATGCGTAATTTTCATTGCAAAACCAAAGGGTTTGCCTCCCATTTGGACCATTCAACATTGCAATGACTTGGTCTATGGTTCTTTAGTAGTTTGCAGATTTTCAAAGATGGCGATGTTCATTCCTTGCAACAAGAAAATTGATGCCCCTAAAGCTGCAACATACTTCTTCTGACAAGCTTGGAGCTATTATGGTTTATCATTGACCATCATTTCCAATCATGACTTCATATCTTTATGCAATTCTTGAAATTCATTGTGGAAACTTTCGAGCTATCAATTAATGTGATATAAAGGTTGAGTTAGTTAACATAACCTTGGTCCATGCTCTTTGCATTTACGACCATCAAAACAAATAGTGGGATCATTACATGTCTCTACAAGGCATTCTCCATTTGCAGTTGGTTATGGTTTCCAACATCATTTCCGTTATGAGATTCCAAATGCCATCTTAACTCCATCCATAATTCACATCCCACCAAAAAAATAAGCAAGGAAATGCTTCTTTATTTGTACAAAACTTGGCCAATATCCATAATAGGGCACATGACATACTTCAATAAAAGTATGCCAAAAACAAAGCATTTCATAACATAGATCAAGTTGCTCCTCATTTTGAAGTTGGTGATAGAGTTTGGAATCACGGTAATGTCCCTACTGTCCCAAAAGAAAAGTGACACGACTGCCATGAAAGCAAAATAAGCTTGGATATGGAGTTTGGTGGATATAACCAAATTTTGCACGGAAATACAAGCTCAAAATTCATATGTTTGGAAGACATCCCTATATTTCCTGAATTGGAGGATGCATTTCTTGATGTAATTGGAGGTAAAGAAGAGGTATTTAGGGAAGATAATTTTGGTCTCATAAGAAGAATGCAGGCTGAGGACAGGAGTGATATAGTAGTCAATTTACCCTCAGATATTAGGAATGATCGCTCAGTATAGAGCAATGTTGAGAGAAAGGAGCCTAACAGGTTGTTGATCAAGAAGAATATGACAGGAGCAGAATAGCTACAGATGTCATGAGGAAGAACAAGTGGTCTTTCCCTATAAACTTATATCCTACAAAACTGTAGACGCTCATAATGAAAACAATGATGATCAAATAGGATGCAATAAGGAGGGGTGCAATGTTGCTCTTGTGACAAATATTGACCGAGATCTTGATGAAGAAATAAAATCTCAACCTTTTTCAAGTCTTCATCCATTAGACAGATAAAAGTGTGAGTAACTTAATCCTATATCAAGATTTCTTCCTAAATAGAGAAATATGTGAGCAGCTTAATTTCCACATCAAGCCCTGTTCCTGCCAGAAATCCATTGCAAGTTTCATATTCTGTGAGAAGTTTGATAGGCAATGAGAGAAAAGAACAATGTATAGATGAGTGGGCTTTTGAAGATCTCATTGTTTACTTTTCTATTCCAGATTTGTACCTCTTGCAATGCCCAACATATAATATTGATGCATTTCAATGAAAAAAGGCCCTGAGTTCAAGTATCTATGCTTTCCTTCCCTCTGGTGAAATTGAGAATGTCGATGAAAACATCCCACAAGATTTGTTGTCTGCTAAGCAACGTAAGTCTGAGTTTGTGGGAGAAAGTGTTGTAATCTTTCAGCTCAATTTTAGGTCATGATGATGAGTTTGTTGGTTTAGCAGAAGAAAACTACAATTCAGCCACGAATAGGGATATGGGTTAATCCTCAGCACCAATTTCCAACTCACTAATGAGTGTCCATGTTGTCAAGAGACAAATTTATGCAGCCCTAAAGCTTTCGAAGAAGTTCCAATTATTCAATATTGTCCCAAGAGATTCACATTGTCATAATTTCTCACTAAATTAGGTTCCAAAAGGAATTACCTTTCCCAACAACATTGTACATTCACAATATTTCCAAAACTGTTGTGTAATTTTCTGAATTTCTTTGCTTTGTATAAAATAAAACCCTTGAATATCCATTTACGTTCATCATATACTCACTATTGCATTTAATTCCAACATAGTGTTTACAATTATTTCATATTGCATTTTATTCCAATCTAATGTTTACAAATCTTTCATGACTAGTTGAACGCATCACAAGGAAAAAAGTGCATGTACAGATACCAAGAAGTTTCACTTATTGAATACTGTCCCAAGGGATTCACAAGAAAAATAACTCACCATTCCGCGAGTTTGGGCCTTCTTATCCAACTCACATTTTGGAAACATTTTTTCCTTGGAAAGAAACTACTCAAACCTACCTCTCATCGTAGTTTTCACCACACAATCTATATCCACATTATGGGAAGAAAAACAATTCCCATTTATTTTCACACACCACCCAGCAGAAAAATGGGAGAAAGAAAAGTGGATACAAATACATCATTTCATGTTCCATGAGAAGTAATTAATTTACAATTTTTCTGAAAAAGAATAGGAATTTAAGCCATGAAACTAGTAAAAAACAACATTTTTGTGAACATGTATAATACTGGAAAGGTTGTATCAGAAAAATATGTGTTGAGATTATGAAATTTGTAAATATAATGTTAACATTGAACAATAGACCTAGCCTATGTGAACTAGAAATTGGTACATGTACAAATCTTTTACAACATAATGGGTCATTTCTTATGAAACCCCATCTTTGTAGTCTGTATAAACCATTGGAAATGTACAAAGATTGAAAATGGAGATACATGGTTATAACTAGAAAATCAATGGATCTGGTGATAAATGTTCAATAAATCAAAGCTGGAGTGCCAAATCAGGTTGTGAATCAACCAACATTCCAGAAGATTGCCTAACTGGAGACCTTGGAGATTGAAACCCTACATACAAATCCGGTGGAATCAAATTTGAAAAAGCAGATGTCTGTTGAGAAGGATGTTTTGAAGGTAAAACTGCCATAGTTGTTTTTGAGATTGGGATGTATCAGCTCCCTCCTGTTGGTATCTCTGCCTGTAATTAAAAGGACTTGTTGTGGTTGAATTTTGCAATTCTACCATCGAGTTTATACCTCCCTGAAAAATGGCATGAGATGACAGATTCTAAGGATGCATCCAACTTTGTTGTGAATGTATATATAGAGACATGTCCATGTGTGCCTGTAATTGAATAAACTGAATAACACTGGATGATGGCCTTGCTTGGGTCTGTTTTTTTTATATGCATCAAGCATTTTCTGCATATTAATACACTTGAAATAGGTTGCACATGTTCCAATTGTTTGGTAGATCCCCATTGTATAAGTTGGTTACTTCAGGAGACAATCTCAAGCAATTTTGACTAGGATACGTCTGAGATAAATTTGGCACCTGCCAGACTGACCTCACTGGATTTAGCAATTGATGAAACTGATTTTGATTCACTATCTTTGACTCCCTGCAAAGGCATTTGAAAATTTGTATTGTTGGCTGACTGTGAACCCATAGATAGAGGCACAGGTAACCCAGTAGACCTAGCAACTGTTGCCACACTTGATGAAGAAAATTGTCCTCCAATTTTTTTATTTTTTGTAGAGGCTTGATCATTTTTTTGTAGAAATTTCTTGTTTTTCCCACCCCGGTTTTCAGTTTCACGTTATTTCTTCGATTTGTTAAATGCCCTTTCCCATAACCTTACATTCAACAAGCTGGAAAATAAATATTGTTGAAAACATAAATTCTGAAAATTTTTCAGAATGCTGGAAAATGCAGAAATAAAAAATCAGCAGATACAAACAGTCATTCAACACATGATAACACAGTGATTTTTGGTCAAGGTGACCCTGGAAAAACCCCCTACAACTCTTGGGGAAAACCAGTTCGAAAGCTCCTTCTTATTTCTGGAAAAAATGCTTTTTACAGTGAGAGAAATATTCAGAAAATCAGCAAGTAAAATTTACAACTTATCTCGTTTTCCGTGCTTAACCACCGCTTCGGAAAATGTGCAAACAGCAAAACAGAACAGCATTAAATGCTGTACAGCCACCTCGATTTTCGTGCCCAGAAAATCTGCAATAAATGCAGCTGTACGACCTCCTTGATTTCTGTGCAAAACAACAATAAATGTTGCTGTACGGATCTTGATTTTTGTGCCAAAAGAACAGCAGAAACTTGCTGTACTGAATCTACCTCGATTTTTGTGCAAGAGGACAGCGACTTGCTGTACAGCCTACCTAGAAATTTGTGCCAAATAAAATAGCCATCTGCTGCCTCGAAAACTGAGCCAAACTGCTGTACGGCCTCTTGGAAATCGTGCCAAAAAAGCTGTTGTATGGTCTTCTGGAAAATCGTGCCAAAAACTGCCTTGGAATGTGTGCCAAACTCTACTGTACGGACTTGTTGAACCGCTGCCTTGGAATGTGTGCCAAGCTGCTGCCTCCTTCTCCTCACTGCCCAGAAATCTCCCTTGCTCTCTTGCTCTCCTTCTCTCAATCTGCTCATGAAATAATGAATGACCTTTTCCCTTCTTTTCCTCCTTTAACCTAACCCTAAGTGACTTTTGGGGAATCCCTAAATCCAATGGCTGAAATAGATTGAGATCTAGGGCTGAGATTAAATGCTCATTTAAATCTCACTTTCTATTTTTGAATTCACCCCACTTTAATAAAGACCCACTTAGTCATTTATTTCCAAAGTCACTTTTCCTTTCTAATTTTACATTGACTTTATTAAAGTCACTTTAAAATTAGACTATAGTAACTTTATCACTTAAAGTCACTTTTAAATTAGATTTGACTTTATAACTTTATAAAGTCACTTTAGTAACTTTATCACTTAAAATCACTTTAAAATTAGATTTGACTTTATAAAAATTATAAAGTCACTTTAGGAGAAAAATTAAATTCTTTTAGACACTTTTCCCTAGGCCAAAGATCAAAGCCTTAGGGAACCACCTGTCCTCCGGTAACCAAATTTCAACACTCTCTCTTACCGAGGAAAGTGTTCCTCACCACACCCATCTTGTCTTTGAAGTAGACATGCTTGCCCCGTGGTAAGGCTTTGGTAAGAATATCTGCAACCTGCTCATCAGTGGGAATATACTCAAGCTTCACAGCTCCTTTCTGAACATAGTCTCTGATGAAGTGATATTTGATCCCGATATGCTTTGACCCGTCATGAAATACTGGATTCTCCGTGAGTTTAATGCAACTCTGATTATCACAGTAAATCACTGAAGGTCTCAACGGCTGACCAAATAAGCCAAACAACATCTTGCGAAGCCAGATGGCCTCACAACTAGCTAGATTGGCTGCCATATACTCTGCTTCCGCTGAACTCAATGCTACTGACTGCTGCTTTCGGCTGAACCATGACACAACTGCCGAACCCAACCCAAAACAGCACCCTGAAGTGCTCTTCCTATCAGAAGCACAACCTGCCCAATCAGAATCAGTGTAACCTGCCAATCTCACTCCATCCCCCCGCCTGTAGTCCAGACCATAATCCACTGTCCCCTGCAAGTACCGCAAAATGTGTTTTGCAGCCACCCAGTGAACCTTCCTAGGCTCACACATAAACTGACTCATCGTGTTGACTGCAAAACAAATATCTGGTCTAGTATTGACCAAATACATCAAGGAACCAATCAGTTGTCTGTACAATGTGGGATCCACCAACTTGGAATCCGAAGCATGGAGCTTCTTCCAGTTGGTGATCATCGGTGTCGACATGGGTTTACAATCCTCCATGTGGAATCTGCCAAGGATGTCCACAATATACTTCCCCTGCCCCAAGAAGAAATGCCCCTCCTCCTGCCACACCTCCAAACCCAAAAAGTAATGCATCAAGTCGATGTCCTTCATCTCAAACTCCGCCGCAAGATCTCTCTTGCAGTGCTCTATGAGTCTCTCTGCACCTGTAATGACTAAGTCATCCACATACAGCACCATAATGAGAGGCTCCTCACCTATCACAATATAGTAAAGGTTCGGATCTGCCTCACTCTTTGTGAAACCCATCTTCTGCAAGTAAGTATCTATCCTGGAGTACCAAGCTCGGGGAGCTTGCTTCAGGCCATAAAGGGCCTTCTTCAGTCTGCACACATGGGACTCCTTCCCATGCACCTCAAAGCCCTGTGGCTGCTCAATGTACACCTCCTCCTGTATGAAGCCATTGAGAAATGCGGTCTTCACATCCATCCGGTGGATCTTCCAACCCATCTCTGCTGCTATCGATATAATGGAGCGAATCGAAGTATATCGAGCCACGGGAGCGAAGGTCTCCTCATAATCAACTCCCTCTACCTGGGAGAACCCTCTAGCCACAAACCTCGCTTTGAATTTCTCAATGCTACCATCTGCAGCATGCTTTACCTTGTAAAGCCATCTGGAAGTAACCACGGATTTTCCCTCAGGCCTCGACACCACCTCCCAAACATCATTCTTCATGATAGAAGAATACTCCTCCTACATGGCCTCTCTCCAAACCTTCTGGCTAGCTGCCTCCTCATAGCTAGAAGGCTCAGAGTCAAGGATGTTGGTAGCCATTGCCATATAGCTACAAAACCTCTCAGGTGGTCTGCTCTCTCTGACCGGCCTCTTAGGCCCAGCAACAGATGTGGCCTCTCTCAAGGTGTCCTAAAGCCACTTGTGCTTCCTCTTCCCTGAGCATACTTCTCCCATTGGAGAATGAAACTCCTCCTCATCATCATCATCAGGAGCCTGAACTCCTGAATGTCTGTCTGTTGTCCTCCTGCCTGCACCTGAACCTGTAGAAGCTGAGGTACCGTGTGAACTGTCCATCAGTGGACTCCCTAGTGAACTGCTCTGTGGACTGCTCTGCATGCTGCCCGAAGCACCACCCCTCTGATTCTGTGAGCCACTGCTCACTGACGGACCTGACATCACCATAGATGTACCTCCGGATCCTCCTGATCCTTGCCCACCGGATCCCCGCGACCGACTCAATCGGCCGCCGAGCGTCCGGCCGATCCGGGATACTCTAACTCCCGTGACCTCCTAAAGGCCCTATCCTCCTAGAACCACTAGAACTTCGACATCCCGCTACCGCTGATATCCCTTCCTCTGCGCAGGAATGTAAATCCGAAAGGCCTTGGAGGTCTCACTGTAGCCCACAAAGATACCCTTCTCTGCGGTGGGTTCTAGTTTGGTCCTCTTCTCCTTGGGTATGTAGGAGTATGTAATGCACCCAAAGATACGAAGATGACCAATATCAGGCTTCTTCCCAGAAAAAGCCTCCTCCGGAGTCATGTGCCCCAAGGCACGATGCGGACTCCTGTTCTGCAAGTAAACAGCTGTGTTGCAGGCCTCTGCCCACAAAAACAATGGCAACCCCCGATCATGTAACATGGCTTTGGCAGCCCCTCCGATGGATCTGTTCTTCCTCTCCGCAACCCCGTTCTGCTGGGGGTTGTAAGGAACAGTGAGCTCCCTCCTAATGCCTGCCTCCGCACAATAGTCAACAAACTCTCCAAGGGTGTACCCTCCTCCATTGTCCGACCTCAGGGACTTGATCTTCCGACCTGTCTGTGTCTCCACAAGAGCTCTGAACTCCTGAAACCGCTTGAAGACCTCACTCTTGGTCTTCAAGAAAAAAATCCAGGTCCTCCTGGAGTGATCATCAATGAATAACACATAGTACTCATATCCACTCAAGGAAACATGAGACATCCGACCGCTCACATCGGAATGAATCAAATCAAGTATCCCAGTCGCTCTGCTGTCACTGCTGGGATAAGGGGATTTGGCAAACTTGCCCATCGCACATCCTCTGCAAGTATCAAAGTGATCGGTACTGAAATCTGGCACACCTGTAGTGATCTCCCGCAAAGTCCTCAAGGCTCCATGATACATGTGCCCCATCCTGCGGTGCCAAATCTCACACTGCTCAGAACTGCTAGCTCTGCTGTCGGTACTACTGCTCAATGCCAAAAGGGGTTGAAATGCAAACTTGTACACCTTTGCATGGCGTACACCTATCACTCTAGTTGAATCAGCTGGAGCGCCCCTGGGATACATCAGCACCTGTCCACCCCTGAACAGTATCTCATATCCTCTGTCCTCCAAAGCTGAGACGGATATGAGGTTCTTCCTCATCCCCGGCACATAAAGAACATCTGACACCTTCAAGGGAGGTTTAGACTCCCTCTGAAATGTCAGTGTTCCCACACCGACTGCTCTAACAACTCTGTCATCACCGAGTACTACCTCTATATCAGTGCCACTCTCTGAAAGCTCTGAGAAGTACTCACGGACTCATGTCATATGACGTGAAGCCCCACTGTCCACATACTAGATGCCCGAAGATGCTCCGCTAGCCGAGGGAAATGCATACTCCCTCTGAACCTCTGTGGCAGGTGCTCCTGCACTAGAGGACTCACACGTAATGAACCCAAACTCCCGGTCAAAGCGATCTGCAAAGTCCTCAACCTCTGTTGATGCTGCCATGCTCTGGTTCTTCCCCTTCTTCTTCTTCTTCTCCAGACACACAACTGCATAGTGTCCCATCTTCTGACAATTCCAACACTTAACCTCGGAATATTCCTTCTGTGTGTTACCCTGTTTACCTTTACCTTTACCTTTGCCCCCACCATTGCTTGTGGAAGCCTACTTCTTGCCTTTGCCTTTCTTGCCTCCTGCCAACAGTGCTACATCCTCATCCTGCTCAACTGGCTTGGCTGCCCCAAGCTGACCTTTCCTGATCTCTGTCTGAATGCAATCATCCCAAAACCTCTCCCATGTGGGAAGGGTCTCACGTGCACAAACCCCATCAGCAAAGTTCATCCATGAACTGGGGAGGCCATTCACTACAATCCGCACCAACTCAGTGGGTGGAATGACCTCTCCAATCACTGCCAACTCATCTCTCACATTAATAATCTTTGTGAGATATCCAGCTGCACTATCAGTCTTACCCATCTTAATGGTTTTCAGCTTCTCCTTCAGGACCATTTTCCGGTTCTCATTGGTACTTTGGTAGAGATTGGACAATGCTATCCACATCTCATGAGCATTTCTCTTTCCTCTCACATGAGAAATGCAATGGTCTTTGATTCCATCTAGAATCAGTCTCTTACCCTTGTTGTTCTTCCTATTATATGCTGCCAACTGAGTAGCATCAGTAGGCACATTAACAGGCTGTTGTGTGGTATGAACCATGATATCCCAGAGTTCTGCCTCCTCAAAGATACTCTGCATTCTCTCCTTCCAAACGCTGTAATTGGTATGCCCATCCAACCTATCCTCCACCCTCAATCCCAATGACATCCTGCTGTCCTAAAACTAAAAAATAGCACTGCAGTAGTAAAGATAAAAATTCTGTTTGTGAAAAAATTAGCTTGCTGGAATTTTCTGAGTGAAAAATCAACAGGCTGTATTTTTCTCCTTGCTGTCCCAAACTACACTTCAGCACTCAAGCTCTGATACCATGTAAAAATTTCCTGTTTTTCCCACCCCGGTTTTCAGTTTCACCTTATTTCTCCGATTTGTTAAATGCCCTTTCCCATAACCTTACATTCAACAAGCTGGAAAATAAATATTGCTGAAAACACAAATTTTGGAAATTTTTCAGAATGCTGGAAAATGCAGAAATAAAAAATCAACAGATACAAACAGCCATTCAACACATGATAACACAGTGATTTTTGGTCAAGGTGACCCTGGAAAAACCCCCTACAACTCTTGGGGAAAACCAATTCGAAAGCTCCTTCTTATTTCTGGAAAAAATGCTTTTTACAGTGAGAGAAATATTCAGAAAATCAACAAGTAAACTTTACAACTTATCTCGTTTTCCATGCTTAACCACCGCTTCGGAAAATGTGCAAACAACAAAACAGAACAACATTAAATGTTGTACGGCCTCCTCGATTTTTATGCCCAGAAAATCTGCAATAAATGCAGCTGTACGACCTCCTCGATTTCTGTGCAAAACAACAATAAATGTTGCTGTACAGATCTCGATTTTTGTGCCAAAAGAACAGCAGAAACTTGCTGTACGAAATCTACCTCGATTTCCATGCAGAGGAAAGCCACTTGCTGTACGGCCTGCTTAGAAATTCGTGCCAAATAAAACAGCCCTCTGCTGCCTCGAAAACTGAGCCAAACTGCTGTACGGCCTCTTGGAAATCATGCCAAAAAGCTGTTGTACGGTCTTCTAGAAAATCATGCCAAAAACTGCCTTGGAATGTGTGCCAAACTCTACTGTACGGACTTGCTGAACCGCTGCCTTGGAATGTGTGCCAAGCTGCTGCCTCCTTCTCCTCACTGCCCAGAAATCTCCCTTGCTCTCTTGCTCTCCTTCTCTCAATCTGCTCATGAAAGAATGAATGACATTTTCCTCCTTTTCCTCCTTTAACCTAACCCTAAGTGACTTTTGGGGAATCCCTAAATCCAATGGTTGAAATAGATTGAGATCTAGGGTTGAGATTAAATGCTCATTTAAATCTCACTTTCTATTTTTTAATTCACCCCACTTTAATAAAGACCCACTTAGTCATTTATTTCCAAAGTCACTTTTCCTTTCTAATTTTACATTGACTTTATTAAAGTCACTTTAAAATTAGACTTTAGTAACTTTATTACTTAAAGTCACTTTTCAATTAGATTTGACTTTATAACTTTATAAAGTCACTTTAGTAACTTTATCACTTAAAGTCACTTTAAAATTAGATTTGACTTTATAAAAATTATAAAGTCACTTTAGGAGAAAAATTAAATTCTTTTGGACACTTTTCCCTAGGCCAAAGATCAAAGCCTTAAGGAACCACCTGTCCTCCGGTAACCAAATTTCAACATTTTTGCTTGAGTAGCTGCACAAAGATTTAATTTAGCCTTGGTTGCAGTAAAGTCACTTGGAATTGTACTTGTATGAACCAGGGTCTGTTGATCCTTGATATCCTCACGCAATAACAAAGCACCAGGAGGAGCTTCATCTTTACCCACCCATCCTTGTCCAAATGGCACATTAGAACACAAAGATTTCTCAATCCTTTTGGCTGTAATCTTTTTGGATGATTCTTGAAGACCAAACACATTCATATCAAGATATGGATATATGCACACACATTGATTGATTTTATGCAGTTGTTTCAAACTTAATTACTAGAAGAAAACACCATTAAACTTATGGATGGTCATATGGATGAGTACCTTTTCACTGATTGCATCTTGAACAAGAGGAGTATCCGTGGAAATGCTCTATATCCCTGGTCATATCATCTGTGTCAAAGAACCCCACATCCTGCTTCAACACTGCTTCTAAGTATTTCTCTTTCAATTTAACCACCTGCCTCTCCCCAGTGTGCATGCAACAATTAATTTCTACAAAACAATTCACAACATACAAAATCAAATAGCTTTCTCCAAGCCCAGGAGATTCATATACATAAAATTAACCCTGAATAGAAAAACATATTAGAAATTTATAAAGCTTAAGACAACGGTGTACACTGAAAACAACAACACTTACAAGCTATATAAGAAAAACTCACAGAATTTTACCTTCACCAAAACTTGTGCAACGGCTGCAGCCCATGCAAGAGCGTCGTTTACAACTTCCATGCTTCCAATAGTTTCCACACATTGAACATATCGGATCCAATACTTTGGTTAGTTTGCACATGCAATGAGACATCTTTCATATAGCTTTGTCGTCTGTAAAACATGAAAAGTATTACATTAGAGTGACAATAGAATTTTCTAATCTTCAAGCATGAATTTCCACCTAATACATGATAAATAAATTTATGTTGGAAACTTACCCAATCAAAATCATTTACTCTCTCATTTTTTTGTAACGTGTCAATTCCAGATAGCACCACAAGTAGTTAACCTTTGCTTCCACACTGGTCATGATAAGGTTTGAATATCTCCACATATCATTTATAATGCCACCATGCAAAATAATCATGGTCAAAGCAGATTTCTCCAGGTGCCATGCTTGACCATATATCTTAGTTATATATTTTCTCCATGCAGTGCCATGGAAACAAACTTCATATGCCAGAAAAAGGGAGAGAACATACATCAACATTAATGAGGCACAATAAATTAGTGACAATATTTGAGACTAGAATTCTACCTTGAATCAAATCGATCAGGGTCCAAACTCATTGTGCCCAGTGCCCAATTTCGCAACAAATAGCCTATATGCATGGAGATAATTGAAATGAATCATCACTTACTGCTTTATACCAGTGTTGCACAATGGATTACCTCTCATTGTTTAATGTTGTGTATATGTGGAATCTAATAATCAATTTCTCTCCATGGGACACAGTCACTTAGGATGCCAATTTCAAGGAGCATGATGACCCTAGATTGAATTTACAAGTGTTGTACGTACACCAGAATGTCCAACAAGCATGTGACAGCTAGGAAGATGCAAAACAACCAAATTTCATGGGACAAAACTTGAAAATAGCACTGAATTATTTCAACCCAGAACAACTACCAAAGACAAGAGGCAAGGAAGGTGCTGCTCCCTTATAAATTTCATTTAACTGTTGCTCAGGAGCTACCTTCAAGACTCACTTGCCAAAAATATTGTGAGATATTTTTTTTTTGGTTAGCTGTCAGCCCCTACATGATTGGGCAAGATGCCCTCCCCATCTCTTTCACAGCTTAGCTGTTGTCCCTACTTTTTTTTATCAGTTACAAATGACAAGTGAGGTAATTTTTATTCTTGTGGATTGGGCACACCCACAACAAGCCAAAACTAAACATAAAAATATTCATAAAAACTTGAAAGTTTACCATATATAGGTGACCATAAAATGTGTTAACAAGCTCCCTCTAATCTCTTAAGCCAAAAAAACTCAAACATGCCCAACAATACCAAAGAATGAGGGTGCACCATATCATTAAGAGTTTAAACCACAAGGCATATGCTACTCATCAATTAGACCACCAGTAGCACACCTGTACATCTCATCCCACACTGACTAACAACCATCACAGCACCAAATGCACCACAAGATAGCATCATCTCTAAAGCCAAAACACAAATGCACCCGCTAACCATCAAAACTTCTAGAAATGTGACACTGCAAGCTTGATCCTTGTGACAAAAAAAACATACGTGTTGTGATGAAAAGCACAAGTGCAAGCCTCATGTAAGATGAGGGGTAACAGGGCTAAAACATATTCACAGTGCTGCAACATTTAAGCCTGTAGGTTGTATTTCAGATTCCATAATGAAATATCCAATCGAATGTTTAATCATTGATAGACTTTAAATATAATGTGATATCTCAGAAAAATTTAAGGTTCATGAAATAATGTGATAGACTTATGTCAATACTTGATACACAGTTTGATTTCCCATTGCTGATGCTGCTCAAGAACTCATATTATTTGATTTTATCAGTTTTCCAGCGATACTTACCCTGCATATCAAAGTTAAGTGCAATTTAGGATGGTAGCTTCAACAAATTCAAGCTTGAAGTTCCAATCTTGAATTACATTTAAACTAATAGCCTGTAATGTCCCTTCCTAGATTTTCCTAATGTCTAAGGAAATAAATTTTGACAATTTTGATTAAGGTTAACCCAAGGCAATTTTTGGTGGAATACATAGGAGAAATAATTTATTTGTCTGCTAGTGGAATATGGGGCCCACATGAAACACACACTTGGGGAAGAAGGAATTTGAATTCCCTAAGGAAAATCGAATTGCTGGAGGGACCCCCAAGGAATGCATGGCCAACAATTATAAAAGGAAAGAATGAAGGAATCATTGGGGTCTTTTGTCTATTTGAGAAATCCAATTGCCTTAGCTGTTCAGCTCAGCCAAGATTGTGTTGTTCAGCACAAGAGCTTCCCAAAGAGAGAAGCTCAACCTTTCTTTGGTGGACTTCATGTGCCACGCAAGGAAGGCTTTCCTTTACCTTTGAGATTGGAGAAAGCACCATCTACAGATTCCACACAATTCTGGGAGCTTGGGACGCAGTCTGGATGTAAATTTATGTAGATGTTCTATGCTTGATGCAACTTTACTTTTCACTACAGCAATCACATAAACAATCAAGTAAAATGCTGATAGAACATACCAGTGGATCTACATAAGACAAACCAGAAACAGAAAAATGTGGTGGTGCGTTACGGCGGTCAACAGGATGCTTCAACCAGCAAAGTTTCCTTGGTCATCCAACCTAGCATGTATCACAACAACCCTCAAAAAAACCACACGGTCAACTCAAAGTCAACCCCAGAAAAGTCAACACTGCCCATAAAAGTCAACGCAGAACATCAGCAAGAAAGTCAACGCAGCTCGGTCTTCAGTCAACCTTTTGACCTCGATTCTTGTGCCAGTATGTACGGCCTTCCAAAATCAAAGTCTCCACCAAAATTCAGCCTCTTTGGACCATGCATTGACCAAAGTCAACGTTGGTCAAACTTGCATGGAAACCCTAGCTGCAGCAGTTTTCCTCTTCATCCTTCTTTCCCACATGTGAACTGAAACTGCCTTCAGGAGCTCGAACCAATCAGAAGAGGGGAGATGATGAGTGAGGATGAGATGAGGTAAATAGTCCTCCAATGTTGACTCTATTTATATCAATCACTGAGGGTGTGTGACACATCTACTGGGGGTGTACAACCTTCAGGCCAACCTGCACATATTTGAAATTATTAAAAATAAATTCAAAATAAATGTTCTACTCATCGGATTAAGATCAATTTTAGATCGATCTTACACCTCTTCGAAAGAGGAATCCAATAAAAATATTGGTATCTTCATCTCAGCATCACAACATGTAGTTTGGACCTAGTTTTCCAATTTCAACACTGGAGCTACTACTACGCAGAGGGACAAGTTGTCTTGTTGATTGGTGGAGTAGAGCTGTTGGAGATTGTCCAAAGAAGCTACAGGAGTGTCCCTTGTCCATTTTCAGGAGTGTGGGAGCAGCTACAGTCAGAAAGGAACAACCCACACACTGTTTTCATCCATTGCATTCAGGGACTGCGTCATCTTCTCCATGATTGCGCAGTCATTGAAGTGAGGCCTTTTGAGGTAGCATCATCCGGGGGAGTTTGGAACTAGGGTGTTGGGAAATCAATTAGAGGGCCATTGGAGGAAGATTGTTGGATTTTGTAGAGCAATGATTGAAAGCAGCAACCACAGTGACAGAATTCGAAATTGGAAGAGGGCCAAGCTATGTGAGGGGCCCATTTTTTAATGTTGGAATCAAGGGAAACCCTTTCTGCGTTTTTCTAGGTTTTGGGCAAGGATCACATTCCAAAATTCCTAGAATTTTTTGGGCATATTAGAGGGGATAAATCAGAGGGAAAATTCTGGCAGCAGTGTAGTTTTAGAGCAAAAACACAATTTTTTGAAGTATCTAGCTTTTGCAGTTGTTGGGCTTCCTTGTACTCATCACCTAGTGCTTGTAGCTTGGCTTGTGCAAGCCTAGGTGCATTTTCTCCAACTTACTTGTATCTCAGCATCAATATTAATAAAATCTTGGCCAGTCTGTGGATTTGGAGAAGTTTCTGGTTAACGTGTGAGTTTTTGAAAATTTATGTGTTTATATATTTACATGCCTTTTTTATCATTGTAAAATTTCCGTTAGGAATATTACAGTGGTATCAAAGCATGTACTTGGCTAGGGTGGGGAACAAGAACAGGTGATGCCATCGAGGTACCAAGGACTGGTTTTCCAGAGAGGCTATGGTAGAGGCAGAGGTCGAGACCGTGGGAGAGAAGATAACCCAAATCCATTTTCAGATATCGAGATAGGAGCCCAAAGGGGAGGAATGGACAAGCATTAGGAGGATGAACAGCCTGGACCAAGGGGTTAGGACCAAATTTTGGAGGAGTTGCCGAGAACTAATCAACAGATGGTGAGACAAGGGGAGAACATGATGGACATGATGCAGCAAGTGATGGGGCTACAAGTGGGTGGAAGGCCAGAAGGGGCAGCAGAGCCTCAAGGTGATGGGGATTCTAGAGCAGGAGGCATCTGTACCTATCAGCCCCCACACACTCCCCAGCGTGGGCAGGCTGGTCGTCCCTTGATGCCACATTTTGTAGATGAACCAGAACGGGAAAGGGAACCGGACCCAATTGTAGATTTGGTTCATTCAGTTGCATCCGGTATCGATGAGTATGAGGGGTTGGATGATCGGATCAAGCAAGTGATGTCCTTTGGTGAGTACATTCATCTAAAGGAGAGGCGTACTACGGGGACTGGGAACCATTACAGAGGAGGATTTTCTAACCAGGATGTGCAGAGGCTAGCAGGGAAGGTTACACTTCCAAACTTTGATGGGCCAGCAAAGAGTTCAACCAGAGCATGGATACAAAAGTTGGACACATATTTTCATCTGAACCCCATGCGAGAAGCAGATGCCATACGATTCGCCACCCTCCACTTGGAAGGGGATGCCCAAGAGTGGTGGTACCATGGGTTGATCACATCGGAGCACATCAACATCACCTCTTACACGGAGTTCACTCGAAGGCTATTGGAGAGGTTCAAGAGGAAGGACCCGGAGTTGCATTTCTGGGAGCTAGCCCACTTGAGACAGACAGGCAACACAGAGGCATTTGTCACTGAGTTTCAGAGGCTAGCAGTGATGGTGACAGATATTTCAGAGAGCCGGTTGATTATGTTGTTCGTGGAGGGACTTGTTGAACCATTGCGTGGCTGGGTGAGGACCTACAAGCCCACATCACTTCAGGATGCCATCTCTAGGGCCCGGGACATGATTGATGCAGTGCCCAAGAACCGGGCCTTTGTTCCCACGAGACCCACATCCCCACAAGGCAATAGAGATGCGAGGCCACCACAGAGAGATGGAGGACGTGGTCTGTTGGGTGATAACACACAGAGGGACCTCAGGAGGAGGAGTTTGTGTCTGAATTATTCTTTCGGGAGGTCTTCCGGTTGCATGGTCTCCCCAAGACCATTGTGAGTGACAGGGACAACAAGTTTATGGGGGATTTTTGGCAAGAGCTGTTTCGTTTAGTGGGGACAGAGCTTACACCCAGAACTAGCTATCATCCCCAAACTGATGGGATAACCAAGATTGTGAACAAATGAATAGTGGGGTACCTGCGCAACTACGTGATTGGGTAGAGCGTGGTTCAAGTGGCTACATCTCGGGGAGTTCTGCTACAACACAACCTATCACATGTCCATTGGTATGTCCCCTTTCCGAGCTCTTTATGGGTACAATGCTCTTACTTTTTCTGACATGGTATTCGGAGATAGCAGGGTCCCTAGCGCAAAGGACTGGGTTCAAGAGAGCCAAGATATTCTTTGGTCCCTTAAGAAAATTTGTAGGTGGCCTAAAATCAGCAAAATATATATGTTGACAAGCATAGGGTGGAGATACAATATGAGGTAGGAGACATGGTATACATATGCTTGTAGTCGTACAGACAATCTTCACTCAAGAAGAAGGATGCAGAAAAATTGCGGCCACGATTCTATGGACCTTACCGGGTGGTGAGGAGAGTAGGTGAGGTGGCTTACGAACTGGAGATACCTTCCGAGAGTCGGATTCACAATGTATTCCACGTGTCATGCTTGAAAAAAGGTGTTGGGACAACAGGTTGTAGCAACAACCGAGTTGCCTCCGTTGGATGATGAGGGGCATTTGATTTTGGCTTGTTGTAGGCATGAAACAATTTGCAACATTGGAATACACAACCCAACCCAGAATTGCAACTATCTTGAAATGGGAACTGAGAACAAAAGGTGCATTATTAAACCCAAAAACATGTCCAAAGATTCAATGGCTTTGATATCAATTTTGAATATCTTGAACATTGGACATGCACAACATTAAACTAACGATGTGTGATTGATGAAAAATAACTATCAACTTGAAGTTTAGTAGAAATGAATTCAAGTAAATCATGATGTACATGTGCAAAGAAAGTTCATAAACAATATTCAAATGTTAATCATGTATTATACCATACTGAATAAAAAACTAAAAACACAGGCGCATACACATAGAGGAAATTACAAAAAGAAAAATACACACTAGAAGTCTATAAACACTTCAACTATTTGGAAGAAAGTCCAGGTACAATATAGTCATATATGGATTGATATAGTATTTTGAATAGTAGAAACAAAAGAAATACTAGAGTTTGCAAAACAAAATGTCCACTACATTTAGGGAATGCTCTTATCATTTGGATTAATTATCCATCTTATATTTTCAAATCACAAATTTTTAGCATTCCCTAATTTCAATGGTAGAAGGTCTGACACAATCTTTGCAACACACATTATGTTCTCGTCATTTTCCCACCTACAAAATACAATAAAATACATTCAATCATTTTCCATAAAGTTTTAATGTGCCAATAATTTGTTATACTTTGAGTCTGCATATTAAAATCATGATATTCATCTTTACATTCTCACCATTTTACCATTGTGTACAAATGAAAAGTGGTCAAAATCTTCTTGCAGCTCCAACTGTTCTATAACTTCAAAAAGTGTCCAATCCTCCTCCATTGATAATGTTCTAAAGAATTCACCATTTTTTAGAACATCAAGTGAAACTATTGGAGAACGTGTTCCATCATCGTCATCTTGTTCCTTTGGAACCCAAACCCATTCCCCCATTTGTCAAACACGTCTCCACCTACGAAATTTAAATGAGAGATATAATATTTGTCTTGAAATCCAATACCTGAAAGAATCAAATGAAAATACTTTGTATTAGCATATGATTTGTTACATTCATAAGTAACTCCCTCTTTGCCTCTTTTGACCCTAAAAATTAAGAAGCATGATACTATTAACAACAAAGAATAGTGAAATGACTTACTTGAAAGACAAGGTGTCATGACTCAATCTACACTCAATTTCTTCTCCATTTTGGTCATGTACTCTTCTATCCCACCCAGTGAAAAACAAAATTGTAAGTAGCTCATTGGAAGGTTTTGAAGTAGCATACATTTTACCAGTTTGCCTAATTGACTCCTCATGATGAAATAGACGAACAAACATAGAGAATGGCATGAAAATGCCGCTACGTACGTGGATGCCATCTTTTTCTTTCATTCCAATTTGCATTTCTGAAAATAACTTGTAACGGAAAGAACTTGCTGAAGACTCGTCTACATGTGGCCATTCTAATAAGTTGAGTGAAGGCAAAGGAATTTCTTTGAGATATCCGCGC
This sequence comes from Pinus albicaulis, assembly GCA_034641835.2. NCBI lineage: Eukaryota > Viridiplantae > Streptophyta > Pinopsida > Pinales > Pinaceae > Pinus > Pinus albicaulis. The sequence continues at coordinate 869,729,227 of CM076577.1, read as the reverse complement.
GATCCCATTCTTTTCGGAAGAATGTATTCATATTTGTAAAAGAAAATACCTTCCTTCTTTAACCATCTAGGATCCTTACCAGCATACAGTAGTTCTCCAATTTTTGAATGAATAGCTTGGAAAACACTTGTTATGCATTCAGCTGACTCCCATTCCTTCCAATTTGATATGCATAATTCTGGGATAAATGTAATAATTCATGTTGCTATAAAAGAAAATTAAGAGAGTGGAAATCCTAGAAGCTTGCAATAAATATTAACCATAAAAAAAAACATGATATCCAAATTGGTTATTCATACTCACAATTGCAGTCAATTTTGGGAAAATCTAGTTGACTAAAAGCTTTCTCTTTTGACATCTCTCTATCGTCATAGACATGTGCCACTTAAATCTCTGCCACTTTTTGTCCTCCATTACTCATCCTAAATCCTTTTACTAAACCTTTCCAATGGATGTTAATGTCCTGCAAACGCCTTTCTTTTATTGCATGGCTTCCAATTGTTGATGGTTTCATTGTTACCCATGACCCAATAGATATTGGCATTGAAATCCATTTTCCTTGACCATCAGTTTTGTTGATAACACCACTGATTGCAACTCACTCCTAGGACGTCGTTGAGCCATTGAATTCTGCTACATACAAAAGAAATAAAGCATTGAGCGGCATACAATTCCACTTGTTAATGAAGCTTTGAAACTATATTTACCACACTTTTGAGCTGATATGTATCTCAGGCATTTCTTTTGGACTTTCATTACAGTATGCATATATATTACCATGTCACTTAAATGTAAATTAGATGGAAGCTCACCTGGTGGTTTTCTTGTGTTGAAGGTGTATTCCATAACTACTTTAGCATAGGCATGGATGATCAAGTTGCATATGGAATCATGGATTCCATCATATACGATATAAGAGACCATATATTGTTTTAAGGACCAATTTCAAATAAAATGATCCACTCTGTCTATAGTTGCACTTAAGGGCGGTCCTACACTTTCTACTCAACAAGCTATATAAATGAAAACTTGTGCTTATTTGTGTGTAAATGGTTTGGTTCACATGGATGTACATAATATATATGCTTTTTTTTAAAAGATGAATATTTTTATGTGTTTTTGGTCAACCGTTTTTTTGGTCTGTTTTTTTACCAGTTCCTGTTTCAAAGGGTTTTCTAGTTTGATCATCATTTTGGTTCTAATAACATTAATGCAAGGGTGCAAATAGGAAAAAACTCCTTGAGACACAAGTTCCAAGATATAGAAAACCAAAGTTCTAGGAAAGTAGTTAATTGGGACATAATACATGAATAATCAGGCTCTAAATACATGGGTAAACAATGATCACATATGCATTCCCCTCTGAATTTTTCATCACTTCCAACACTATGCTGACAAGAAATTTTCATCTCCAGAATCCCAAAAAATCAATTGTAGTGCCAAATCAGGTCCAAACCCATGCTGACAGGCAGTTTTCATCTCCAGAATCCCAAAAATTCAATTATATGTTTTGAGAGGTGAAATGAGGTAAGAAAGGTAATCAAGGAATTTAGGATGGTAGCTTTAGGGTTTTTGTAGGTTAGATTTTTAATTTTTTTCTGATTTTTTGCCTAGGCCACACTAGAAGGCTGAGGTGTCTACCTGGCATTGATTTGATCAAGTCAACATCTAAGTTTATTTTGCCAACGAAGTAGAACTTGACTTGGTTGAAGCCTTTACAGTTTTACACACACAAATAGACATGAAACCACAAATGAAACCACAAACATTGTTAGTGAAACTAATCAATGCCCTTGATGTCTATGAGAAAATTGTTGGGGATACTTACATGTGGAGCAGAGAGGCAAATTTCTTAAGGCATTCAGTATAGGCTAAAAAATGATTGCGGGTGTAAGATACATACCCCGAATATCTTGGAAGAAACACACATTTTTCAAAGTTTAATGGGTTGCTCTCTGTGGTACTTTCACAAACAGTTTGCAGACATTGTATGGTGCGTAACTTGTAAAATGCTACAGCATAAATGTCACAAAAAACGCCAAACATATATGATTAAAACATTTAGGAACAGATGATATCCACTTTGCATTGAATTATTATCATGCTTCAGCAAATAAGGAGGCTGAGATTAGAAATACCAGCAGACTGGAGTGCACAGAATGGCTGTAGACGACTATTAGAATAAGTTAGTACCACCAGCAAAACAAGTTATTATTTCCACAGAGATAACAATATAGATATGAACATACCCAGTCTCAGAGATGCAGAGAACAGCAAGGAGACAATAATAATGATCAGCAGTCTACATGTTCAGGACAATGAGGTAATTCGAGCCCCCTTTTAGCATGTACAAATAATCTTTGAGAGAAATCTGTCACAGGTGAATGTATAACTCACAAACCAGTTCTTCCATAGGCAGAAATGACTTAGCTACCACGCAAAAACAGAACAAGGCTCTCCAGATCGACCTCCAGCAAAGGTACATGCACAGCCAGCAACAATAAAGTGTTCGATGTGCTGCTCAAGGGGATCTATTCTACTTGTTCGATATTCATCCAATGAAATTGAATATGTTCTGCTCATTTATCGGTCTCTATTTTGTTATGCGAATGGGTTTTCTGTTCAATACACGCCCAACTGTTCCCAAAGATACTCTACTTGTGCCTATGCCTGTGCCTTTACTCTAGCGCAAAACTTGTGGACTCTGGATATTAAACAGGCTGTGGAAAAAACTCGACCTGAATGATGGGTTGGGGAAGAGTCATCTTGCATCTGATAATGTGGCGAAACAAGACGGTCTAAACTCAGACCTTGTGAACAGTGTAACTCGTCCCTCTTATGCAACAATGAATCCTACTGGTTGTCGGCCTTTGGAACAGTGCAAAAAAAACCATTTGAAGCGCTTTTCCGCCATTTACAATCCCTCTTATGCAACAGTGAATCCTTATGGTTGTCGGCCTCTGGAACAGTGCAAAAAAAACCATTTGAAGCGCTTTTCCGCCATTTAAAATCTCTCCTTTTTTTTTTAATCATGAATTCAAATAATTCAATCTTCTAAAAAAACAATTAACTCAAACTGATTTTTCTAAACATTAACTCTCAATGTATGATAGATTGCTTGGTTTTGTTTTGGTTTTCGTAGTATTTATTTAAAATTATAATAATATATGAGGAATCTTCCTAGGTGGAATATTTGGGCACAAAAATACCATGAGGAATTTAATGTTTTTTTTATACTCTTCCAAAATAGGCTTGAGATGTTTAAGTCTCATCATAACTAGCACAAAGAACGCCTTGTGCAACCCATCAATAAACAAGATTTCTCTAGTAAGCTTAATATTTCTTATTCTCTTATTTCTTTAAAAAATTATGAAAACATTTGATTTGGTTTTTGGGAGGTGGAATTTTTTAATCCAATCGGAGCCCACCGAGGAGAGTTTCTACCTACTCTCACAAGGATAAATTATTTTCAAACCTCTCCCTTTATCCTACTATATGGAGTGAGTACCCTTCTTGGAAAAAATCTCTCTAAATATCTCTACAAACGCTTTTGACCACTCTTTGGATGCATTTTCTCTTCACAAAATCCAATTAGTTGATGCGATGAAGTATAACTTCAAACCCAAATCTAAAGGACCCTCACTCTCCATGGAGGAATCATGAGAGGCTTAGGAATACTAGAAGAAAAGGAAACAAAATGTCCTCAATGATCTAGATTGAATCATCATACAATTTAGCATCTATCCCAGTAGTTTATAGATGGAAAATTTGATGAACTAACATGTAGATCCCATTTTAGTGGCAATGCCTAGTTTGGAAAATTGAATTTAGAACCTTCTAAATCCATTTTGAGGCATCAAATGATATTTTTTGTAGTCAAAAGTTTGTGAGCTAGCTCCTAACCCCCCAACAGTGTTCTATACTCTAAGAACTTTTCAACAATGCAAAAATAACATTTTAGGAGGATAATTTTCTAGTATCCATTCAAGCCATATTGCTAAAATGTAACTCCAAAGTGATTTCTCATTCGTTTGCACATGTATTTTACAACTGAAGCAAAGAGGGAAGAGCATAGGTGTCACATTCTAATTATGTTTTCTCCTAATTTGTGCTTCCCATAATAAATTATGTTATTTTGTGTTAATGGTCTATACTTTTGCTTCCCTAAATTGTGCTTCCCGTAATAAAGATATTGCCACAATTCTATCACAAATTGGAGCTTTTTTACATATCCAAACTTCTATGCAATCCGCAGACTAGGTTGAATTACATATCTATCATAGAGTCGAAATTTCAAGTCTTTGCCACAGGTCTGGGGGCTTAGATTCAAGAGTCAACACAACTCCTAGACTTGACAAAGTTCCAAACAATAGTCCATTAATCTTCATCCTTCTTGGCTTATACCTTCTTCATATCTGAGTTCAATCTTCTTCTTGACCAACTTGCATTGCTAGAATGAGGATCATGGCTAGGCATATATACTTTTTTGAGCCTATGGTGAAGAGACATGTCTATTGGTTAAGGAGGGAACCAACATGAACGCCGACTTGTGCATAATTTTTTTTATTTGAATTAATTTGAATTAATTCTAATGTTTTTCCAAGAGCTCTCATCCTACCATAGGACCTTCGTTTAGGAATTTGAGGCCACTCAAAACATTTCTACAATAAAATTTAATGCTAATAATTTCACCTTAGCACAAACTTTAGATATTTAACATAAATAAAAGGGAGCTTACCAATATTGATCTCTTGGTTTAATAATTTGAACCTAAGTACAAAACAAAATCAACTCCAAGTTTCATCTTAAGATGACTGATAATTTTTCTTCATATTAGGATCTAACATTTAATGCTCAATAAGGATTACTTCTCTTCCTTAGACAAGGCTACAATTATCTTAGGATCACCACTACTTTGATGCCATTAAATTAGTAAAGATGAAAGAAGAACACACACCATAAAGGCTTTTCCAAGCTTGCTCCATTGTACCTAGGGCTTTTTACATAATCTTCAACAATACAATGTTTAGAGATTCTTCATCATAGACCTAGGGATCCTTCCATATATGTTCATCCATCATTATTTAACAATTATACGGCTTGCCATCATCATTGACACCATTCACATGGAGGTTTCTCCAAAATGACAACCTTATCCAACAAGAATCTACCTTGATGTATGCCCCATAGTAAATCCTCGTGAATGACCCAATTTGGAGTCTAACCTAATGAAATTGTGAGCTTCAAGGAAAAGGAATTCCAATACTTTCCATCCCAATTCATGGTGGAAGTGTTAGTGGTCAACTCTGGGAATTCTTCTTTTATGGCCACAGACTCTTCGAACTTGATGGATTCTATATCAGGTAAGCTTCTTCATTCACTTTCAACAGATGATGTTTTATTGTTGGATAGTTTTGCAAACCTTGTTTCTAAACCATCTATTGTTAATAATCCTAGGTCTGGTAGCTTGCCCCCATCCACCATGCATCCTTTTGTTGTTAAATATGTTAGAAAATAATAAAGGCATAAATATTTTATTATCTCAATATCTTGATTAATAAGTTGAATGAGAGTTATGTTTAGGATTGGTGCTTCATATACATATCTCTTTTGAAATAAGAATCATACTAATCAATAGTCTTACTTATTACATGATAACCATGACTCCTATGAGGTATTATATGTAGTGTTCTCATGGATTTATTTGAACAGTTTAGTTGATAAGGGTTAGGGTTAGGTTTAAGAGGATAAGGGGATAGGGTTTAAGGGGTTCAAGGATTTTAAGTTAGGGGTTAAAGGGTTAGTGGATTAGGATTTAATGGATCAGGGGTTAATGGGTTATGATTTATGAGTGTAGGGGTTAAGATGTTATGGCTTTGGGGTTAAGGTGATAGGGAATTTATTGGTTATGGGTTAAGGGCTTATGGTTTGTGACAATGGGGCCCCTAATCCTCTTATCACAACTATTGGGAATTCCCCTACTAATTACTATTTCTACCTTCCCTATAGGCCCCCTAGACCCTATGTCATGAGGTCCTAAGGACCCTTCTCATTTTCTAATGCTAGGATTATAAATCTCAGTAAACCATGCTCAAAAATCTAACTTCTACTCATCCATGATACCCTTATGTCCCCTTGCCCCGTTCGATACACCAAAAGCTCTCCCTCCCCAAAAATTCATGAAAATTTAACTTTTTGAGGCGGTCATTTAACAATCACCTCTAAAAATATAATTCTAATGATAGGGGATAGCGAATTTAGTGGTTATGGATTAATGGCTTATGGGTTATGATAATCGGTCCCCTAATCCCCTTATCACAATTATTGGGGGATCCCCTATCACTTTCTCTAGTTTCCTTTGTTGATAATTAGGTAGGGCTAGGTTTAATTCAAATTCTCTTCTTGATAATTACTTGTGATCATGGTCAAGTAAAACCCAACTTATCAGCTTCCAAAGTTGAAGTAGTCAAAATTGCCAAAATTCTAAAAAGTTTGCTATCTTGACCAAAAATAAAAATAAAAAACTAATTATAAATTAAATTAAGAGTTGTAATTTAATTAATATTAATTTAAAAATTGAGATCAATACATGAGTTAAATAGGGGATGAAGATTTAGCAAACCCTAGAACCTACAACGATGGATGGTGGCAAGGGCCTGCAACGATGGATGGCGGCTCATTGACAACGATGGCCACGTAACCGAGTGGTAAGTTAACCTATGGAGGTGTGGGCATCCTAACAGGCATGTCCTCGTACAAGGCAGATGGGTTCCATGTGGCCAGATGGGTGGGGGTTGTGGTCATCTTTCTCGAGGTGTTGGGGTGTGTCGTTTGCGCTCAACAGAGGGTGAGTAACCTTGTTTTGTTTAGTTTTCACTTCTTACCTTATGTTACTTTTACATTGTTCACCATTATATGTTTGGAACAGAGATTGGATGCATAGTCCAGTGGGTGCACGTGTTTTGGTTAAGGTGCTCAGGGGAACGGTTATATGTTGTTGTCGAACGAAGGGATCAGGCGCCATGGTCAACGGTTCTCAAAGGGTGGAGGTGGATCCCGAGCCTGGAGACATGTTGGCTATGTGGGGTTTGGAGGTAACAAACCAAAATATCATGGATTTCATAGGTACAGCTAGGATGTGATCCTTGATTTCAGGAGGCTTAGGGAAGGATAGGGAGTCAGAGGTTTTTCCAATTTTCAAATGAGATACTCCCAGAGGTATGGAGAGGAGGGCTCAGTTACCATCTGAAACTTCAGCGAGAAATCAACCTTTTTTTGCATGTTCCGGAAAACCGGCACTGAAAAATTGGGGTTTCGAGCCGCCCTCATATCTTCGTCGTCCCTATATTCGGAGAGGGGGACTTGAGGATATTGTCTTTTCTTGTTCCTCTTGTAATCCCCATGGGTAGGCCTATGATTTTCAAAATTCGGGGAAGGGGAGGCACAGTTTGGAGTTGATCAAAGAAGGAAGGACAGAGGGTTTGGGGATGCACAGACCCCCGAAATTCCCAGGCGGTGGGGAGAAGCGTTTATAGGGTTTCCTCCGGGGAACTGGGCTGGGAGGTATAGAAGATGCAATATCTGAAGGAAGGGCAGAGAAAACAATTACCCAACATAAGGAATAACGACTCTCTACAGAAGGAAGCTCGTAGGGAATCATTCGAGGTCAAGGCGTCCCCAAGGAAACTCAGGATAGATCTATAGGGCTACAGGAAGGGAACCACCCTGAAATATTACCTCTGTGCACTGCTCAGACTGAGGCCCCCGTCATCGGGGAGGAGGCTCTAAAGGAACATTTGGTCTCATAAATCCAATTACTGGACCAATGAGGTAACTGACCTTCAAAAAATGTGGGGGACTCAGACATTTCTAGAGGCTTAAGGAAGAAAGCCAAAGGGTTTAGAAGAAAGGATAAAATACCCAATTTGATTCTGGGTATTGAGATTTCAGTGGATGAATCTATGGAGACAACGGACCTTACCCTGGTGGGGAGAGCCAAAGGAAAGAAACTATCAGCAAGCTACATCAGTGAATGGGAGAAAAAGGCTTGTGCTGAAGCTCATGACCTGCGGTTCAAAATGATCAATATGACGAACGGGTGGTTTATGGTCAAGTTCAGGAACAAGGAATATGTTAGTTGGGTACTTGATCGAAATTGGGGCTTTGGCCGAGCTCCTGTTCTATTCAAGAGATGGAACCCTCTCTTTGATGCGCAGTGTGAGAAGGTTGTCAACCTTCCCATCTAGGTTAGACTTCCAGGGCTTCCACATCCTCAGTGGACTGAGAATGTGTTTAGAGATATTGGGAATGAGTTAGGGCTCTTCCTAGAGGCTGATATGTCATTCATCGAGGCATTAAATTATTAACAGCTTCCCTTCAGGTGTCACAGATGCCATCTTTATGGTCATATGGCAAAGGAATGCCCACTATCCATCTGTAGAAGGAAAAATAAAAAATGTAATGGGGAAAATATATATGATTCAGAGGGTCGGATTCTAGTGGACAACCCAATTTCGGAGACAAAGGGTGGGATAAATGAGATGCCCTTCTGTCATAAGGCAGCGGAAGGGGTTCAGATGCAGCAGCCAGAGGAGGTGGACATTCAAGCTCAGGTGATGGAGGTGGATCATAGAATTCCTATGACATGGGCCGAACTAGAGGCAAGATCAGCTACAATGCTCGAGGGTACTTCTTTTGACCCCCCTCCTTTTTTTGTTACAATTGCATATGTATTGTTTATGGATCTGGGGCCTAGTCCTTCCAGGCCTACACATAACATCTACCCTCAAACAATTGAATCCAACATCAGCACTTCTCTAGATAACGTCATCACTTCTATTCCCGAACTAAGTTTGGATCCCCTCCTGGAACCGTCGTTGGATCCGTTACCAATCAAACCAGAGGGAGAGAGAACCCCTTACAACCTCAGACCCAGAGACAAGAAGGACAATTTGATGAAGGTGTTTGGGTGTTTGGGAAACTCGGGAGACCCTCTTCCTGGGACAAAACAAAGGGGCAGAAAATCCAATCTTTCAAAAGCCCAACTGAGAGCCAAACTAGATATTGCAGACAATAAACAACAGATTCTTACAGGGGTACTTAGAGCAGTGAAAACCCCAGGTCTAGTTACCAAATGATATTTTTGTCCTTCAACTATCGAGGGTTGGCTAGTAAACCCAAAAAGCTAGCATTTAAGGCTATGGTGGATAATCATGGGCTGAATTTCATAATGCTCCAGGAAACTCTGGGAGTGGGTGAAGACATCCATATGTCTTTAGAAAAGCTTTTCCCTGGCAGGTCATTCCAATGCCTTGACGCTAAGGGGAGGTCTAGGGGCCTTCCCATTGGTTCATAGAAGGGAAACTGAAGCTTATCAACTATTGGGGCCTCGATCACGTATTGGTCATAGAAGTCTATTCCTCATACTTCTATCAAAACTTCCTCCTCTTAAACATATATGGACCCCGTCAAGATCGCATGCCCTTTTGGAATGATTTATGGTCGAAATATTTTATGGACAACCCAAATCTCATAATTGGAGGGGACTTAAATTTCTCTATTGGATAGGCGGAATCTTGGGGACCAAATGCTAGGGCAGACCCCCTATCGAATTTCTTCCCCTCCAAGATTAGTAGGAGTAAAATGTTGGATATATTTCCCCTCAAGATGAGGCCAACTTGGCATAACAAAAGAGTTGGAGAAGACAGGGTGGCCAAGATATTGGACTGTTTCTTAATTAAAGAGGACCTTTTGGATATCATCCCTTTGATCTGGCAATGGATTGGGGAAGGGGGGGAATCGAACCACCACCCCATCCTTTTAGAATTCAAAGGGCCAAACATTAAGCCTGATTCTCCCTTTAAGTTCAATCATGGGTGGTTAACTGAGAAATCCTATAACACACACTCTTTGAAGAGACCTAGATTCCTTTTGAAGTTGAGGGGCACAACAATGTAACAGGGTATTTCTTGGACTATTCAAAAGGATGAAGAAAGCTACCATTGATTGGGAAAAGAAAAAGAAAGCATAAGAGGAGGCAATACTATCATGGATTGGGAAGGAGCTGGAGAGATTGGAAGGTCCTGAAGAAGATGGGTATGAGACAATGGAGAAAAGGGATGGTATCAAAGGCCTCGAAGCTGAAAGAAGAAAGATAATGTTGGGAAGGGAGGAACAATGGAGAAAAAAGAGCAAGGCTATTTGGTTGTATGTCGGAGACGAAGATTCCAAATTTTACCACAAATATGCTAAGGGCTAGAGGAACTCAAATACAATCTGGGGGATGAGGTCAGAGGAAGACATAATAGCTAATTCTTTCGAAGACTTGGCATCGATGGGAAAGAGCTACTTCATGAACCTATATAAGGCTCCAGGAGAAATAACAATAGCAGAAGTAGTCAAGGAGGCACAACTTTTCCCAAGATACATCGAACAAGAGGAGAATGACATGCTAATTTTCCCAGATTCCAAAGAATAAGTGGAAGGAATCCTAAAATCCATGCAGAAGGACAATAGTCCAGGGCCGGATGGGTAGACAATATAATTCTTCCATCATTTCTTTGAATCTTTGGGAAATGAACTCACTACTCTGGTGGAAGAATCAAGGGTGAAGGGAGACATTCAGGAGCCCTTGAACTCGGCCTTCATTTCCCTTATCCCTAAGTTGGATAATCTGAGCTCCTTCAGATATTTTCGCCCAATCTCTCTTTGTAATTGCTTATACAAAATCATAGCTAAGGTTATAGTTGAAAGGCTTAAACCGATCCTATCTAAACACATCTCAAAGGAACAATTTGGGTTTCTGGATGGGAGACAAATACACGAAGCCATCGGGGTATCTCAAGAAGTCATGCATAGTATGAAAAGATTCATAAGGAGAGGGTTGATCATCAAGATAGACCTATCAAAGTCCTATGACAAAATAAGCTGGCTGTATACCAGATTGTTGCTTACTCGTCTAGGTTTCCATTATGACTTCATCTGCTGGGTGATGGGTTGCATAACTGACATAAGCTTTGTTGTATTGATAAATGGAGTTTCCTCCCCTTTCTTCAAGAGCAAAAGAGGTTTGCATTAGGGTTTCCATCTTTCACCATTACTCTTTTTACTAGTTGCAGAAGGACTATGTCAGTTGATACTGGAGGCCAAAAGGAAAGGGGATATTCAAGGAATCGAAGTGGCCACTAATCTTAAAATCACACATACTCTATTTGTGGACAACATCCTATTGTTCAGTGATGGAAGCAGGAGGGACATTCTCCATATCAATTCCTCCCTATATCTCTTCTTATTAGCTACGGGCATGAGCATTAACATCCAAAAGTCTTCCATAATCCTTGAGGGCCTCTCGGGGGAGGAAACCAGGAGAATGGGAGGTGTTCTTCCTTTCGAGTTAAAGCATATGAATGAAAGCTTCAGATATCTAGGGTTTCATCTCAAACCGGACTCATACAAAATTATAGACTGGTTGTGGATGGTGGCCAAAATTGAAAAAAGAATCAATGTTGGAGTTATAAGTGGTTGTCAAGAGCAGGTAGGATGGTCCTTATCAAGTCAGTTCTAATGGCTATCCCGATCTTCTGGGCCCTGCTCTCATGGATGCCTAAAGGAACAATGGAGAGAATTCGGAAAATCTGTCACAAATTTTTGTGGATAGGCACAAAGGAGGAAGCAGTGCTCCCATGGGTGGCATGGGAGAGAATAGCCAGGCCAATAGAGTGGGGAGTTTGGGGAATTAAGGAGATGCCCTCATTTGTTTCATCACTAGCCGCTAAAATGGGATGGTTTTGTTGGCCAAGGATTCACTATGGACCACGGTAATGAGAAGAAATTATATTGACCCAAGGCCTCTGATCAACTGGATGAGGATCCCGGACAAAAATTCCACCGAAGGTTCGGTGGTATGGAGGGCTACCCTTGGAGCGATACAAATAATTGAGGAAGGGCTGGTGTGGAAGGTAGGGAATGATCAACAAATCAGGATAGGTCTGGATCCGTGGATAGGATGCAATGCGGGTTATGCTCTCCTAGAAGAATTTAGGAACCATTTATCATAAAAAGGCCTCTTTTTCCTGAACCAAGTTGGAAAAATAGGATCCACAACCATATGGTAGCAAGGTTGGATGACCGGAGTCGACTTGTAGTTGAAACCGATGTGGATGGAGGTGTGGCACCAATACACCAACGAATTACTCAGAACAAATGTCCATTTGCAGGATGGGTCAGATGAACTAAGGTGCGCACATGCCCCTTCCGAAAAACATTCTCCTAAGCATGGATATGCATACCTCATGGGGAAAAAGGGATGGGCTATGCCGGACTAGTGGTGTAAACCACTTTGGAATCTGAAGTGCCCAGCCAAAAGCCGATAAATTTTTTGGTGCTTGCCGGAAGATAAGGTCCCCACCTGGGACAACTTGTAGAAAAGAAGGAAGGAGGGTCTTGGTAGATGCCCACTCTATAAATCTGATTCTAAATCTGTATCGCACCTGTTTATTTATTGTCCCTATAGAAAAATGGTGTGGGAAGAATTTCATAACTTGGTTGGCACCTCACATCAATGGGGAGGGAATTCGGTCAAGGATGCTTGGCAGACTTGGTGGAACAGCTGCCAAGCAAAGAAATCAAAATCAATTCCATTGCTTATTTCATGGGGGTTATGGATAGCTAGGAACATATCTATCTTCAGGGACAATGGAATCCCTTTCTTCTCAGTTGCTTTGGAAAGTGTTTCCATTTTTGAATTTCTTTATGAACAAAACACAAAATCAAAAGTAAGGGTTGTCACCCCCGAGCAGATAAAGGGAGACATACCTTGGTCGTATTTTGACGGTGCCTCTAATCCCGAAAATAGGTGTGGAGCTGGTCTTGTTATTCATCTAAGTAAGGAAAAAGACTAGAGGCCTCAATTTGTCTCAGTCAGGGGACAAATACTTGTGTAGGGATCAAAGCACTCCATACCCTTATATGTTGGCTTACACATTTGGTGTTATATCCCAAATGGGAAAACTAGGAATATAGTGCATAAAACTGGAAATAGCAGTGTAAATCAACACATAAAATGTAATAATATCATATATCCATCATATTAAGATCATAGCAGCAAAATATATACAAGTTCTTGAGGAAATAATCACTCAAGTTACGCAAAACACAAGCCTCAAGAGAACATGTACATGAAACATGAAGAACGCTGCTACACAGTAATACCCAGGGCTATGACAACGCAGTCTTATTAGGGATAACTGTTGCTGAAGAATTTAAATACATAGATATGAAGTTACATGGCTCAAATAATGCCAGGAACAATGATCTAAGCTCCCAAGCACATTTCCAAGATAACCCGGAAAGGGTTTCCTGAAATACACAATAATGCAAAAATACAAATATGGACCTAGGGCTGAATAATCTCTGCAACTAGATAGATGATGGGAGGTTGCTGATCTGATCTGGAAATGTATGAAAACTCCTCCTATAGATTCTCCAAATGAGAGGCTGATCCCCTCACTGAAAATCTATCTCCCCCAACTAGGGCTCCAAACCCTCTACTGCAATTGCACACTAAAATAACACAGTTTCTTCAGAAAACTGCATTGTAACTGATAGTAGTGCCTTAGCCTACTGCTGGATGATGAAATGAGGCTCAAGAATCTCCCTCACAAGCCTCTTGGATGAAGGGTTGCTCGCTCCACTAGAAAACAAGCCCAAAAGTTGGGTTTCTCAACCCTCCACTGCTGCACCCTGCAACACAACACAATTCTGAATAGATACTACGCTGTAGAAGAAATCTGTAGCTTGGCCTAATGCCAGATAGTGGACCATGTATTTCAATATTCTTCCAAGAGGCCTCTCAATGAAAGAGGTGGGATTCCTGACCAGAAACACCCTATGCTAAACAACACATGAAATCTTAGCTAAAAAATTAAAGAGAGCAACGAGTCTAAACATACCATATACAAAATAATAATCTCAAAACATAACCCCATATGACTGCCATACTCTTCTTTATATAAGTTATGAGCTTCCTCACCCTTGGCCCCACTTAATTAGGTCACCACCTCCATGCATTCAAACTCCCTCCAAAACTACGTTGTCCCACCATGAATGCCAATCCTCCATAACAACGTTGTTTGATTTGGTCAAAGTTTACCCAGTCTTCATGCCAGTCCTTTTTCACACCTAAGGGTCTTTAATCCAGCTTTTAGACAACCTCCATTCACACTAGGAGTGTCTTTTATTCCTACCAAGAAGGTTTATGGGTCTCCATACCCTCTTATTCCTCTATCTAAGAGAAAAATCAAAATTGAATATTCCAATTAGATGTGTGCTAATTTAGGAATATTACAGTCCTCCCCTCCCAAATGTTGCTTGTCCTCAAGCAACTACAAGGATAGAACTAAAGAGCCTCTCCTCTTCCTCCTGTAGCATCCTCATATGATAATTTCCTCCAATGAACAAGATGTTGGCTCATCAATAAGTCTCCAAGTTGCTCCTCCCAAGTGCATAAGTGTGCCTTTGGTGAAAAATCCAAAGGGCTCTCATCATGAACAAGTGGAATATCCATGGAAGCAACTATATTTGGTATAGAGGCCTTCTTGAGGCATGGGATTAGCAAATTATTGGGAACCTTCCTTCCCATGTGAAGCTCCCAACCCCAAGCTATCATCCACAAAAAGTGAGTCACCCTCCATAATGGTAACTCATGAAACTGTTCTTCCAACTTTGGCTTCTGCAATGTAGGTGGGCTGCATAAATGAACATGGTAGACCAAATGGCCTACCCCACATTGCCTCTCTCTCCACTTATGGAAAGTGTAGAGCTGTTGTTGATATTGGGCTGCAATAATGTTGCCCTCAAGATAAAAAAAGGACAACTGGATCTCCAAAGACCCCTCCTCTAGTTTGATGAGCACAAACCATCCCATACAAACTGAATGGTACATCATCACCATGTGGTATCCAAATCAGAAAAATGTTGAAGGTTATGTGCAATTTTGGATGGTACTAATGGTTTCTCCAGTGGATACAATGCAATTTTGCCAACTGTTGTTTTAGAACATCATGTGACAAGTTGTCTCCCAACAATTTTCTAGTTGTGCATGTTTGCTCATCTACTAGGAGGTAGTAAATGTCATTATAAATCAGCTGAGCATAATGAAAATAACACCACATTTTCCCAAAGTCATGCAAATAAGGGCTATCTCAATCACAAATGTTGGTCATAGAATGACCTGAAACCCAAATATAATCTTGCCCTCTTGTGAAGCAATGCATTGTACATATATGGTGAGAGAATGAAAATACTTTATGAAATGATCAATAAGTACAGAAATACATTTATTACCATCCATTGTGAGTAGGTTGAAATTGAGGTCCATAGATGAGCCCTCCCATGAGAATCTCCTCATAAAGGTTTGCAAAATGAAGGGATGCATACTCCCCTTGGGACACTCCATCAATAGATACATACTCCCAAGTGACAACATTGTTGGCCTTAGTGATAAGGCTCTTGCCACTCCATGACTCCATTCTTTGACATGCCATATGCCAAAGTCATCTACCATCATGACGCTATGTGTGGGAGACTCCCCCCATGTGGAAGTACCTCCTGATCCTTCAATGCTGAAGGGTAGCCTCTTTGCACTTTGATTGTGCCATCCATTTCTCTTGAAATATCATGCCAAGTATGGGAGAAATTCAGCCCATACTCTCCCAAGAGTATCCAAAGCAACAATAGCTCTTGTTGCCTCCTCACACCTCCATCACACAAATCATGTGGTGAAAATATGATGATTGACATGAATAATTCCATATCATCACAATGCACCCAAACTCCTTGTTTCCATGTGATGCAAGTGCCATGCCCTGTCCCATCCAATAACATACGCTTTGAAATAGGATGTGTCATATGATGACCAAACTCTTTCAAGAGTAGCCAACACAGCCTTGCCTCCTGCTGCCATGTTGGCTTTATAGCCTCTTGCTTATCAACATCACCCATCCACCCCATGGTGAGTGTCTATCATCATGCTCAAAATTGGTATTCCTCCAATGGAGAATACCATCCTCCCAAATCATATTTCTACCTTTGCATTTCATGGGATGTTGAAATGCAATATCATGGAGATCCCCAAATGAAGACCACTCATCAATGACCAATTTGAATCCATAAGGATCCAAGTATACTGAAGGCAAAATCTTGTCATTGAGATGTGAAGTGCTCATCAAGAAGGATCCATCATCATAATGGAAGATAAGATGTCTCTTATCAACCATATGCCTATCCCCTGCTACACATGTAGAATGGTCATTGGAATGCTCCAATAATGGTTGGGCCCCCAACTCATCACTGCCTCTTAATGACAGCGCTGCTGACCTCCATGATGGTGCATCTGCTGTCTCAAGATCATGTTCAATGCTAAATACATAGTTCTGCATTTCATTATTCAAGACAAGACTCATCCTATCCTCCAAAAATCTACACTCCAACCCCAAGAGTCATGTGAATATCAATAATGAATAACCAGGATGAATGTTTATCTCCTCCTCGAACAAATCAAGGCTTCTCAGCGCAGTGATAGTCTGCTGCTCCAAATCAACAATGTGTTGTGACCCTAGGTCATGCAACGGTATGTCCCCACAATCCTCCATATGATGTGCTGAAATTAAAAAAAAAAGTGGAAACATGTGCATACCTCGGTAAAGCTTGGGAACATCTTGTACTGCTACAAGGGTTCCTTCCTCCGGTGTGGTGGCTTCCCCAACTATTGATGATGATGGTTGCTCTTCTATGGCTGCATCAGCGCTGGTACAAGTATCCTCCTCCTCATGCATCTCTAGAATAGTGCATGGGACTCTAGATGTCAAGAGATCAAGACCACTTTGCAAAGGTGCAAGTGTTCTTTCCCTTGATGCAAGTACTCCTACAGCAAGCAGTGGTGAGAGTCTCTTCTCCTATGATTTCTTCTTGTCAAACTTCTTGATCAAACTTTGAGTAAAATATGCATATGTAGTCACTCTTGCATGACTCAAATGTCTGAACCACCAAATGTTTGCTTCATCATCAAGGTGCAACATTGCAATCTCAACAGCTTCTTTCTCTTGTAGAAATTTGCTGAATAATGATTAATTATCCACCGAGACTATCCTGATCACATACAATTCGAATTTATATGCAACACATAATCTCTTCCACTCAGATCATCAAACATGCGGAAATAAAATCAAGCGATAACACATCAAATCATCATACACATTAACACGGTATGTATGGGGAAAGCTTATAGCTGAAAACCCCGCAGCTATTGTGTATATTATAATGGAGAAATCATGTAACAAACTCAGTACAATACTCCTCACAAGTACTCAGTACTTTCTCATGAAGTTACACACAATCTAGCTTAGTTTTGAACAGGTTACTGGTTCAAAACTCATCGCCAATTGCCTTGCCTCTATTGCGCAATCATGGCCTGTCTATATAGAGATCCAAGGTTCGAATCTCCTTGGCTTGACAACACAATCATCATGGGAAATTCCTCCAAGTGTGGTGCAAATCTCATGCACAACTGATGTCGCCACTGATAGCTAACTCCACCCTTTCATCTACTTCTTTCACTGGTCTCCACTGAACTGATCATGCACTGTAGTGAACTGATGTGTTCTTGAGTTGGATAATGAGTTACTAATTAATGAATTAAATAATATTTAATTCACTCCACTCATAACTAATTGATTAGCTAGTTAAACTAATCTCAACCAGTTCAACTAAAATAAACAGAACACAACTCCACTAGGTGTCTCATTAACTCCACCAAACTTCTGCCACTGAAGTCCTAACTGAAGTCAACCATGCATGATGCCATCAAACCCTTGGGAATAGCGTAATTCCTCTGTCAGATGCATGAGCCACTTCCAAGGCTGGCCAAGTGCTCAAGAGAATAAACTGAAGTTTAGAGTCCAAATATTATTAAGGGCTAATAATATTTGACTGACCTATTTTTAGACAGGCGGTCTAAAAATAGACATCGACCTATATGTCTAAAAATAGAGGTCCATCTATTTTTACCAACTCGACCAATCATCCAAGAATAGCATACTGCAACTCCTAGACCATACTCCATATGTCTAAAAATAGACATAGTCTAAAAATAGACTTTGCGCCAAAAATAGCCTGCGGGCCCACTTAGTGAAGGCGACTTCATTTCACTAAGCTCCATCATCTTGTTGCATTTTCAACACTCCCTCTCAACAAGATATGGATTATCTGCAACCCCTATCCTGCCTCTGTGGAATTCAAACTTGCTCCTGGTGAGCGCCTTCGTCAGAATGTCAGCATCCTGATCCTCCGTGGGAACATATGAAAGCATCATGATTCTCCGCTGAACACAATCTCTGATATGATGGTACCCGATGTCGATGTGTTTGGACCTATCATGAAATACTGGATTAGCCGAGAGTTTAATGCAACTCTGGTTATCACAGTAGATCACTGTAGGCTCCAAATGCAAACTGAACAATCCTGCGAGGATCTTCCTCATCCAAATAGCCTCGCATGCGATAGTGGTGCCATGTACTCTGAATTACTGATCTTAGGTGCCACGGATCTGCCTTCTACTTGTGCCGAAGCTATCAGGCCCAATCTTGAAAACTCCTCTGATGTGCTCTTTCGATTCGTTGGGCACTCCACACCCAATCTGCATCGGTAGACGGAAAGCTTCGCTCCATCCTCCCCCATCGAGTGCCATAGACCATATCCCGGTGTGCCTCTAATATAGCGCAATACATGCTTTCCTGCCTTCCAAAAGAGCTTGGTAGGCTTAACCATAGCTTGCGAAAGCTGGTTAACTGCATAGCATATATCGGGTCGTGTATTGACCAGATACATAAGCGACCCCACCAACTGTCGATAGACAGTGGCATCCACTACCTCCGCTGAAGTAGCATCATCCTTCCTCCAACCACCAGGAAGAGGAGTGTCAACAGGCTTGCAGCCTTGCATGTTGAACCTCTCCAGAATCTCCCGGGCATACTTGCCCTGAGAAACAAACAGTCCTCCGCTGCGCTGCCAAATCTCCAATCCCAGGAAATAATGAAGGATGCCCCGGTCCTTCATCTCAAACTCTCGTGCAAGATCCTCCTTGCATGAAAGTATCAACTGCTCGTCGCCAGTCAAAATCAGATCATCTACATACAGTACGATGATCAACGGCTTCCCCTCCACCACAATCTGGTACAGGTTTGGATCCGCCTCACTCTTGGAGAATCCAAGCCCGGTGAAGTAGCTGTCTATCCGAGTGTACCAAGCACGAGGTGCTTGCTTCAGCCCATACGGTGCTCTCTTGAGTCGGCACACATGCGACTCACTGCTGAAGATCTCAAAACCTTCAGGCTGCTCTATGTACACCTCTTCCTCAATAACTCCATTGAGGAACGCAGTCTTCACATCCATCTGATGAATGTGCCACCCCATCTGCGTTGAGAGAGCAAGGATCGTCCGTATGGAAGAGTACCTTGCGACAGGTGCAAAGGTCTCCTCATAGTCAATCCCCTCGATCTGTGAAAAGCCACGGGTGACAAATCTCACCTTGTACTTCTCCACACTCCCGTCAGCTGCCTGCTTCACCTTGTAGATCCATCGCGAACCCACCACTGATTTCCCCACCGGTCTTGGGACAATCTCCCATGCACTGTTCCTGACGATCGAATCATATTCTTCGATCATGGCGTCAACCCATGCGGGTTCCTCCACAGCTTCCTCAAAAGAGGATGGCTCCGTCACAACACATTGACTCACGAGAGCCATGTATCCAGTGTACCGATCCGGTGACTGTCTCTGTCTGCGCTGTGCTGTAGGTGGTCCTACAACCTTCTCTGCATCCCGAGCCAGTCGCTCGGCTTCTGTAGTGCGCATGCGCCCTCTGATGGTTGGCGCTGCCTGGGTGGTTTCTTCCACCTCCTGAACCTCCTCTTGTGGCTGATCCACATCCGGAAGCTCCTCCTTAGGAACTAACAGCTCCTCATCTGCATGCAAGTGTAGCTCCCTCTCAAGCGAACACTGCATGTCTTTCTCCTCCTGAAATTTTATATCCCGTCGCACAACAGTCTTGCGACTGTCTGGCACATACACTCGATAGTTATGAGGTGTATCAGTGTACCCCACAAATATTCCAACCTCAGCAGTTGGATCCAGCTTCCTTCTCGCATCCTTCATCACATGCATGTAGACAGGAGAACCAAAAATCTGCAAATGGGAAATATCAGGCCTCTTGCCAGAATAAGCCTCCTCCGGTGTACTCATGCCAAGAACCTTGTGAGGACAACGGTTCTGCACATACACTGTTGTATTGCATGCCTCAGCCCACAAGTGAAGGGGTAGGCCCTGATCATGCAACATCGCCCGTGCAACACCCACGATCGTTCTGTTCTTCCGCTCAGCCACCCCGTTCTGCTGTGGGTTATGGGGTGCGATGAGCTCTCTCTGAATCCCTTCTGCGCTGTAGAACTCCTTGAATTCATCCGAGATGAATTCACCACCGTTATCACTCGTTAGAGAAATCAGTACAATACTCCTCACAAGTACTCAGTACTTTCTCATAAAGTTACACACAAACTAGCTCAGTTTTGAACAGGTTACTGGTTCAAAACTCACCGCCAATTGCCTTGCCTCTATTGCGCAATCCAGGCCTGTCTATATAGAGATCCAAGGCTCGAATCTCCTTGGCTTGACAGTGCAATCATCATGGGCAATTCCTCCAAGTGTGGTGCAAATATCGTGCACAACTGATGTCGCCACTGATAGCTAACTCCACCCTTTCATCTACCTCTTTCACTGGTCTCCACTGAACTGATCATGCACTGTAGTGAATTAATGTGTTCTTGAGTTAAATAATGAGTTACTAATTAATGAATTAAATAATATTTAATTCACTCCACTCATAACTAATTGATTAGATAGTTAAACTAATCTCAACTAGTTCAACTAAAATAAACAGAACACAACTCCACTAGCTGTCCCATTAACTCCACCAAACTTCTGCCACTGAAGTCCTAACTGAAGTCAACCATGCATGATGCCATAAAACCCTTGGGAATAGCGTAATTCCTCTGTCAGATGCATGAGCCACTTCCAAGGCTCGAACTGAAGTGCTCCAAGAGAGTAAACTGAAGTTTATAGTCTAAATATTATTAAGGGTAAATAATATTTGACTTCCCTATTTTAAGGAGAGGCGGTCTAAAAATAGACTTCGACCTATAGGTCCAAAAAATAGAGTCCCATCTATTTTTACCAACATGACACATACTCCAAGAATCTCATACTGCAATCCCCGGACCATGCTCCATATGTCTAAAAATAGACATAGTCTAAAAATAGAATTTTGCGCCAGAATTTGCCTGCGGGCCCACTTAGTGAAGGCGACTTCATTTCACTAAGCTCCATCATCTTGCTGCATTTTCAACATCTCTACTATTGGATGTAGCAGGAAAAATGCATACAACTTCATTCCCCAAGCTCTTGCTGTGCATGTGGATGACCCATCAAATGTAGACAGTATAAATCTATTGTTGCAAGTTCTTCTTTCTTCTTTGAGCTGAATGAACTATGGGAGAGTTAGATTCTCCTTGAAAGCTCTAGGTTGAGACTTATATTGTGCAAGGTACTCACTTAGAATCTCATGATCTAAGTGTCCTCCTCCATGCCTCTTGTCTTATTCTTCAAAAGGAAAAGGCATAGTGTGTTTCTTTGGATTGCTATGCAATACTGGTTATTTCTTATGCTGATAGGGAGTACATGGACCTTCCTCATCTTGAAACCCTAATGTGGTTTCATTGTCTTTCCCCATCCTTCTTTGTTTGAACTCCTTGGTGAGGTCCCTCTTAGATCTGAAAAGAGATGAGATAAAACTCATTCTTTCCATAATTATGATCTCTTTCTCCTTCTTATTATTGTCCTGATAGCATAATGGCTGAGATCCACAGGCTGAGCCAAGATTATGCTCTGATACCACTGTAATATCCCAAATGGGAAAAGCAGGAATATAGTGCATAAAACTGGAAATCGCAATGTAAATCAACACATAAAATGTAAGAAGATCATATAGCCATCATATTAAGATCATAGAAACAAAATTTATACAAGTTCTTGAGGAAATAATCACTCAAGTTAGGAAAAACACAAGCCTCAAGGGAACATGTACATGAAACATGAAGAACACTGCTACATAGTAATACCCAGGGCTATGACAATTTTATTAGGGATAATTGCTGCTAAATAATTTCAATACATAGATCTGAAGTTACATGGCTCAAATAATGTTGGGAACAGAGATCTAAGCTCCCAAGCACAATTCCAAGATAACCTGGAAAGGGTTTCCTGAAATACACAAAAATGCAAAAATACAAATATGGCCCTAGGACTGGATAATCTATGCAACTGGATAGATGATGGGAGGTTGCTAAAATGATATGGAAATGTATGAAAAATCCTCATATAGATTCTCCAAATGAAAGGTTGATCCCCCCACTGAAAATCTATCTCCCCCAATTAGGGCTCCAAACCCTTTACTGCAACTACACACTGAAATAACACAGTTTCTTCAGAAAATTGCATTGTAACTGATAGAAGTGCCTTGGCCTACTTTTGGATGATGAAATGAGGCTCAAGAATCTCCCTCACAAGCCTCCTGGATTAAGGGCTGCTCCCTCCACTAGAAAAAAAGCCCAGAAGTTGGGTTTCTCAACCCTCCACTACTGCACCCTGCAACACAACACAATTCTGAACAAATACTACACTGTAGAAGAAAGTTGTAGCTTGGCCTGATGCCGGATAGTGGACCATGTAGTGCAATACTCTTCCAAGAGGCCTCTTAAGGAAAGAGGTGGGATTCTCGAACAGAAACACCCTATGCTAAACATCACATGCAATCTTAGCTAAACAACTAAAGAGAACAGCGAGTCTAAACAGACCATATACAAAATAATAATCTCAAAACATAACCCCATATTGCTGCCATCCTCTTCCTTATATAAGTTATGAGCTTCCTCACCCTTGGCCCCTCTCAATTATGTACCACCTCCATGCATTCAATCTCCCTCCAAAACTACGTTGTCCCACCATGAATGCCACTCCTCCATAATAGGGTTGTTTTATTTGGTCAAAGTTGATCCAGTCTTCATGCTCCAGCCCTTTTTCACACCTAAGGGTCTTCAATCCATCTTTTAGATGACCTCCATTCACACTAGGAGTGTCTTTTATTCCTACTAAGGAGGTTTATGAGTCTCCTTACCCTCTTATTCCTCTATCTAAGAGCAAAATAAAAATTTAATATTCCAATTAGTTGTGTGCTAATTTAGGAATATTACATTTGGGGATAAATTCAGTCTAGATATTTGGGGATTCACTAAACATCATGAAATGGTTCAACAAGGATTTTATTTGTCAAAATATTATATTAAGTCCTATTCTTGAGGAGTTGTGGTTATTGAAGAAGCGTTTTACTTACATTGTTGTATGTCACATTTATAGAGAACGTAACGCCACAGCATACCTCCTTTCTAAGGAGGGCGTACAGCAGGATCTGGGTAGTTGGAGGATTCGAGAAATAGGGCCAATAGGCCCAGTGGTCACAGATCGCCCTCCTTTTGTCTATATTTCTTTTTCTAGCCTCTGTTACAGTTTTATCACTGTCAACAACTGTATGTTTTTGTTCTTTTTTCATGCACAAAAAGACTATTTGTGCCATATACTCTCACAAAACTCTATTTTATGTTTTAAATGAAAAAAAAAAAAACATATTTCTTTACATGCCTCTCGACACGGTTTCTCTTTGGGT
Source organism: Pinus albicaulis (assembly GCA_034641835.2). Lineage (NCBI taxonomy): Eukaryota > Viridiplantae > Streptophyta > Pinopsida > Pinales > Pinaceae > Pinus > Pinus albicaulis. The sequence continues at coordinate 869,705,400 of CM076577.1, read as the reverse complement.
TGGTTTTTCCTCATAAGAGGAGGCCCAGGAACAAGTTGTGGAGAAGGTTACATGTTGATGTTTGGTTGGCGATTTTCCCCTCGGCTGGGAAGGACTGATTTCTTCACATCACCATGCTTAACAACATGGGTGGTTTTTTGAGATGGGCTGTAACACGACCGTAATTTTGGAGGGCTATGACTCACACCAAGAAATGCTTAAATGCATGTACAAAGTAACTTTTTAGGTTTAATATGAAAAGTTCGATCTTTCCTTTGGAAAAAAAATTACTTGTGATCTTACTTCTTAGCTTCTTATGTCTTTCATCAAGTCAATTAAATAAATACAAGATACCTTCATTTCAACCTCCATCGAAGGATCTACATTTCAACCTCCAAAAGAATACATTCTAGCATATATCAAATACATGAAGGGATACTTAAGAGCCCATAGGATTCTTATAGAATCCACAAAGGACTCTCTCATTCCGTGTGTATCAAAGCTAGAATCCTCAAAATAAATATATGTTAAATTGGTGGAACTGTTCTTGAAAGGTTCTACAAGGGAAATAATATCCCTGAGACAAAAATTATACAAATTGAGAATGTCAAAAAAGGAAGGAATAATTCCATATCTAATGGAGATTTTCGCAAGACGATATCAACTACACAAATTGGGAGAAATTATGTCTGGTGGAGAAATTCTCACTATGATACAAAATGCTCTACTTAAAGAATGTGGAAGTTTGACTTCTAGAATTAATAGGAAAGAAGAAGCAATACCATTCCAGGATCTATGTAAGATAGAAGAATCAATATTGAAAGCCAAAATTGGTACAGGATCAAGTGAAGGGAATCAATCCTTTGCAGCCATGTCCAGGAAGGAAGGAAGATTCGGTAAATTTGGTCCTCAGAATAAAGGAAGAAATATGGACAACGCACGATGCTTTGGATGTAATGTTTTTTGGCATTATAAAAGGGATTTTCCTACATCTGGGAAGCACAAGAGGAAAAAGGAAGAAACCCATGAAAGGGAAGAACCTGATGCAAAGAAATTTAAGAAAGAAGAAGAGAAAGATCTCTAGTATGATTGAGATCATCTTTCTCTTTAAGTGATTTCTATTGGTTGTAAAATAGTATGATAGGAAGAAATGTATATTAATAGCATCATGATAGAAGCATGGGAGAAGCACTTGGAGAAGTAACTCCTGGAAACCTCATTGATAACAACATTGATGGAAGGCAGTCATCAAGATCAAGGGTCATCATTCAATAAATATAGAAACAAGTGATGTCAGTTTCTAATGGATTTCTCTATGAATTCACTGGTTAGAATGAAAGCAAAAGGTTTCATCGATAATTACATGTTACATAATTATGGGATTAGGATATGATGACATATTGATGAAGCAGGTCAAAGGGATGAAGTTCTTCATTCTAGTAAAATTGTTCTAGGATGACTCAAAAGAAAAGGGATGAGGTACAGATAAATGTATGTTGACACTGGATGTTTTGAAGTCATGTTATGTGGTTTCAGGTGATGAACTTCTATCTTTAGAGGTATGATCAAAGGAATAAGGATCTCTTCTAGTGCACAGGTTGCCACTAATAGATAAAAACAAATATGTCCTCATATGAAATATGAGGTGGCTGTATACAAACAAGGAATTGGGTACTGGAAGTTCCCAGGGATGAAGTTATGCAGATAAAGAAAGGAAGAGATCATTAAGTGCAACCATGTCAAGAGGCAGTTATCATCCGGAAACCAAGAAGATATGACTAGGAGATCTCATGGGGAGATATGTGGACTCTGATAGAAGTATGGTAAAGAATAAGACCCTTGAAAAAACTTATCTTTAGGAGATGTGCCAATCTCAATAGAGGATGTCGATGCCTACAAGAAGATGTCATGGTGAAATATCATCACTAAGGTAACTTTTGATTTAAAAGTTCATATGTATATGTTTAACTGGATGAGTTTATGCAGGGCTTCCAATCATGTGAAAGGATGTAAGATCCTTGAGAGATGGTTTAATGGAAAGCAACATGAAATAAAGGTGGACAAGATGAGGAATACTGATGAATCACTTTCTGATAGTTGACATGACTCGTGGATGAAATTGATGGATGATTTGTGCCCTATGAAGCCAAAAGTTGAAGAGTCCTTAATATCAAAATCCATGACACCAAGGGGAGGAATTCTTCATGAGCATTTGGGTGACTCACCATTGCTGCTGTAGGTCCCTGGTTGAGAGGGAGCTTGGTGGTAAGTTTCTTACTTTGAAGAAACTTGAAGTATGTCTTTCCTGATTTAAGAGGAAGTGACGTATATGATTCTCTAAATCATGTGTCATGCACTAGACCGGGACTAACAACTGTAAGTCTTAGTGAAGGCCATGAGGAGAGAATGGATAGACACACCATTCTGGTATTCACCTGGGAAGACAAAATGGAGGATTGGGTAATCATCTAGCATCCAATACTCTTTGAGAATGAGATTGGGCATTCAAGATAAGAGTATTCGGGGACCGATATTCTTTGAGGGCTAGCTACCCAAGAGAAGAATAGTCCAAGAAGGTCATACTCTAGGAACACCTGGGTGGAGTATGTATCTTGGAGATACAATGACTATGGTGTTTATAAATCATGTGCCTCGCCAACATTGTAGCCCATTGTATTGTTGAGAGATGGGGTTATTAGTCAAGGCCTTGCACTAGGACAATGTTGGTTGATATGATGATACACATATGTGATTACCAATCTAATTCTTCTTAGGATATTCTTCAGATTGAAAGTGACCATGTACCTTTATGAGTACCTCCCTCATTAAGAGGGAGCATTGGAAAGTGTAACTAGGTTTAATATTCATATTGACTATGTAATTATGTATTTATGCAATGGAGAAGTCAATGATAATAAAATATATTTTTGTTAAGCTTGCTTCATGGGTTTCATGAGCAAGGAATTTTATTATAGGTCAAAGACTTCTTCTTGATGTCTTTTAGGGATTTGTCATCTTGCCATAAATGTATTAATTAGAGTCATGTATATGAAGTGTCTCTCATGTATACCTGAAGAACTTGTCAATTAAGCTTGAAGACATGGCTCAAGATCATCGTTGGAACATTTCCTAAAGTCGGCCTATGAGAAATGGACAAGATGGCTCACATACCCCTGAGCAAGTTAGCCTACATACAGTTTGGTAAGTCGGCCTAAAATACAAAAAGGAGAACACTATATATAGAAGGTTTGTGGTTTCATTTGAACATATATCTCGGAAAATTCAGTATCAAGTTCAATCAACAAAAAGGTGTGAAGTTTAGGACTGTGGTTTGAACGTAGAAATGAGACAAAACAACAAAGAAGATTTTCGGAACAAGCTCTAAGATTTAATGTGAGTTTTCAGGACTAAGATATAGTACGAAAAGAGTAGAACCAAAATGTGGATTGAAGCCTATAAGGATAGAACAACTAGAAGGTATCTCAGATAAAAGTTTTTGTCATATATGCGAAATTGTAGGATTATACTTTGGTGCGGAGGAGGGACAGAGTTACAGTGAAGTACGAAGTAAGGTAAGGGCTGCTGAAGCGAAGTATACGGTACAAGAGAAAAGGATATCGATACATATGTGAACCTTACTGAGATATTGGCACCTTGTCGTGAATAGACATGTGCACACCTTGCACATTTTTTCAACCTTGTTAGTTAATCTTCAAATTACACCCAAGTCTTCTTTTGATGAACAATTCTTTCCATACTATAATGATGCCCTCTCTTTGCTGAGCATACTTGATGCACTTCGTACTTTCAACATAGTTATGTCACCACATGCTTGTCCTCGAACTTGACACAATCAACGCAATTCTGTCACCATGGGCTTGTCCTCCACTTGACACAGTCATATTTCTGCACTGTAACATGGTCCCTTTTAAGCACATGTACACAGTCCCTTCTCCGCACTTCAAGCTTGAACACAACTTCTTACTTCACACTCACTTCAGACATTAAAGAAATTGAAAACAAAATTCAATAACATAAATAAGGGATGCATGACTTCTATATTGATGATGAGAGTTTAGCATGAGTCATAAATGAAGTATCCAAATACAAAACACATTTTAAAGTTATTTTATAACATAAATATATATTTAAAATTTTATTTCGTTGGTTTAAATTTAAAAAAATAAATGCAAAATATATATATGTAAAAAATCAATATTATTGATTTTTTATGATAAATATCACAACACAATTTGCATATTATATTATAATTTCAAGTTTAATATAAAAAAAATGGGTAGGATCAAAAATCATATTCAATTTTTAATCATTAAATATTTTAATAAAATTATTATTGTAATTAACATAATAATTTTTTATTTTTTTTTCTACTTTGGAAAAATATAATAATTTTTTTTATAATCCTTATCATGTTGATTTGTTTAAAAAATTTATAATAACAAAATCTAACATATTATTCAATAATTGTGATCTGATAATGTGTGAACAAAATATTTCTTATACAGAGATAGACAGTAGGGGATTTTACTGGTTATTTCACCTTTACTAGAAAGGATGAAACTAGAAGCTTCTGGCCCTCTTACTGGCTCTGCCTAAAGAAATATGAAGTAAACACTGACTCGATCTGGCAATGAAAGTATTTTTTTATGTTTTCAAAGTATTCATTAATCAAATTTTATGTGTGAATAAGCAAGTTCAAGTATTCTGCAATGGAAGTAATGTGGTTTGAAGTGAAACAAATGAGTTTTGATCACTGTATAAGTCTCATTATGAAAAGTGAAATTATTAAAAATTATTGTTTAATGTAATAAACTCTGGAAAATAGCAGCAAAAATGCACAGCATAACAGTAAGAATTTGTTTAAGCAGTTCACCCCTCTCTTGGGCTACCTTTGCTGGGTCCAAAAGCCTCCAAATAGGCTTTTCCCTCTTTTATTAATGCTCAAAATAAGTATTACACCTTGAAGAAAGCCTCAAAAGGCTAAAATAGCCACAAATTCAGAAACAGAGCGCTCGAAATAGTAAAAATTGACTATTCATTCACCTCAAACTAATGAATATAGTCCAAAACAACTGATCATTCCCTTAGCCCTAGTGGCTCCACAAGAAAATTTGCTGATAAAATCACTGAAAAAGTGCCCTAATGGCTCTACAACATGTTCCAACAGCTTCAGAATGCTTCAATACCCCCAGAACAAAAAAAAATTCGTCCCAAATGGACTTCCCTAGCCAAAGTTATGACTAACTGAAGTTTACCTAGTGTCCCCTTGAAAAGCTCCACTAAATGTGGAGCAAATCCATATAACTCCGACAAAAATGGGACTGGTGACTAAATAGGCGGAATCCACTATAAGTTCCGCCAGTTAGAGGGGGCTACAAAATAGGCCCACGGGACTGTGATTGTCGGAGGTGGTGGTTACAACTGGAGTTAAGAGCAGAGAAATTTAATAAAAAAACCCGCATTTTGATGCGCCTCCACACCTTTCGGCTGGTCCTTGTGACCATGACCCAAATGGTTGCGTGCCAATAGAAATAGCCACGGTTCCGAACGGAGGTCACCAGGAGAGGAGGGGGCTGGCCCACTTTCGGGCCTCGCCCAAACGAATTTGAAGATTCAAATACATATGTGTTCCATTATATAATAAGCATCATAGCCCTAGCTCAACGGTTGGGCCGCTCCGTTGCTACCGACCCGACCCGGGGTCGAACCCGTCCGCGACCAAAAAATTTGAACGTCCATTTCATTTGAATTCTTGGGGCCACGTGGCGGCCTCCGGGCTAGCCACGTGGTGCCCCCTGATTGGATGCCTATGGAATATTCCGTAGAATATTCTGTGGAATATTCCACAAAATATTCTTTGGGATATTATCTTTTTAATAAAATATTTTGTAAAGTCAATTTTGGCCATTTTTTTTTACTAAAATTGGAAAACTTCAAAGCTGAATAACTTTCTCATACATCGTCGGTTTTTAGTGTCGTTCACGTCTACAGGATCGTTTTTCCGAGCTCTTTCCTGTCGTTCTAGTTTGGACCAATTCTGAGCAACTAAATTTTTAAGCATTTTTCCATCAAGGACTTGATCTCTTGATCACACCTCCCAAATGGGAAGCTTTTGGACCCCAAAAGCTCTTTGATTAGTGAAACTGATAATGTGGAGACTGATTCTCCACTCTTCCACCCTTGAATAACTAAAATCTACCCGATTTCATCAAATGGAGCTTTTGAGAAAATGATAATCTGTCTCTGGAATCAACTGATCGACCATTGCTAAGATTAACGGAGTCATGATGCAAATGATTAAAATTTGTAGAACAATAATTGTAATCTGAAGAAAAAAAAAAATTCTACACTGATCAAACTTCCCATAAGACTTAAAATAACAGTCACCTTGCCAACTGTTCCCATGGCGAATTCTACCATTCTGAAACCAACTTTTTCCCATGCTGAATTGGGTGTCCTTCTTGCTTGCACTGCTTTGCTTTAACACTTCATTCACTGCATTGGCTGACCCAAAAAGTAATTTGCGCAACATAACATCATATTCTTTCAAAGACAAACTGTTATTAAACTGAGACAGATCATTAGCAACATCATAAAAAGGCGAATGCTAAAAATTTGGTCGTTTCAACATTAACAAAGTTAGACTTTGACTTACATTAACTAGTCTTTTCAATTGACTTGCATGGAGTAAAGAAGATTCCAGCTTCTTCTTGTGAGCTCTCACAATGTACTCTTTACCATCTTTGAACAAGTGATACTTGTTTTCATGGCGATGAAAGATGACCTTCCTGTCAAATAAGTAAGGACTTCCCAAAACAATACCTGAGATATCAAGCGGCACCACATCAAGTTCCACTGTGTCAATAAAGTGTGCAGTTATTGCAAAGTGCAATATGCACTTCCTTGAGACTTGCAAGTTGGCATCCTTGCATATCCATCCAAGTGGATAACACTTCAGATGTGGAATGGTCTCAAGTTTAAGCTGCTTGACCAAGTCTTCAGATATAAGATTCGCTTGTGACCCACTGTCAAATAGTGTGTCAATTTTGGTATGTTTTGAAATTACCCTCACATGGAAGAGCTCTATCCTCCTCTTTTCTTCATGAGTATCTTTGTGACAATTTAAAGAGCTAGAACTGGGAATTGTGTCTTGCACCACTTCTTTCCCCTTAATGTTCTTTAAAACCATGGCTATGCTTTTTGTCTCATCTCCTGAGTTTGACCCTAAGTCTTGCTCAACTGTTGCTACAGTTTTCTCCTTTTCTTTGGTCTTGTTTTTGTTCTTGTATTTTTCTGGTTTCAGTTCAGGATGAAGCTTCCAACAATGATCTTCATCATGACTTGTCTTTGAACAGTTCTTGCAAAAGAACTTTCCTTTGTATTTTCTTGAATTTGCAACTCTTTTCTTTCCTTTGTTTTTGAAATTACTATCCTCATCAAAATTATTCTTTCCTCTAGCTTCTAAATGTGTAGCCTGGACACAGACTTCATCTAAGCTGGTAGGATTGAACATTAGAATAGTATGTTGAAGGTAATTGTGCAAACCTCCTATGTATTTTAACAAGGTGTCTTGACTTTGTAAGTCTACTCCAAGTAGAAGCACTCTCCTTCTAAACTCTTGGGTATAATCTTGCACATTTTGACCCTTAAGTTGCCTAAAATTTTGCCAATTCATGATTGCCTTCTGAATATGAGCAAGAGGATAAAAATGTTTCTTAATAGCAGTACTAAACTAATTCCATGTTAGAGTTATCTTACCATGCTTTTTGATTTCCTCCCTGTTCTTGGCTTCCCACCAAACCAAAGCTGCTCCATCCATTCTCAATGAGGCTAATTGGATTTTTGTGTCATCATCATGCAAATTCTGAATTCTTAGATAGACTTCCACCTGTCTAATCTAGTTATCCAATTTTTCTGCATTCACATCACCATTAAACATCGACAACTCAAACTTAACATCAAGCTTTAACAAAGGATTTTTAAGAGATGTTTTTGTTTTGTGTGACTGATTAATAGAAGTTTAAGAGGATGATGTGGAGGAAGAGGATGACGATGGAGATGGTGGATCACCATTTCCTCCATTCCCTTTCTTAGACTTCTCATTGTCTTTCTTCCCTCCTGAAGAATCTCCTTATTCTCTTTGGTTTCTAGACCCTTCTCCAGCAATCCTATCATTTCTCTCCTGATAGAGGATCCTAACCATCTCAATCAAGTCTAAGAAAGCTTTTGTAAAGACTCTTTCTTCTTCCTTGGGATCCATTTCCTCATGTACTTCTCCTTCTCTGGAAGACATGTTTGTGGCTGATTCTAAGGCTAATGAGGATGAAATGGAAGGTGGAGATAATGGCACCCTAGCCCTCCTTGGTTGAGGATTATCTTGTTCTCTAACCAATTGACCTTCCCCTCTTTTCAATTTCATCCTAGTAAGCATCAAATTTAGCAGAACAACACGATTTTCTTGCACAAATTTCACAAACTCTTAAGCAAAACCTAGAGCTCTGATACCAATCTGATCTGATAATGTGTGAACAAAATATTTCTTATACAGAGATACATAGTAGGGGCTTTTACTGGTTATTTCACCTTTACTAGAAAGGATGAAACCAGAAGCTTCTGGCCCTCTTACTGGCTCTTCCTAAAGAAATATGAAGTAAACACTAAATCGATCTGGCAATGAAAGTATTTGTTTATGTTTGTAAAGTATTCATTAACCAAATTTTATGTGTGAATAAGTAAGTTCAAGTATTATGCAATGGAAGTAATGTGGTTTGAAGTGAAACAAATGAGTTTTGATCACTGTATAAGTCTCATTGTGAAAAGTGAACTTATTAAAAATTACTGTTTAATGTAGTAAACTCTAGAAAATAGCAGCAAAAATGCACAACATAACAGTAAGCATTTTTTTAAGCAGTTCACCCCTCTCTTGGGCTACCTCTGCTGGGTCCAAAAGCCTCCAAATAGGATTTTCCCTGTTTTATTAATGCTCAAAATAAATATTACACCATGAAGGAAGCCTCAAAAGGCTAAAATAGCTGCAAATTCAGAAATAGAGCTCTGGAAACAGTAAAAATTGACTATTCATTCACCTCAAATTGATGAATATAGTCCAAAACAGCTGATCATTCCCTTAGCCCTAGTGGCTCCACAAGAAAATTCGCTGATAAAATCACTGATAGAGTGCCCTGATGGCTCTGCAACATGTTCCAATAGCTTTAGAATGCTTTAATACCCCCATAACAAAAACAAATTCGTCCCAAATGGACTTCCCTAACCAAAGTTATGACTAACTGAAGTTTTCCCAGTGTCCCCTTGAAAAGCTCCACTAAATGTGGAGCAACTCCAGATAACTCTGACAAAAATGGGACTGGCACCTAAATAGGCGGAATCTGCTATAAGTTCCGCCAGTTAGAGGGGGCTACGAAATAGGCCCACGGGACCGTGACCGTCGGAGGTGGTGGTTACAACTGGAGTTAAGAGCGGAGAACTTTAATAAAAAAACCCACATTTTGATATGCCTCCGCACCTTCCGGCTGGTCCTTGTGACCATGACCCAAATGGTTGCGCGCCAATAGAAATAGCCACGGCTCCGAACGGAGGTCACCTGGAGAGGAGGGGGATGGCCCCCTTTCGGGCCCCGCCCAAACAAATTTGAAGATTCAAATACATATGCGTTCCATTATATAATAATAATCATAGCCCTAGCCCAACCGTTGGGCTGCTCCGTTGCTACCGACCCGACCCGGGGTCGAACCTGTCCGCGACCAAAAATTTTGAATGCCCATTTCATTTGAATTCTTGGAGTGGCTGCTTGCAGATTATTCTGTGGAATATTCCATGAAATATTCCCAGAATATTCTCTGGAATATTCTCTTTTTAATAAAATATTTTGTAAAGTCAATTTTGGCCATTTTTTTTTATTGAAATTGGCAAACTTCAAAGCTGAATAACTTTCTCATACAATGCCGGTTTTCAGTGCCTTTCGCGTCTACAGGATCATTTTTCCGAGCTCTTTCCCGTCGTTCTAGTTTGGACCAATTCTGAGCATCTAAATTTTTGAGCATTTTTCCATCAAGGACTTAATCTCCTGATCAAATTGAAATTAAGCAGAATTTATAAGATCAATTTATTAAAAAAACCATAAATAATGGACAACTAATATATATATTTTTCTCAAATTTTAATGTATTTGTGTTACTATCAATATTAATAATTAATGAATTAATAGTAATCACATATTTCTCAATTAAATTTGAATAACTAATGTCATTCACTTTATTAAAGGAAAATTAATGTCAATGATTAAAATATTGAACTATATACCTTTGTTTGGGTTATCTACATGTATGCACTATCGTTAATTGGAGAGCTGAAAGAGACACAAAATCTCAAGCAAGTCAAATTTAATGCATTGGATTTAAAAAAGTCGAATTTGTTGAATAAGTATTTGTAGAACAATCACATTATATGAAAAAAAGTTGAATAATTTTGAAAAATGTGTGACCTCTGTTGCGGGCAGAGAGAGAGAGATAGTGCATAAATATACATGTACATAACCCAAACAAAGGGATATAGTTCAATATTAGTCATTGATATTCTTTAATAAAGTGAACGACATTAATTATTCAAATTTAAAATTTAATTTAATCATTTAGAAAGATAGTGATTATTTTCCTAAAATATTAATATATTTGTATTTATTATTTATTGATTTAATTTATTTTAAAATTACAAAGTTATATTTTGATTTTATATGTATAATATATATTTATAGATATTAATATATAATTAATTTGAAATTGTAATATTAAATAAAATGGGATAAATATATAATTTTAAAATAAATATATGAAAATATATAATTATAATGTTTATTGAAAAGAGTGTGAAGACATGAAGATTTTATAGAGATATGTATTGTTTCTTTCAAAAAATATGAAAAGACAATAATAATATTTTATTCAAAAAGTATGAAAGGACTTTTATTATGAGTATTGTACTTTAAGATTTTAAAAGTACTTAGAGCACTATCATGGTTAACCATGAGTTTTTATCCACCACTGAGAATGTGACAAGTAGGTACCTTTAACTCAACCAATGCCACCTCAACCATTAGGGATGATGTCATCACCTAAAATATGATTGGTTCTCATAAGGTGAATTTTGATTGTACATTTTCCTTAGGAGGCCCATTTTAGACCTTAAAATTCCCCTAATGAAAAATAACCACCATAGACCAAAAACTAAAATAGTTATTGAAAGAGTCATGACATAAAAGGAAAGAAAATTATAAAGTTCATATGGTCCAAAGATCTTATCACTAATTTCATATTATCATCACAAATATGTTGAATTCCAAGTTTTTCAGTAACTCTTGTACATCAATAACCATACCATCACCATGGTTGTCCAAGGTATTGAAAATTCGAGAGAAGTTCCATGTTTGAATAAAGCCCTTGTATCTTTTATCTACAAAATCAATACTAGTTTCATCAATAACACCTCACCTCGAGACAACTCGTATTTTCCAATATCACTTATAATATATGGGTCTTTTGGATTGCAAATTTTAGGAAACTTAGTTTTCATTATCTTAGAAACCCAAACATCAATATAAAAGATGTAGATGGATTGAAAAAATAAACTTACTTGGATCAGTAGTGGTTAGTAGTGGTTATGGTAGCCACAACATTAAAGTCACAAGATCTGACTGCCATGCCTATCTTGTGGTAGTAACTATCTAAAGCATAGGAAACATGTTGTTGAACATTATCAAGATAGTAGCAGGGTTGACCCTCCAACAAAGAAGAGAATTCAACTTGGCCAAGACTACATGCCCAATCCAAAGCATCTTGGAGAAGTTTAGGGTTAACCTCTTTCATTGATAAAACAACAAGATCTATAAATCAAAATCAAGGCATAAATTCCATGCACACGGTTTGAGCCATTGCCCTAGAAGGTCAAAGTTCCTTACAAATTTTAACTCCCACCGTTATAGACCATTTCTTTATTTTTCAGTCGTGGTTATGGTTTCCTACTTATATTTGTGTGCTACAAGTGACGTTATCATTGCTTCTCTACCATCACCCACAAAATGCATCCATTTCCACCATAGTGGAAAAATGGATACTCTGATCGATGGATCCCTCCAAACAACTACAATTTCGAATCTAGTATGGGTTAAAGTAGCACCTCTCCTTGCCTTGGCCGCTACTTCTGATAGGATTCGTTGCAGTGGCCAATGGAGGTGTTATTTCAACCCCTACCTGACTCCAATAGAGTTGAGATCAAATCAATTTGTTGTAAGATGGAGATTAGAATGGTGGAAAAATTACAGGTTTATTCAATATGGATTTCAAATTCCTGTTTTTGATTCATAACCATTTTGTTACAATCTTGAACTTCATTTCCTCCCCCATATTTCAATTTTAATCCATGACAGAGTACAAATTCCTGGGTTTGTTTCATAGTCATTTTGTTACAGTCCTTAACATCATCTGCAAATTCCTAGTTTTGATTCATAATCATTGTGTTAAACTCTCCATATTCATCTCCTTTCCTGATTTAATCCTCAAAATTGACATAGAGAAGTTGTTCTAATAAGGCGTTTGTGGGGATGGGGATTAAAATGCTCTGAAATTGAAATTGGACTTGACTCATGGTGTTTTATTTACAGAAGAAATTTTTTCTAGTGTTGGATCGAATGTGGAATCCATCGGAATGGATGTGCGGTGAGAAGAATATTGCTAATTTCCATTGTAATGATTTCAGTGTTAGACTAAACCATTATAATTATTTTCTTTCATCTCGATTTTTCAACTGTTATAACTTCATTGTTGGCCTGAAGTCGAAGTGCAATTCTTAGGACCTATAACATTCACTTTTCTGACTTAAATCCCTTACATGAATGCCATAAGAATCAAGCATACTTATATGGGAATATACTATTTATATTCAGTGTGCCCGTTACCTACCATAGGATAATACTTTCTTTAAAAATTCAAGTGGGTGTCCATGGTTTCACCTATCTGCAGTTCTATATGGGCTACAAGTAATAATATTTAGTTCATTTATTGAATTCATGCATTGATCATTTTGCTTCATGTAGGGCCATACCCAATGCGCTGATAATGTAAATTAAAGCAGTAGTCGTAAACTCCGACACTTATCTATAGCCGATTAATAAAAAATCAACATTATTATTTATCCAATTCCAATACTACTAATATCAACATGCATGCATTCCCTCAGAGAAGCAAAAGCTGATGTGTTCTGAAGGATCACTCCCAACCATAGCAACATTGGCCAACCACTTAATCTGGAATATGGTAACTGCTAAATTAGCATTGGCTTGGCTTCTTCTTCTTATAACTATGGTGCAATAGACATATGGGATATGCTCCAAACCCTTGCCACACTCCTATATTGTTCAGATTAGACTAAATTTGCTGCAAGTTGGAGAGATGGATGCCTTCCACGTTTTTATTCCTCGTTGAGTATACAATGAGTGTGGATTTCAATTCACTCTTGTGATTCATAGCCACATTGGTATATTAAAGAGAAATCAAAATTTCGAAGCTTAAACTTTGAAGAATTTGGAGAATATCGATTCCATGAATTCTGGGAAAGGTGAGAGACAAAATACACCATCAATCCCTCCCAACCAAAATATGCTCTTCATCTGGTGGAAGATATGATATGAACTTGTACGTAATGTAAATAACAAATTTATATGTTTAGGGATTACATTACTCATAAATTTACTTACCCGCAGGGTTTATTTCCAACAAATAATTGTTCTGATATAACATGGAATGAACGAATCGATCGAAGCAGAAATGATGGGCGGGTTCTTTTTAGCAAGTAGGTTTTGAACACCTCTTATACAGTGAGCCGAATTTAGAGAGAATAGGAATAGCTAGTGTTTGAACCAAATCAATATCCTCTATCTATTTCTTCCTCGGTTTGTGATAGGGATTTGCTACTTTTATCATTTCCATATTGTAAGTATTGTATTTACATGCATCCATGGTTGAGGTGATATCCACATCACTGAAAATATGGACTTAGAGTTCAAAGCATGCATTAAGTCCATGACGTAGAGAGAGGCTAGATTGAGTTTGAAGAACTCACAATCTCATGGAGTTGACAGATAGTAGCTTAGCAGAATTAAGGTAGGCGAAATAGGACCCATTACACTGACTCTTAAAATTTTCATAAATGTAGAACATAAGTCTAATCCCAACACTCCATTGCTTTGTGTGGACACATAATAGGGATACATTTTGAGCATGATGTTGGAAGTACTACTTCCATGTCATGTGTGGTTCTCAGCATGAGTCCGTAGGCATCAATATAGAAGTTGTTATTTCCTAAGTATAAGTTGTAGTCATGATCTAGATGTGTGGAAGTCAGGGATTTGTGTCTTACATATTTTTGTAATTGAAGTGATCAATAATATAAAGTATGCTTTGTTGTGTGTTATCTCTCTCTCTTCATATTTATAACTTTGTATCAGAGCCTAAGGTCGAAACTGTGTAATTTTTTTTTATTGTGTATGCTCACACTAGAAGGAAAATACTCTCTAGCAGAGGTTATAACGAAGTTTTTTAGTGTTATAAAATTAACCAAAATTGTCAAAAAAAAAAAAATCTACAACATTTGTTTTCGGTAACAGAGGTTTTGGCGGAACTTCGAATGGAATTTCAACACAACTAAAAAAAATTGGGTGGTCGGAGGTTGTTACGGATGTTTTTCTCATTGGTGCACTAATCATGTGTCAACGCACTAGTGCGTTGTATTATGAACGCACTGATATTATAGACCTACCAAGCACTGGGACGGAAAACAAATTTCGCATGCCCCTAGGAGTTTAGCAACGTCTCAGTCCGCATTAGCCAGACAGTAGCACCGGGCCGGTCAAAGGTGCATGCACTAGGTTGTTAAGGTGTAAAACCGCATCGGGCGCCCTGTAGGTGATAAAACGCACCGGAACGTCTAGTTATAAAAATGCACCAGTGTGTTAAAGGAAAACCGAATCGTTGCATGCAACGCCTATCAGACCGCCCGAGCGGTAGTCGTCGATAAAGCGCACCAGGCATTCTAATTAGTATTGGTATTTGTGCGGTGCCCATAGGTCGTAGAAATGCACCGGTGCGCAGTATCATACAAACACACTAGTGCGCAGTATCACACAAAAACACTCACTGTTTTAATTGGTATTGGTATTTTTGCGGTGCCCATAGGTCATAGAAACGCGTATGTGTGCATTAGCATAAAAAATAACTAGTGCATAATAACTAACATGCACCAGTGTTCATTTTGTATTTTTTAGAAACATCGACCCGTGAGAGGGAAATTATTGTGACTTTTTAAAATTCATTATTCATCAAAAGTCGACACATATATTATAATCGTATTCATATGAATTAAATTTTTATTAGTGCATTTTAATGTGATGTTTGGATTAATTTGTTATATCATATCATCAAATTTCACATCTCTTCATTATAATATTTAATCATCCATGCATTTAATCACTGGTGCAACATTTCACAGCAACAATGGAAAACACAATAGAATAAAATAAAACGTATATATATATATATATATATATATATATATATATATATATATATATATATATATATATATATATATATATATATAAGGTACTCTTTTCATAAAAATCAGAATGAGTTAAATGCAATATATCTTTCAATTGGGAAACTATGTCCATTATATTAAAGAAAATGTCTGATTTCACCAGCAAATATTTCAAATATACAATGCCTTACTTTGATATCCAAACATATTGACCATCATTCTTCGCTTGAACTGTTGTCACTGGTTGAGCTACTTCCATGAATTACGTTATTTTGAGGAATTTTTTGTTCACGGTGTTGATAGTTTTCTTCTTCTTCAAATTCCATCTACAAACATAAAAATAAACTATAATGAGTGTATATACATTGGTGAGAATAACAAAAATTGCAATATTAAATAATATACATCAATGTAAATAAAAAATAAATGAAGTACCATAGCAAGAATTGACTCATGAACTATACACATTCTTTCAAAACCAAATTTCATGTCATCTTTCAACATTTCATTTGTTGGCGCAGTTCCATACTTTATTTCCTGCAAGTTTTATACCCCATAACAAATCATATATTTAATATAAAAGATTTTTTTGTTCTATTAATTATAGACGTAGCTAAGTAAAACAAGATCGATAGATGCTTACAAATTCCACAATTAATTTTTGATATGCCAACATATACTGACAAGCCATATTTAACCCAATGTCAATCAATTCGTCTGATGGTTCTTCTTTGTATGTTAGCACCTTTTTGAAGACATTCAATGATGATTGTTGTAAAACAACTTAAAATATAAAAAAATGAAATTTAGTTAAGTTATTATAAGGAAGTAACAATTACTCACAAACTTAGATATCAAGCCTTTTCTTTCTTGTCATCTTGTTTAATGTGTTGAATGGGTTCCATTTTATTTTATTTTCTGCAAGAAAATACTTGAAAACTAATATTCAATGCTAATTTTTTTATTTATTGTACCTAATTGAAACATTCATTGATTACATATTACATTTGAATCACGTTGTTGTTGAGATGGCTCCTCGTGTAATGCAATTATGTCCATTTCTTTTACCATCTCCTTGTACACCTTTTTGGACATTCCTACTGACATATTTATGATATCAACTCATTCACCCTTTGATATTTTCATAATCTTCCTGAAAATGCAACATGACAATAAACTATTTAATTTTTATATTGATATATAAAAAGTAAATATAACAAAAGTGATATTTATAAATGATTGCTTTCTATTAATATATACATATAATTCTATAAAAACATTTAAAGGAAAATTACTTTTTCATTCCTTTTTTTTGTACGTGTTTGCTATTAAAAGTTTGACATGTCCCATTGACCAATTCTCTGGAAACTCATCCTATAGTATAGATAAAATTTGGTTCTTGGAATCGTTGGATTGATTTTTGTATTGTAAGTGGAAATAACGTCTATACATTCGTTCCACTAGATCCCTCAAAGTTTTGTAAAAAATTTCCCCCCTTTCGTTAACCTCCAGCACCACTCTAGATGAGCTAAGGAGTAATTCATTTTCATTTGCATGTTCTATTTTTTTTTTCTTTTCTTAGAATAACATTCCTATTATGAGTTTTTGGTCCCTATAGAACATTAAACATATGTAAATTAATAAATTGTTTGAAACATGTTATCTAATATTTTTAAGTATATTATTAATGAAAATTAAAAAAAGAAACTCATATTGGATCGATAGTATTTTTTCATTCACCTGATTCA
Source organism: Pinus albicaulis (assembly GCA_034641835.2). NCBI lineage: Eukaryota > Viridiplantae > Streptophyta > Pinopsida > Pinales > Pinaceae > Pinus > Pinus albicaulis. The sequence goes on along the minus strand of CM076577.1, from coordinate 869,688,049 downwards.
TCCTTCTGCAATTTTTTCATCAGGCTTTTACACTCTTCTGGTCTTAGATCAGAAATAATATTATCGAGCTTCGTTATTTTGTGGCTTTGCATGATACTCAGTAAACAATACATATTAGTTAAATCTACATATAGTTCAAAAATAATATTTTTTGTAAAGAATTTAGAAAGAACTTGCCTTTTTTTCTTTTTTCGATGTGCTATCAGTATTTTTGTTACTTGATCTTTTGTCAACCATTTATTTATCAATATGAAACATGTACCATACCATTCATTAATATATTTTATAAATAAATCACAAAATTTTCAGGTAAAAAAGAAAAAATTCAAGAAAACAGTGCGCCTTTCAAGAAGTACGGACCGACGTCAGTGCGACGTGTTCTTATAAACGCACCGATAAAACATGAGACCACCATATCGTGCTCTCTGTCAATAAGGAGACCTAGTACGTTAAATGTTAACCAGTGCACCGATTAACATAGACATAAAATAAACAATTGTTTTTATCAAACAGTACATTTGCGGTGCACTATAATGAAATAGCACACTGGTGTGCTATTTTTTTTGGTAAGCTGGGCTATTATATTACTTTCCAAAACATAAAGTTACATATGCTACAGGCTGGGTTGGCAAGCTGCACTTAATCGATCCTAGCCTTTGTTACAACATTTCTGGGCTGCCTCGGGGGAGGAAACTAGCCCAGACAAAGCTGAAAACTGAGAAATACAATATGCGCAGTAGTGCTGACATATCTAAGAAACACAAAGTAAACGATAGTAGAAAGGCACTAAGGGCGAGCATCAAAGAAAAAATAGGAGAATTGTGTAGCTGCACATACTTTAATTATCATCTTCATCATCATTGTTGGGGTTCTCCTCCTCAATGGGGCAAGCATGAGCATGCGTAGTAGCTACCTCCAAATCTACCACCATACACCTGGGAATACCCACTGGAATGCAGAGGATGGGGGATTTTGGGTCTACCCCGTTGGGAACACGCATTCAGATGCCATCCTAGTCCATGACCCAGACGTCCATGTCCTCATCTTCCTTCTCCAGAGCCGTCAGAGGAACAGAGTTGCATTACTGGGAGTGCATCTGGGGAGAGATGGTGGACTTCCTCGAACCGTGACCTCCTCTCTATGCAGCATGCCTAAAGGCTTCAACACGCTGCTCAGGATTGAGACTCTGAATCGCAAAAGTGCTAGAAGAGGAGTCATCAATCGACTCGAGACAATTATCCTCTCCACGATGATAACATCTCGACCCCTCTCTGACCTCTGCGGATAGTGCGTTGGCGAGGTTTTAGAGCCATTGCGCACCTGAACCGGGGAGAGAAGTTCAGGAGAAAAAGTAACACGCAAGGGCGAGCAACACTGGGCTAAAGGGGAATAAATATATGGGGGGAAAATGCACAGGAGGGAGAGCAACAGTCCAAAGGAGACTTCGCAGCTCCATGCTGGGACCGAGACTTCACAGCCTTTTGAAGTCGGTGAGAAGCTAGAGCAGAGTGAGGGGGGCGAAAGGCCAAGGTAACAAGCTGATTAAAGAGACAGGCAGGTAGCTCAGCTTTATAAAGGGGTGGGGATGAGTGCCAAGAGGATAGTGATGAGTGGGCTTCGCACATATCTACGTGCTATGATTGAGAACCTGAATAGGCTCGGGGGAAGGGGTATGGTTGCGATACTGGTTAATCATGGTGGACATTAATGGTGATAGATGTGAGGTGATGCTCTGGGAATGATGACGCAGTTCCCATACTCTCGTCATCATTTCTGGTTCTACGAGTCTCGTGTGAGTGGCTAATAGTATGTGGATCCGTAGCAGATGAAGCTCTGCATGGGAGATCTCCCTTATCCAGGTAGAGTGGGATGTGATTTTCATGCATGTCAATTCTATCATCCGCATCCGGGGACCCGATGTGCTTTTTTACATAGGGCGCACAGATTAAAAAAAACATGTTTTTAAATTGTTTTTATCAAAATAGTACGTTCGCGGTGCACTATTTTACATAGGGCGCACATATTAAAAAAAAAATGTTTTTAAATTGTTTTTATCAAATAGTACGTGTGTGGTGCACTGTAATAAAATAGTGCACTAGTGTGCTATCTTATAGAGGGCGCACCGATTAAAAAAAATCTATTTTTTTAAAATTCACGGAAGGGCAGACATGGATTGGGATCTGACTCTACAAGTCATCCCGCGAGTTAGATGTCATAGGCCTATATATATAGCAATACAAACCCTATAAATCTATAGTAAAATTTAAAATGTTTAATTACCATGTATTAAATCAAACAAAAATTGTAAAAAAAACAATAATTAAAGAAAAAATTAATCACCAGATGATTTGAAATTCTATACTACAGGGTTTAAATCACCAGATGTTTGAAATTCCGATTCTCTGAATACTTATGTTCGAAATTATTTTGCTGCTTCATAGTGCTCTCGTGCTCTCTTACTCCAGGTATGTCTCTCATGCAAATATCTCCTTGAAATTTTTTGCAAAAATAATGAAATAATGAATTTTTTTTTTACTATTTAAAGAAATTTTTTATGAAATTACATTTTTGAAAATAATTTTCCACCCATTTTTCAATTTACCGTTTTTTTGTTTTTTTTTTTTGTTTTTTGTTTTTTTGTTTTGTTTTTTTTTTTTTTTCACTTTAAAAAAATAAATTTGCGTTTTTTTATTTGCGGTTATTTGTTGCGTTTGTTATCTAACCGCACCAGTGCGTCACTTAACAACATAGCACCGATGCACAGTAACTAAAATGCACTGGTGCGTTTAACTGTACATTAGCACCGATAACAATAAGTCCATTTTTAAGGCACTGAAATTAATTTTAGGTATGTACACCAAAATTTATTGTTGATTTTGCTCAAATGCAGGGAGAAAATATCATAATTATATTGAATGGGAAATTCTTCAAAATCCAGTTCGTTCCATAATATTTCTCAAAGTCCATCGTGGACTTCTCCCTATCTATCTCGAGACGTAATATTTACTTCAGATTTTATTTATATTTTCATTATCTAATTGAATTTATTTATTTTATCCATGTCAATCAGCGAATAAAATTAATGTATACAAATTTGCAGGTTCATGTAGATTCAGAATCAAGTTCAAATCCACAAAGTATTCAAACAACTCCAAAACGTCGGAAGCTCTTATCAGGAGCATCATACCGCAAGGCACATTTGGTAGATGAAGATGGACAACCGCTTCACCCTGCCAATTGTGACATTAGATCTTTTAGCCACAATCATGGGACAATGATGGTAATAATATTTTTTTGGTATATTAATGTAATTATTACAACTTCAAACCAATTAATTATGCATTGTTAGATCTAAGACATTTTTGATCCATAATGTAGATGAAATGTCTTCCGGATTAATCACATCATTATGATTTGGTCGACGTTTCGAACTAGCTAATGTGGTTTATCCGCGGGACAACATGGAGAAACTAATCGATCTTGATGAATAAATAGTGGAGATGCATCATTGCTTGGAAATACCCATTAAGAACTAGTTGTTAAGAACTAGTCGTTAAGACTAACTGTTAAGAACTAGCCATTAGAAAGTTAGTTAAGAATTAAAATTAAATAATTAATTAATTAATTAAATTAAAAAATTTATTAAAAATGGGTTAAGAATTTTTTATATAAATTATTATTAACCCATAATTTTTTTTTTTTTTTTCTAAATAAGTCTAATTATATTAAGAAAAAATATGGTACATGGTGTGATTACAAACAAGAGAGGCAAGAAGCGGGCCATTCAGAAATTATGAACTATCAACCTCGGTCCCGAAGAGAGTAAAAGAAAAAAGCAAAAAGCAGAGAAGCATGACTAGAGTGTTTGAAGAAAAAGATGGATTCTACCGAGACTAGGCAGAAGCCTCCAAGTGAAGTTTTTTTTCCCTTCTTTTTGTTGACTTTAACCCATCCTGCTTGGTGTGGATGGGTTAGAACCACTTGTAGACTGGTGTTGATTAAGGGAGGAGTCTCCTTATCAGTATCGAAAGAAGAGGAATCATGAGTGCGTTTCTGAGAGATCTTCGTGTCTAGAGTATCCTCAGGTGCGGTGGAGGACAAGTCATTCATATGTTGATTATGTTCTATTTCTGCATCAATCTCTTCATCCTCTGAACTCGAGGATTCAGAGTCTTCCGCGGGCGACGGACTACTAGGTATCCATCTTTTGGATTTGGAATTTGAGATGTTTTCCTTTTTTTGGCAATGAAGGTGGCGCAGGAGTTCTGAAGATGCCCAATTTGGTGACAATGGCGACAACGGAAGGAAGTTTTCTCATAATCTAGGATTTGTGTCCATACAAAATTTCCTATCTTGAGATTAATTTGGTCGGGCAGGCCTTTGCTTATGTCTATTTCCACACATACTCTGGCATATGTGTATAGTCCTTGGCACTCCCTTGAGTAATTTGCCGTCAAGAAGCAACCCAAGGCATTTCCTATTCCTCAATAGACTGAAAGGTGCCATAGTTGGGCTGGTAAATTGGGAAGCCTAAGCCAGACATGAGTCCTGGTGATGACTGTTGTAGCTGGGTCGAAATATAGGAACCAAGGGGTGATGAATAATCCTGCTGCTCCCCAAAACCACGGGCCTTCTGTAAGGGCCTGTTGATAATTATTGTTGTGATCAAACAATACTATGAAGAAACCCTTGACCTCGTAGTTATGGGTCCAGTTGGTGTAGATACACTCAAAGAGATCCTCTGTGTGAGGCCAGAGTCCATTGAATCTACAGATGATAGCGTTTTCTGCAAATTTTTGTTGTTGTTCTGCCAGATCTGGATGGGAAATCTCTATGGAGGGAACATCCTCTAGTTTATCAACCAGAAAAGGCTTGGGGGCCTCCGGGGTTTCGTCAGTGTTCTTGGGCTGTGCATGGACAACATCCTTGTAGGAGAAAGTTGGAGCAGAGGAGGAATTTCCTGTGGCTCCTCCTCTCAAACGAAGGGATAAAATTAAAGTAACATCTCTTTAAATGTTGTAGAAGGAGAGGGGAAAAGAGGCATCAAGCTGTTTACCTACATAGAGAAGTCGTTGAAGAGCTAAAGGGATTCCTAGCTTGTGTTCAAGGGCGTGCAAGATATTTTGAACTATGCCTATTGGGCGAACCCAAAGCAGCATGGATCTGCTCGAGAGAAGAGAGATCTGGATTTGAAATGTAGGGGAGCATTGTTCTAAGAAACCCTGACTTCTAGAATTCACATCGGAGTCCAGATTGAAGAGTCTTGCCTGTTCTTCAATGCCCATGGCCCAGTCTGTTTTCTTGATGGGTAGGTGTCAGGGATCTTTCTAGAGCGTCTCGATGCCGGATCCCTTTATATCCCTGAATGCATGTCTACCTGGGGGCTGTTGGTGAGGAGGTTCCACCTTCAGTTTGTGATTGGCGCTTAATATTAGATCCGTTGCTGCAATCAGGGACGCGGAGCGGTTTTTGGTCAGAATAGCCTCCCACTACAGCCGAAACCCCGAAATGTTGCTTTCAAGATGAGTCCCAAGTGGGGACGAAGATTCGTGGTTGTCCAGAGGAGCGAGAGTGAGAAAAAAGCCGTGAGTGGCCTCATCCGGAGTAGCAAGTGATCGAGAGGGACCTCCTGAGGGCTAGATCCCCTCTTGGCAAGTGTTGAGGCATAGTGGCAGCTTGAGGGATGCAAGGCCAAGCTGCTGCGATGCGGCTGCAGCAAAGGAAGGTACAGCTGCAGCAGAGGAAGATGTTACCGTAACCCTAGCCGTCAACATATTCGCTCTCCCAATTACCCTGGTTATTTAAATTTGTTTTTTCTATTAAGCCATAAATTTATTATTAATAAAAAAATTAATTTAATTAATTAATTTATTATTTAATTTTAATTCTTAACTAACTGTGTAATGGCTAGTTCTTAACAACTAGTCTTAGCAACTAGTTCTTAACGGTAATTTCTTGGAAATTATGCATCTTGACTATTTATTCATCAAGATCAATTAGTTTCTCCACCTTGTACTGAGGATGAACCACATTAGCTAGTTCGAAATGTCGACCAAATAATAATGATGTGATTAATCTGAAAGACATTTCATCTATAATCATGCATTGTCGACGTGCTTACTAATTGATATCATTGATTTTGTACTAATCATGTTCACATATATTTTTTGAAATTATTAGGATTCAAGTGATGATGAGCGACCTACCTACCATCTTCTGTTTCACCCCACGAAAATGTCAAATCAAGAGAATTTTTAATTAAGAGAAAAACTCAGAGAGGAACGATACCAATAATGGTTAAATCAACCACCTATTCAATTCCCACAACGTCCAGATTCACCAATTAGAAATGCCTACAAAAATAGTAGTTCTTCACAAGCTAACAATGGAGGCGAATAGAGGTTGGTATGGATGATTACTTAAGGGATATGATTTCCATAGAGTCAATGTTGTTAGATGCATTATAGAATGATGATCAGTTAGGGGATGGTGCTCATATCGTTGATACCTTTTTCGAAAGCCTTAAATTTCCTTCCACCGCCCCTCTCTTTGGACCTAAAGGTCAGTCAAATTCTACCTAGTTGGGGACAATGATGTTAATGTAAAACTTGAAAGCAAAGTTTGTCTTGTCGAATGCATGTTTCTCAGAAATTTTAAGGTAATTGACCATCAAGTCCTCCCTTATATTTTGAGAAATATAATCACACAATGAACATTACAAATGGTCAATTTTATGAACGTTAATATTTACATTGAATTAATATACATTTAATATTATCCATGATCTCCAACTACGGGTTATTAAAAGATAAGGTTCTTCCAAGTGATAATGTCTTGCTCGGTAGCTACGAAGAGGCAAAGAAATTGTTGAAAATGTTGGGTGTTGAGTACATATCATATCATGCATGTCCAAATGATTGTATTCTATATAGAGGATAATATGCAGACAAAGATATATGTCTGAAATATGGGCATGATAGGTATGATAAATAAAAAAATAAAGATAAATCATGTGGTCCTCCTAAGATATTGAGGCACATGCCTATAATCCCAAGGATTAAAAGGCTCTTTCGTTGTGAAGAATTAGCTATGATGCAGGGATGGCATGCCTCAAACAAAAGTGAGTTGGGAGTTATGCGAATCCCAACAGATTCAATAGCCATGAAGCATAAAGAGGATACATGGCCCGAAAAATTCAAGGATCAAGTACGAAGTCTACAACTCAGCATAACCATGGATTGGATCAACCCATATTCCCTCCAGAACACCAATTATTTTGTTTGGCTTGTAGTAGTGATCAATAAAAATATCCCCCCATGGTTTTCCATGAAGAATGAACAACTTATGTTGGTTCTCATAGTCCCTCGTAGAAGACAAGTGATGAATATGGATGTATACTTACAACGAATGGTAGATGAATTGAAGGAATTATGGGATGGGATAAATGTATATGATGTATCAAGACCCATAGCAGTAGAGAAGAGTTTTGCGTTGTATGGCATATGTGCTTACACGACACATGATTATCTAGGCTTAGGAGTTTGCATGGTAAATTACATGTTTATTGATTTTTTTATATACGTAACAATATTATTTGGCATATTATTTATTTAATTCACTGTAATTATTCTGATATTCATGATATTCTTTAACGTGGAATGCATATATATTGTATACAATAATTTCGTAGGTCTTATAACAAAAGGGTATTTTGGATGTAATGTTGTGGACCTTCTTTGAAAGCTAGATGGTCCAACGACCTACGAAAGCTAGTGTATGATTGCTCCAGGGTATTCCTCCTAGAAGAACACCCTTACATAAGAGCATCATCCACTTTCAATGGTAAATGAGGGAGAACACAAAGGCCTCCAATAATGACACCAGCTGAATGGCTTAGACCATATGAGAGAGAGAAGGAGAAGGAGTTCATAGAAATGTTCGATTCAAATGGGGAGCCTATGTTCGATGATCCAAAATTCTTTGACACCTCTGTTGAGAAATTTCCCATTGAGATGAAAAGGAAATCTATATTTTATAATTTTATGAGCTATTTGAATACCCAAACAAGAAAATAATTCCGTCAAAAAATTTCCAGTAAAAATAGGATCTCTGTCACTTACAATAATTTTTAGGTATCCATGTAGCTTTCTTTAAATGGATGAGATAATGCATAAAAGTGTGCATACTTGGTAATTCTATCAACTACCACCACAATGACACTCTTTCCTTTGGAATTAGGTAAACCTGTGATAAAATCCATTGAAATATCCTCCCAACGTTGACTTGGAATGAATAAAGGTTGTAGAAGACCTGGGGTCTTAATTGTCTCAACTTTATTTTGCTGGAAAACCAAACATTCTGCCACAAAATTTTGAATATCAGATTTAAGGCTATCCCAAAAAAATTATTTCTTCACTCTATGGTAAGTTTTTAAAAATCCTGAGTGTCCTCCTAAAGGATAAGTGTGCAATTCCAAAAGAATCCTTTGTTTTAGTTGGGAATTATTACAAAGATATTTAAGCGATCTTTGTACCATAAGGAATAATTTTCCAACCAAATGTATCAGATGTACTATGATCTTGTTACAAATTTTGAATGAGTGTCCACACTTCTTCATCCTTCTTCCATTCATCCCTTGCTTTGGTTATCCAATATGGTTGGATAATAGAAATGGAAGAAAGCAATGCTTCCACCTCTTCATTCTTTATTGAAAGTGCATCTGCAAAAACATTTAGCTTGCCTTTTTTGCATACGATTTCAAATTCATAACCCAACATCTTTGTGACCCATCTTTTCTACTCTTCTGAATATAGTATTTGTTCCAAAAAGTGTTTAAGACTATCATGGTCGGTTTTTACCTTGAAGTGTCTTCCCATTAGGCAAGGTCATCATTTCCTTAGTGCATGTATTATTGCTAACATTTCATTCTCATAAGTAACTTTCTGTAAATACTTTCATTTGATTGGACGACTTCAAAAGAAATGGGTCTTACGATAACAAATTCATCGATACCATAAAAATGTACTTTGTTCTAAATATAAAGTTGCAATGCATACCTTTTGTGTGTTTTTAACATTATTGAGATCAAAATATTGCTCCATCTGTAGTATCCATGTTACGGGATCCTTGCCATCAAAATTACACATATCGATATTTGGAATATGGTGGGTCTTCCATCCAACATTTGAGTTTATGAAATCACGATTAACATTTATTTTTCTCTCATCATCAGTTTCCTCTACTATATTTTCGCCATTAGGAATAATTTCTTGTATCAACTTTGACAAACCTACCTTCAAACCTTCCATTTTTTCTTCCATACCATTCTTCAAACCATCCATCGTAGCTTCCACACCTTTCTTCAAACCATCCATTTTAGCTTCCAGGCTTTTCTTCAAAATATCCATTTCATTTTTTGTTTCTCTTTGCGAGAGAGAAATTTGGTGCACTTGCTTTTGTAATTTTGATAATTCATGTTGCATTTCTTCATCTTCATGAGTTATAGCAGAGCCTTATGAAGGCTTCATGGGTGTTAAATTATTTTTAGGGGGAATTTTAGAACCCAATACTGATATATATTCTACAATATTCCCTTGGAATCAATTCAAACTGATTCTTCAAACAAGACATGCAATTCAGAAAAAAAAAATACACACCTTTTTCTTGCTTTTGAGGAGCTCGATATTGCAACTAAATTATCTCTATGATTTAGGATCTTTAATATCTAAAATTTGGTCTTGTAGTAGCCCTAGTGAGGGTGCCATCTTCATACGGGTCTTCACTAAGGTGATGCTTCACCATGGATGACCATTTGTCGGGGTTGAAATTGCATGACCATTTGAATCTTCTAAGAGTACGTATAATGTCAAAAGAATGATTTTCTTACTTGTTATATTAATAAATTTTGTCCCATGCAGGGATCATAAAAGATAACTAATTTTGTACATTATTGGATGTGTTTATAACTTTGTAGTGTCATTATCCTTTGTTTGTGAGTGGGTGTGTGAAACATGAATTCCCCCAAGACCTAGGACGTGCCATATCTAAATTATCTGCATTTGTATGTTGGATCATGTCGAAGGAGATTCATGTGGCTAGCATTCCACAGTGGCGTCAAGAGATAGTTAAGATTGTTTGTATGTTTGAGAAGGAACTTTCGATGAGTTTCATGAACTTGTAGGTTCATCTTATAATCCACCTAATAGATGAGGTTGAATTAGGTTGGGTGGTTTCTTGTTCTTGGATGTTCTTCTTAGAGAGGTACATGAAGAAATTGAAAGGTTTTGTTTGAAAATGGACAAAACCTAAGGGGTCTATGGCAGAGGGGTACATATCGTATGAGTATTTCTATTATGCCAGTGATTACATCAAGCAGATCGACAACAGACTAGGTGAGATGATTTGGGACAATGAAAGGGATGAAGACGAAAGAGAATGGGACCTGCTCCAAACAAATGTAAAAAGGAGCTTGATAAAGAGTAAGCGAATTATAATTTTTCAAATTTACACAAAGTAAATATTCATGTTGAACTTTGATATAATGTATATTTTGATCTCATATGTACTATATGTCGGTTTGATTTCCTCAGTGGATGCATAAATTGAAGCAATCAATAAAGTCGTTCTTTATAATTTCGAAGCGACACAATCGTGGGTCACATTATACGAACAAAAGAGGATGAAATGGGATAGTGACAGGAAATAATTTAGATGGTTGAATGGTAGAAGTGTGACTTATCCAGATCATTTAAAATAAAATATGCCAAAAATATGCCCCAACAATTGGGTTGATGACCAAGTCAGAGAGAAATACGGTGCAACCGGCCATTACCCGCGTGCTGAAGAGGATGTGCTAAACGTAGGGATTGGCTGCACCCACTCTCTAATAATCTATTTATGTACATTTTAAACTTAATAATACACCTTTGAAATGTAAGTACATCTGTATCTCATATTTTAACAGTTGGATTATTATAAGACATATGACACTATCATTTTTTAACTTTTTTATAGGTGCATTTGTACCCATCTATGTGGGCATATGGACACCATTTTCGCACAGAAAATGCTGATGATGGAAACATGACACAAGACTGTGGAGTGGAAGTAAATTTAGATCAATAGAGTCGATCTTGCCACCATGATCAAAACCTAGTACGAGGGACATTAGGTTATGTTGAAAAGATACAAGAGATAATTGAAGAGAATTTCTCTTCTTTCCAATGTGTTATTTTTAGGTGCAAGTGGTGGGACACCTTTGATCATAATAATGTAAAGGAAGATCACGATAGTAGGCTTATATGTATTAACTCTAGAAAGATGTGGGATGAAGTAAGGAGCCCTATGTTTTCCCCAAACACTGCTTTTTACCCAGATGTGTTGGATAGGGATTGGTGGTTCGTATTGAGACATGACCCTCGATCAAAACATATTTTTGAGAAATAGTGTTATCATGACAAGCGAGCTGGAAGATAATTAGGGTGATCATGAGACTGAGAGTGATATGGTACATGTATTATTTCATCATTTATATTTTCTAAGATGGTTTTTTATAAAGAAGAGGACTTAATTACCTTATAACTAAGACACTTTTTCTTAAAACATTATAATATGTATTTTGAATTAATTGGTAATTCCATTGTGTTAATGTTAAAACTAGTACTTGCTCATTTGAAATGAGCCGACGGCACCGAAGGCGTGGCCCGTCAAACCCCCTGCGCCGTGAAGGAGGAGCGAACACCCCGCGCCGCGAAGGACGAAGGAGGAGCGAACGACTTGACAACAGCACGGTCCAGTTGTGGATTGGACATTAGGAGCTAGGTTGCTCGCCAAATGTCAAATTTTGACAGGGCAGAAGGGCGATAGGTGGAGCTATGAGATTGGCTGGGAGCACTGTTCATCCCAGCAAAGCTCATTAAGGGAACACCTTCGGCGTAATAATTTCACTTGATAATTTGTAACTATGTTGATCTCGAAAACAATGACGTAGTGTATAAAGTTATTTTTTTATATAATGTCAATTCCTAAAATAATACAACTACTTGATTTCTTTAAATGTGTGAATGATATCTTCAAAATGTATACTGTTATTTTTTGTATGTAAGATCATAGTAAAATAATGATAATTCTAAAGTACATGAATTTATTTGATTTATTTTCTAAAATTTATTATGTTACAAAAATTCATATTATTCTAGATTTATTATTTTACAATTATTTATATTTATACAAATTTACAAATTTACAATTTTACAATTATGGTAGCTTAAAAATATTTACAGTATACATTTTACTTATGGTAATTATGGTTCAAAATTTACAATTAATTTACAAATTTACAAATTTACAAATTTTAATAAAATTGAATGATGACAATACATACAATTACAATTACAATTTTAGAATTCACAACACAATTACAATTTTACAAATATTTTACGTCATACAATTAAAATTACAATTACAATTACAATTTTACATACAATTACAATTAGAATTACAATTTTAGAATTTTACATACAATTAAAATTTTACAATTTTACATACAATTACAATTACAATCATTTCACAATACATTAAATATTACAATTGCAATTACAATTTTACAAATATTTTACATACAATTACAATTAAAATTAAAATTAGAAATACAGTTACAATTTTACATACAATTAAAATTAAAATTTCCATTACTATCATGACATAATATTTAATAAATATCATGATTTAATATTAAAAATAAACATCAGGATCATGATAACCATCGTCCAAACATTATATTCGACTAAAAAACATATTCAAATTCGCTAACATCATCTAATCATCGTGATCATTATCATCTAACAAAACACAAGCATTTTATAACATCATCACAACACAAACATCAAATATACATCTCATGTCAAATAACTGCTATCACATACATGTCTATCTTCAAGATGCACATTAAATGAACATATCTAACATGACCTAACAATATACACATCATGATGAACACCAACATGTAAATTAAGTACATCTGCAACATGAACATAATATATATATATATATAATGTCAAAAATATACAATTTTAATATAACTGCATATAAATGTCAAATATCTGGTGATACATCAATAGTAGTACTAGTTGAGGCATGCTCGCTTGCTCAGTCAATGGTGCAGCCTCAACATGATCAGATAGATGATGATCACGTGTCTGCTAATCTAGAGGTGTCTGATTATCAGGGGCTACTTGTTGATGACTCGTGGATGGTCCAGTCTGCTCAGTGGATGGTGTGGTGGCTTGCTCAGTCGATGGACCTACCTCCTCAAATGTACCTATGCCATTCTTAGGATCAAGTGTCTATTTAGGACTAGGACGTGTCTACTGAGATGGTGCAGACTGCTCAGATGATGCCTGATCATAATCATGACTAGATGCTGCAAGCTTCTCATCATGATCATCTTTGGCACGAGGTGGAGGAGGGGGTGGAGTACTAGAATGATTATCACTCCCCTCATGATCATGATCATCAGATGATGCACTACTTTGTCGTACTGCATCTCCACCACGCCTACCCCTCCTCTCCCGTGCCAGTACTCTGGTAGCTCCAACAATATGTTGGATGAAGGTCAACATATCACGGGGCATGACTCTCTAGATCTGTATCAGCCTATCATCATCCTGTATCTCTTTGATCGTAATTGGCTTGACTCCCTCCTCAACTAGGATTCGAGAGATTTGGTCGCCCAACTCCATCCTAAATCGAGTGTCTAGCCTACGCTTCACACCCATCGGTATCTGCGCATGATCAGGACTAGGTCTGTCACCCTGATCCTTCGCCTTTGCCATCTCCTCGTCAACATGATCTACACTAGGATAATTTGGTTGTGATGGAATCTCATTGCCAACGAATGACCCAATATCTACAAAAATATATATAATTACACAACAATAATTAGATAATTGCATTAAAAAAATTAATAAAACAAGTTAAAGAACGTGTTAGAATAAATTTGATAATTCTAATTAATTAATTAATATAATAAAATGAAACTATATTAATTTAAAGAAAACACTAATATTACCTCTCGCATACGGCGACTCATCCTATGTGAAGAGGATTTTGGCACACCCTCGCCAATCCAAACGAGCGTACATACATGGCACCAGAACGAAGGAGTGATCGTCAACACTGGATAACAACTCTAGTGCATCAAGATATATCCTGGCGAAAAAGTCAGACTCGCCCCTCTTGAGCATCGTCTGGCCCCACATCTCCATCCGTACATGCAACATCGGCCTACAAGGCTACCAAACAAAACTAGGCCTTGTCTATGGAAACCTATTAAAAAATAAACAAAATAAATCTAAAGAAAACAGGAAGGTCAACCTCCCACATGCATGAGAACGAAATCTATTTAATGTTGTACATAATTGCTGCAAAAAAAATTGCAGACCATCTCACAAGTCGTGGCGCCTGTAATAAAGAATCATTATAAAATAAAAGCGAGAAAATAATGCATTTCCCATCATTGGTATAGTGTGCAATGGTTGCTAGCAGTAGTGAGAGGCACCTCACCTCCTCTACACCAAACGAATCAATACGTAATTGACCACTAAACACCTGAAAATCTATAGGAGAAAGTATATCATCGCTAATGTATCTCTAGGAGTACACCAACTAACTTCCTGTTGCACAGCCGATGGGGACATCTAGGAACTGGAAAAATCCTTCCCTCTTCTAGATAGACAAGTAATAAAATATATTCCCTCCTCAATGGGCACATGCCACTGGCTAGGATTGACCTGGAAAGCCTATCGGTGGGCATCCCACCTGAAGATGAGTTGTACCAATAGCCCATTATGGCCCTTCAGGGATGTAGCCTCCTCATAGAACTTGAGGAGGCCTACCTCCCTTAGGAGAAACTGGGTGGTTGTCGTAATAGGGTGAGGGTACATAAGTCTCTCCCTCTCTCATGCCTCCCACAGGTAAACCACGTTATGTTGGTCCTCCATATATTCTTGATGTTCCTTTGTTCTCTTTGTTGACATCATTGAATGATTCACATATTAAAGACATTTTTTTATTAAATGAGACATGTATATATATATTAAAAAAAAATAATTGGTACACCCAAAAAAAAATTCATGCGTAAGTACTGGTGCATCTGTTTTATCGTACACCGTCCTCGGTGCACATGGAAATTGTCCACACACCACAAAACATAAAATTAACTTTTGTAGTTCCTTGATGAAACTATCAACCCCGGGCAGATATTTAGGTCAAAGCACCGCCCAAAAATAATTCATGGTCAATGGTGTGGTCATTTAAATGACCACACCATAAACTATGTACCAGTGTCGGGAGGGTGATGCGTTGACCAAAATATACACCTCGTGGTGGATAGTTTGGTCAGCACACTGCCCTTCTAATATCAGTACATGGTCAATGGTGTGGTCCTGTAAACAACCACACTGTTGAGTATATACTAATGTCAAGAGGGCAGTGCGCTATCCAAACTCTCCACCCCGGGGTGCATAGTTTGGTCAATGCGCCACCCTCCCGACACTGGTACATATTCAATGGTGTGGTCATTTAAATGACCGCGCTGCCATGTCAGGTTTTAAAAAAATCACGGTGCACATTTTTTGGTACTGCACCAGAACCTGGTGTGGTTTCCATTAGCACCGTTCGCAGTGCAGCCTATAAATTTACATGCAACACCGCAAACGGAGTGAGCCGAATGGCTCAAGCGCACCACACAGATTAAAATAAAAATAAAAATTAAAAAATGGTAAATTTTAAGTTTTTTTACAAATCTAATCCTCTAAAATGTTTAGTTATTGAGAAACAAGTAAAATACCTATACATTTGGGCGTCAAGGAGGCATATTTTCTGAAGAATTTGAAAAACCAAATTTTCCCATTGTTTTCCAAAATTTGAACTCCACAAGGTGGGCAATAGATGGTAGCAATGCGTGCAATGGGAACACCGATGATAGGGTGCCTCACACAAGAGAAATTTGCACTGGTGCTTGAGATCTTTGGAGCACTGAAGAAGTAAAAATGCGGATTTTCAGCCAGTAATTTTTTTATTTATTTAACCCTGTTTCAGTGCGCGGGTTTTTGAGACGCACCAGGCGGTTTCTGCGTAGCACACCAGGCCTATTTCTGTTTGAGCGCAGGTTTTTAAGATGCACCAGGCCTGTTTATACGTAGTGCACTGGTGTGATATGTTAATGAGACACATCAGGCTGGTTTGTATGGAGAGCATGGTGTCTCGGTGTACCAATTTTAGTACGCACTGGTGCATTGTGAGTTAAACACACTAGTGCGGTTTATGATGAGAAACGCATCGGACAAAAACATCTACAAAAACCTCCACCCGCCAACCTCCTCTAGAGACCTTCGCTACAAATGGATATCTGGGCTATTTTTATAAGGGGTTCCTTAAAAACATTCGCTAGAGGGTCTTTACCTTGTAGTGAGGATGGATTTTCGCTTCTCCATTCAAATTTGTTCTTCTACTAGGCTCAACGATTGGAAGAATTTCTTGCTGCTGATTGCAGTCAACTTTGGACTCAAAAAAAATAAATTATTAAGTTCAGAATCATGACTACGCTTTTGTAGCTCCTTTTGCTGTAGTATAGATTCAATCTATAAAAAATCAATTTTCTCATGCACGTTTTGCAAACAATTTTTAATTTCCATGAGAGTGTTCTTGTTGATTTTCACCATCTCATCAACAGTTGAATGAATGACAATATTTAATAACTCTAATGCATCACCAATTAGAGCCATGTTTACAAATTTTCAATCTGTAATAAAATCAAAGATTTACTCTCTCCGAAGTTTACTCATTCTAGTGAGTAAATCCACTTGAATATATCAGTAAATTTGGACACCAATCAACTACCAGATGAAGGGCTCGGATCAAGAATAACCTTCAGATCTAGAACTGATTATATTTCTACAAAAATTTTCCTCTTTAATACAAGAAGAGGAATTCAACCGACCTTAATACTCATTGTAATTATGTCCCCAATACAGAGGAATTATTTCTTCAATACATAGGCTATTGAGTGCTACAATAGTCCAGTAACACTAGCAAAGGGACGTCCACCCAAAAACATGCATCCGTGAAGGGAAATTTCACCCACACATGCTCATAATTTGCGATACCATGTTAGAAAAAACAACAAAGGAGAATTGGTTTATACAACATCTATCAAAAAAATGGAAAATGGTACTAGCAGGTCATTCAACACTGGTATTATTGTGGTCTTCAATTCAATGCACCACCATTAAACAATTCGTAGCATAATGAAATTGTGCCAGTGTGACTTCCAAAACTTATTGTAGGTTTCTATGAATTCAACAACTTCAAGCTTTGAAAACTATGCTTTGTAGAGATTCAAGCCACAACTGTGAAAACCTGGTCACTATAGTTTTGACCAGCATTCACCAGCAGCGTTCAGTCCTCAGAAAATTCAACACAAAATTTATTTATTTTTACACTTCAATACCAGAATATATATGACCAAAAAAACCCTGCTGTCGATGCCACACACTAGGAGAGAATATCTATTTATGAAGAAACCCAATGTGATGTTGATTGTATGCTTACTCAATGCAATTGAATGGTGGTTCAAATGAAAATGAGGAATTTGATGGAGGGAGGTGAGTCGACAGGGAGGAGGTGTGCCAATGGGAGGGCGGAGGATGGAGCGGGAGGCCATGGAGAGGGGAGTGGGGAGGAGGGACGAAGTTGTGGGAGGAGAGCAGAGGGAGAAGGGAGGAGAGTGGAGGTACTTTTGCGTACAAGTATTGTTGTGTAACCAACTCCAAAAAGAGAAGAAAAGAGATATCAACGCCTTAGAAATAAGCCACTTCGAGGGGGCAACCTCCAATACATTACATGAATGAACAATTCTTGGATGATACAATTCACAAAACCTCCTTTATATATATAGGAGTCCATGGGGCCATAATGTAATCCTAGTGGGCCACAATGTAATCCTAGCCGACCTAACAATAATAATTTAAGGGCACAATAATAACAAAATGGGGGTTACAAGGGTACAATAATAACAATAAGGGGTTTACACTAGCAATAATAAGGGGCTATACTAGTGATATAGGGACCTAACATGCCCCTCTCCTTCAAAAAAAGTGTTGTCCTCAACACTTGAGTAGCTCCGGGTGCTTCTGTATAAAATTCTCATCCTCCCATGTAGAATCTTCAGTGGGTAAGTTCTTCCACTTGATGAGATACTCTGAAATTGATCGATTCAGTAGTTGTCGAGTTCTTGTTTCCATGACCGCTTCAGGTTCCAATATGATTTTTCCTTCCTCATCAAGTTCTGGAAATATTGTTTGAACTGGAAGATTTTCACCTATAACCTTCTTTCAGCATGAAACATGGAAAGCTGGATGTACTCGCGAAGAAGCAGGAAGCTCCAATTTGTATGCCATAGTACCAATCTTTTGCAACACCTTGTAAGGACCATAGTACTTTGGCGATAATTTATTATCCTTCTTTTCTTGCTTGAGGGACATTTGTTTTTATGGTTGTAGCCGTAAAAATACCCAATCTCCTACATCAAAACTTCTCTCGCTGCGATGTTGATCTGCCTGTTGTTTCATTCGATTTTGTGCCAAATTCGGGTTATCCTTTAAGAGTTGGAGAACTTCTTGTTGATGCTCGATGTGATCTTCCACTGCTTGAACCTTCAAATTTTCCCTTAAAGATGATGTGATGGATGGTGGATGATATCCATAAAGTGCCATAAATGGGGTCATTTTCGCTGTAGTATGGAAGGAAGTGTTATACCACCATTCAGCGAGAGGTAACCACTTGACCCATTGTGTTTGTTTATCAGATACAAAACAACGAAGATATCCTTCCAAACATTTATTTATTATCTATGTTTGACCATCAGATTGAGGATGATAAGATGAGCTATGAGCTAATTGAGTACCCAAACAAAAAAATAACTCCGTCCAAAAATTTCCCGTAAAAATGGGATCTCTGTCGCTCACAATAACCCTTGGGCTTCCATGTAGCTTTTGAATTCTGTCCACAAATGTAGTAGCAACTGTACTTGCTTTAAATGGATGAGATAATGCACAAAAGTGTGCATACTTGGTAAGTCTATCAACTACCACCATGATGATATTCTTTCCTTCGGACTTAGGTAAACCTGTGATAAAATCCATTGAAATCTCCTCCCAACGTTGACTTGGAATGGATAAAGGTTGTAGAAGTCCTGGGGTCTTAATTGTTTCCACTTTATTCTGCTGGCAGACCAAACATTCCGCCACAAACTTTCGAATATCAGATTTAAGGCCATCCCAAAAAAATTCTTTCTTCACCCTGTGGTAAGTTTTTAAAAATCTGAGTGTCCTCCTAAAGGAGAAGTGTGCAATTCCAGAAGAATCTTTTGTTTTAGTTGGGAATTCTTACAAAGATATAAGCGATCTTTGTACCATAAGGAATCATTTTTGCAACTAAATGTATCAGATGTACTAGGATCTTGCTGCAACTTTTGAATGAGTATCCATACATCTTTGTCCTTCTTCCATTCATCTCTTGCTTCAGTTATCCAATCTGGTTGGATAATAGAAATAGCACAAAGCAATGCTTCCACCTCTTCATTCTTTCTTGAGAGTGCATCTGCAACAACATTCAGCTTTCCTTTTTTGTAGATTATTTCAAAGTCGTAACCCAACATCTTTGTGACCCATTTTTGCTGTTCTTCTGACGATAGTCTTTGTTCCAAAAAGTGTTTAAGACTATCATGATCAGTTTTCACCTTGAAGTGTCTTCCCATTAGGTAAGTTCGCCATTTCTTTAGTGCATGTAGTATTGCTAACATTTCCTTCTCATAAATAGGTTCCTGTAAATACTTTCCTTTGATTGGACGACTTTCAAAAGCAATGGGTCTTCCTTCCTGCATTAAAACTGCACCAATTCCATTTCCTGAGGCATCACATTCCACAATAAAGGTTTTTGTGAAGAAATCTGAATTATGTATAACTAAGACGATTAGTTCTATTTCTTTAAAGGCGTTCAAAAATGAATTAACCCGGGGAGTCCATGAAAAAATGCACCAAACTGCTTCAATAATGTTGTTAGAGGTGCTACTATTCTCCATAATTCTTAACAAACTTGCGATAATACCCTGTTAACCCGAGAAATCCTCGCAACTGCTTTATGGTTGTGGGGACTTTCCATTCCTTAATGGCTTTAATTTTGTTAGGGTCTACTTTAACACCCTCGTGAGATACAATATGACCCAGATATTCCACCTCTTGTACTCCAAAGAAACATTTGGATTTTTTGCATATAATTGTTTCTCCTGCAATAGTTTGAGCACCCTGTCAACATGTTCAACATGATCCTTCCAAGACCTTTTGTAGATTAGTATATCATCAAAAAATACTGGCACAAATTTTCTAAGGAAGGGTTTGAAAATGGAATTCATCAACCCTTGAAATGTAGAAGGTGCATTGGTAAGGCCAAAAGGCATGACCAAAAATTCATAATGACCCTCATGAGTTCGAAATGCTATTTTTGGAATATCTTCAATCTTCATTCTAATTTGATGATATCCCGAACGAAGATCCAACTTGGTAAAATAAATTGCTCCATGTAATTCATCCAATAATTCATCAATCACAGGAATGGGAAATTTGTCTTTAATGGTGAGCTTATTGAGCTCCCTATAATCCGGACACATTAGCCATGATCCATCCTTCTTGTGTACCAATACTACAGGAGCAGAGAAAGAACTTTGACTGGGTTGAATTATACCCGCCTCTAACATTTCTGCAATCATACGTTCAATTTCGCTCTTTTGGAAGTATGGATATCTATAAGGCCTGATGTTTGGAGGAACACTTCCTGGAATCAAATGAATAGCATGATCATGATCACGAATAGGTGGGAGTCCTTTGGGAGTTTCAAACGCCTTGGAATGATTGTCCAAGACTTGTTGGAGATCTGCAGAAATAGATGATTTTGATGTTGGAACTTCTAGTGAGCATAATTGTGCAATTACGCCTCATTTTTCTTTCTTTAGAAGCTTTGTCATGACATTAGAGCTTATTATCCTTCCTGGCTTCCCCACAATACCCCATAATTCGACTTCCTTTCCTTCTAAAAAAAAATTCAAGAAAAGTTCTTGAAAATTAAAAGCTACCGTCCCCAAAAGTTGTAACCATTGTACTCCTAGTACAACATCAGCACCTCCCATAGGAATGGAAAGCATTGGACTAGTCAATACATATTCCCCCATGGTTAGCTTGATATTATGGCTTTTTCCAGAGCAATTTATAGTTCCTCCATTTGCAACCATCACTTGACATTCTGGTGCTGGGTATAGGAAACAATTTAATTCCTTGGCTACCTTATAATGAATAAATTATGGGTGCTACCTGAATCAATCAACACTATTACCCTTTTCTTCTTTATATGTCCTTCTATCTTGAGAGTTTGAGGAGTGGTAATTCCTGCCAGTGCATTACACGATATGGTCGGATTCATTTCTTCCTCTTCTAGGGGTGGTTCCTGGTGTATATCCTCTTCTTGTTCATTTTCTTCTTCTTCTTCATAATCTATGTAAAATAATTTCTTCTCAGCACACTTATGACCTTTAGTGTATTTGCTATCACAACTGTAGCAAAGCCCTTTTGCTCTTTTTTCTTCCAATTGTTGTGGTGTCAACCTTGTAGGTTGTGGAAATCTAGGCGTAGCAACACTTCCTTCCTTATAGAATTGAGTGGTAGGCTTCCTTGTCGCCATAATTTTACATTCAACTTTTCTTGCCAACCTGAATGCCTTCTCCAATGAATCAGGTTCCAAAACGCGAACTTCATGTTGGATGTTATCCTTTAAAGTGCCTATGAAGAGGTCAATCCTGTGTTCCTCCGGAATATCAGTTACCCTTATATTCAATTTTTGGAAGTCCTCAATGTGTCGCCCCACTAAACCCTTTTGTTTGAGATTTATCAATTGGCTAAAGAAGGTGTTTCTCTTTGTATCCTCATAATGTGCTATCATTTCCTCCGTAAAAATTGACCAAGTGACAATTTTTTTTATGGGAGAAAAGCCATCGATACCATACAAATGTATTTTCTTCTAAATGTAAAGTTGCAATGCGTACCTTTTGTGTGTTTTTCACGTTATGGAGATCAAAATATTGCTCCATCTGTAGTATCCATGTTACAGGATCCTTTCCATCAAACTTCCTCATATCCATTTTTGGAATATGGTGGTTCTTCCCGCCAACATTAAAGTTTATGAAATCATGATTAACATTGATTTTGTTCTCATCATGAGGTTCTTCTCCTATATTTCCGCCATTAGGAATCATTTCTGGTTTTAAGCTTGTCATCAAGCCTTCCATGTATGCTTTTAGATCACTCTTCATGTTTTCCATGTTATCTTTCATGTCATCCATCTTAGCTTCCACGCCATCCATTTTAGCTTCCATGCCTTTCTTCAAACCGTCCATCTTCACTTCCATGCCTTTCTTCAAAACTTCCATTTCATTTTTTGTTGCTCTTTGCGAGAGTGAAAACTGTTGCATTTGCTCTTGTAATTTTGATAGATCATGTTGATATTCTTCATCTTCATGAGTCATAGTAGAGCCTTCTGAAGGCTTAATGGGTGTTGAATTCTTTTTAGGGGCCATTTTAAAATCCAATATTTATATCTATTCTACAAGTTGCCCTTGGAATCAATTCAACTTGATTCTTCAAACAAGACTTATGTAATTCGGAAAAAAATACACACCTTTTACTAGCTTTTAGGAGCTCGATATTGAAATTGAATTATCTCTGTAATTGAAAATCTTCGATATCTCAAATTCAGCCCTGTAGTAGCCCTCTGAAGTTTCTTTCAAATGCCACAGGTCTGACCTGATTTGGATTCTCCAAGACAAATTTGTGTCCAATCTCCCACAATGACCTAATTTTGGACTGGTTCAGTAGAGCGAACTTGTACGACTTGCCACGTGTCACTGTTTTGTTCTTTGTCTCTGAAATTGATATCCAAGAAACTAAAGGCCGTGTACTTGCGACCACTTTTGATGGCACTCCAATCCAATCTCCAGAGAGAGAGTTATTGAACTTTTCCCACGATCACCTCTTTGAGATGAAATTCAGGAGCCTGAAAAAGCACTACCTTCCACAGATCATATCTCCAAAAATATTGCTAACCAAGCTCTGAAATTTTTTGACAAATTTCCTCAGGATTTCAGCTTTGCACCATACGAATTTCAGATTCTGAACCTTCGTAGAAACATTTTTATAGCGAAAATGCCACGATGACCTGTTTAAGAGCTTGAAAAAAGGCCTAACTTCCACAGATGATATCTCCGAAAATATTGCGAACCAAGTCGAAATTTTTAGACAACTTTCCTTTAGGATTTGAAATTCTTCGCACCCTAAAATTTCAAATTTTCCTAAAAATTCAAAGGCAAATTATAGCTAAATTCCACGATGACTGCTTGAGCAGCGAAACCCTGTAATCCCAAGCCTCTCGATACCAAATGTTGCAATCACGACCAAAAATAGAAGAAAAGAGATATCCACGCCTTAGAAATAAGCCACTTCGAGGGGGCAACCTCCAATACATTACATAAATGAACAATTCTTGGATGATACAATTCACAAAACCTCCTTCTATATATAGGAGTCCATGGGGCCATAATGTAATCCTAGTGGGCCACAATGTAATCCTAGCCGACCTAACAATAATAATTTAAGGGCACAATAATAACAAAATGGGGGTTACAAGGGTACAACAATAACAATAAGGGGTTTACACTAACAACAATAAGGGGCTATACTAGTGATATTGGGACCTAACAAGTATGGAGGGATAGCTGCACACGAGGCCGACATGAGGGAGGGTCGAGCATTGGGAGCAGGGAGGAGAGAGTGGATCACAGTAAAAAATTTGTCGAGATATGGAGTCGAAGAGTGTATAAACTATGAATCTTGTGCGTAGGAGCACCTCTGGAGATGATTGGTGTATGTAGCATATGAGGCAATCATTTTCTCACATCGGTTGTGGTAATGTATCAACGTCGAATATGAATGAGAAGTTGATGATGTTTTTCAACGGCACGACAACACAACACCACAACAAGAGGAGGCGAGTGCATAAACTACGCTTGGAGGGAGAAGGTGTATAGGAGAGATGTCGAGAAATTCCAGAGACTACAATTAAAGCGTATTAATCATTCTTAGGGACCGTTACACTCAGAGAGCCTAAGCATCAAGCAGAGAGTGGACTAGAATGAAATAAGTGATAGAGGAAATTTTAAGTTAATTTTGAGAAATCCATGCAAAAGGGGTGCAAGAAAGCAACAGATAATGGCGCAGAAAGCGCTGACGAGATTCCAATGAAAAATTTAGGTTTCACAAAGGAGAAATAAACCAAATGCAGCAAATAGGACCTGACTCACTCATATATACGATGTTAATAACTCATAGACCACCATTCCACGTAAAAAGCACCACTCAGTCGAATGAATGGTAAAACAACTGGACTCACTCCTTGTTCTATTTGTTTGGTCAACTATTGGAGAGTGACATATGATAGACACAATAAATGTTGCAATTCAAATCCTTGACGTTGTTGTTCAAACTCAGAGCCTCCATTCACCACTGGTGCAGGCCTGAAATACAGACTGGAACATGAGAGAATGGGCACGAAGGATCTGATGTGGAGAGTTACAGTTATGTTCCTGTTGATTCTATCACAAAAACTATGGTGGAGAGAAAATGGAAATAGGAATTTCCAGCTTCATTAGAAACTATAGAAGTTTCGAGGGCTCAAACGATGTGGTCATTTTCTAAGTATGCACAAACAAGGAGGTGAACAATCGCTGATAGAGAACGAGTAGAACTGAAAAATATATGCCAGGGTAGAGGACCATTTTAGCTAGCGATTTGAGCGATTAATTAGAGAAAGAGTGATATTGATATTTTGCAGGGAAGAAGCCTTTAGGTTTTAAGAATTCCACAAAATTGTAGCTCAATTTAGGCAGGGCAGGAATACACTTGCTCTGATACCATGTCAATCTCAGCCATGGTAAACACGGTAAATACACAAGACATGAGAAAGATAAAACATTGGATGCTCTACTACTAACAATTATACATATTTATTAGACATGGAGTCACCCTTGGATTCCATATTCCAGGGTCTCTTGGACTCCTTTTGACTCTTCACCTTCCACACAAACCCTTAGAGGATTAGGTGTCCAACAGTAACACAGGAAGCACTCACATGAAACACAATTACTTTATTAGTTGAAGCCTATTATAGAAAAATAATGGTATGGGTTCCTCAAAATCCAGCCCTTTTACGATCAAAATGAAAGAATATATAGATAATTACAATCTTGAATCTATTATAAGCTTTCAAGAATACAAATCTTAACAATGTGCTAAAAATAAATAATATCTAATTTGTTACAAGGAATATGCAGAGGATAGAAAATCCTATGCCATAAAATATCGAAATTGATTCTTTGACTTATCACCCACTACCACCTATGTATTTGACTACTAATTTAGATTCCTGAGTGTGGCCTAGAAATTTGAATTTTCCCCACAGATGTTAATCCCTTTCCATTTAAAAATGAAGTTGTTGAATCTATTCCCTCAAATTTTTTAGTTTCCCTTTAAACAAGGAAAATATTTCCACCTATATCTCTCAATACTCAAAGTTTCCTGAAGATATGAACTTGACCTTTTGGAATATGATAATTGAATAATAAACAAGGGAAAATATGCCAATTGTTTGAAAATTTCTTATTCTCTTGAGAATTCACACTAATTTATGTGTTGGATAATATTTTCTATTCATTGAAATAATATTTTGACTAACCATTTAATTTTATCATTGTAACCTCAATTTGAAACTATTCCAATCAAAATTAGTCAAGCTCATGGTTGAATACTAATATGCACAAACATTGGGTTGAATACTAGATTGGATACCAAGCAATTCTATGATGGGAAATATGAAATTTGTCGCTTTTCACATAGTGTTATAATCATCTATCATTTGAGGATGGAATTAATTTGTTTTCTAAATTTCTAGGACAAATATATTATTGTGATTCTTAAAGCATCATAGAAAGCTATGTGCGATTTTCATGATCCTTTGTACAAACTATGCAAAAGGCCTCTAAATAAAGGTTCATCAATTATGACCCAATGTCCATCCATCTTGTCATCATGACCACAGACTGAGTTCTTATTTAATGCCCTAAACACAAATTGATATGGACATCCTTTTTTTCTAGGAGGAAAACATTAGTGTCCTTTGAAATTGAGTAAGTATATCAATAAGGGCCTCAATGCTCATCAAGTCTCAATAATGAAACCTAGGAAATATCAATAAGTCTATTTTAGTCCTATAGCAATGCCCTATTTTTCAACTTTGTCAAACTCTTTCAACTAAAACTTCTACATTTTTTCATTCATGCCTTTAATAACAATATAATTATTATTGAACGAAACTATTCTTTCACAAATTCCTCCATTTTCCCACATCATGTTCGAAGTGGTCAGGAGCAAAAGTCCTAATGAAGTTCAATCCCTTGTAATTTGGTGAGGTATTGATCGACTTGAAAGCCAAACAATGGGCTTTTTTATAAGCAAAATAAAACCCTAAGCTATGTGAAATTTTTTCTTGGAAAATAATGATAACCAATAACTTCATCCCTTTCTAGATAAATAAATCCAATCTTAACATATTAGTACAATACTTCCCAATCTTTAATTACTTGCTGAAATATTTGGAACAACTATCACAACAACATCTCTAGTTGAAATATTATCAGAACAAAGAGAAAGGCCAAGCTTGAGTAAATAGTAAATTTCAAAAAACCATATATTTTTTCTTCATAGGTATTATTGGAGATAATGTTGAAAAGAGTATTGAAATAATTTGACGAAGGTCATTGAGGAATATTCACATATCTGACATGGGAATTGATCCTGGTTGTTGCATTTGTTGGACATTTTTCTAGTCTCATCATTCATGAAATATGATCACATACCCTTCGGGAGAACAAAAAAATCTCTCAAACTGTTCACAATTTTGTAAATATTTTCACTTGTCACCCAACTCGGGCCATCCTAAAAAAAACAATGTTTTGGTTTTTTGAAACTCACCTCCAGTTTCTTAGAATATGCACTTGAATTTCCTTGCCTATACACTTCTACAAAATTTGTCCAAATGTTAACCATCCCTATGGTTAACAATTCTGGAATCAATTCCTTCTCATATAAATATCCTCATCACCTTTTTCATACAACATAATAACATTACAATATGCTAATTTTTGTCAATAATATACTCAATGTAAATCATTTTCAACATTACTAACTTTCAAGGTATTTTTTTGTTATTTATACACCCTAGATACAATGAACACAAACTGATCCACATTAAATATTTACTAATTATCTGTTCTTTTTCCTTTGTCCATTTTTTTTGTCAAAAACATGGGTGTCACGAAAGGCAAGTAATTTCTTATGCTTGGAGTCATGCAATTTTGGATGAGATGATATTTCAATGGAATTGCCATATTCAACGCAAGAATAGAGTCCATTTTAGAAACAATGGAAACAATTTGCATCTCTCACGATAATTTCCATCTTAGTGATATTCAAAAATAGTTTTGTGGCATTGTGGCAACGGCGACACAGATCCTTTCTGCATCAAGAAGATATTTTGTTTCAATATGAATTGAAATAGCAGAATGCATCCGTGAAATCTTTTAAACTCCCATTTTGAACCTTGTAAATGAATTTGGGTGAAATGAAGTGAACATGCCTTGATAATGAGAAGTGGTCAAAATTAAACTATCAGATTCCACACTTGGGTGATAATTAATTTACTTATTTGCTCAAAATGATCCACTTTATCCCCTCCAAGTCCTTGATCTCACATAAATATGCCCATTTTTTATATGCAACAAGATACATATTTTATGAATGTGATAGCCTAGTTAGGTTTGAAGGACCCTTGTGTCCATCCATTGATTCCAATGAACTTCTAATGACATGGAAGTGGTATTCCACAATATTAATTTTTTATTTAAACCAATCCTCTCATAAAATAATTATAGAGTTCACCGATTTTGAACTCGTCTTTCTGAGAATTCTGTGGTGTGCCTTTGATGAGTATGTAAACCAGAGGTGGAATTAGGGGGTGATCCTTGGTTGTAATTGGTTTTCATGAGGGGGTATGCATTTCAAAAGAGGTTCCCACATTAGCCATCGAAAATTTTGACAAAACCAGAAATTGTGGACCCTCTTTAGTTAAATCTCGAAAAGTAAGGGGTCTGCTATGAATCTTCCACCGTTGATTTGATTTTATGCCACCTGGAGAATTTAAAGCTTTTGTTCACCATTAAAATATGCATATAACTTTATCCTTGCGTTTACTTGGGCATGCCTCTCCTTGGCATATATTTAGAATGCAACTCTCGGTAACTAGATGTGGCTTCAATGAATTTTGGATGGTATGGTCAGAAGGTTGGATATCAAACATCATTTTTAATTTGTAAAAAAATTATTTTTAAATAAATAATTTGCCACCCACTTGACCCCCCCCCAACACACACACACACATATATATTATAAAATTAAATTTATTTAAAATTAAAGTATTATTTAACATAAAATATTGGCTTTGAAAATAAAACAACAACCAAATTTGGTTTTGAGGAAACAAGGAAAAAGTAAATTGGGAATAATAAATAGGAACTTGTCAACGAAAATACTACATTCATTTTGAAAGGCTTAAAATGTGGATGAAAAGGATAAATTATAAGTACTCACAAGAACAACCTAATGCAAGATTGATCATTTCATGTTATTCCTTGCTAAGTCTGTTTGGGTTTGCACATTTTCATCTTGATAAGTTGGAGCTAAATTTTCATTATCATCATCTTCTCCTTGGCCAAGGAGATGAGAATAACGAAGGACATTGATATAATTTTGGGAAAAAAGAAAAGAAAATTTTTAACTCGATCTTTTTTCTAAGAAAAGTTTACAACATTATGTGTCCATTGAATGTTTTTCCCCATTAAACTACTATATATTGATGATGTGACGTCTCATTTTACACCATGCAAGTAATATTCTTCTTCATTTTTGGAGGCCTCTTGTACATATGAATGAAGAGCAAGAAGTTATATTTTTTCATGTGGAAGAAGGTTGCAAGGAGTTGAGCATGAAAAAGCTCATAGGGGTCGCAGGACCTTATTTCTAACAGAGTTGGCCAGGGTTGACTTGATCTAGTGGATCAATTTTATGCTCAAAATTCAATCTTCTTAGAATGGAAGGAAACCTATGTGTTTGCATAGATCTATTCGTTTTGAATCCAGTGCAACTTGTTTCGCGAAACAATGACTCAATCGTATTTTGTCTGCTTTTGGAAACATCTTAAAAAAAGGGTTTTTGGGTGAGAGGGTTGCCCAGTCAGCAGTCTGCACTGCTGACTAGACCATTGACCAATGAATGGATGATTTACTGTGTCTTGTTGGGCTAATCTGGGCACACCACTTTTCATTTGATGATTGGTTGGAATTAGGGCAATGCTATTGGTAGTTTGAAAGGTCAATGAGAGGTTGCCACATGGCCCAACCAAAATTCGCCACGTGGCACCTCCCAGTTGTCTAAAATTTTTGTAAGGGTGAAGGTGAAGTCGGTGGGGGTCAAACCTGCAACCTCCCACTAATAAACCATCAGACTTACCACTATGCCACAATTTGTTTCTTAACCATATAGTTTTGAAGTTCTATATAACGTTTAATGAAGGGTGTGTTTGGGGTGGGAGGGGGGCTAGCCCCAGCTATGGCCATCGTGCTCATGGAAACAAGGGGTGGGACTAAGGGCCAGGGCTTAGCCCGACCCCACTATATTTAATTTAAAAAAAATCGGCCCACCATTATTTGATTACAAATTCAGTTTTAAGGCGTCATTAGGAATTTAAATGATCCCACAAATTGCGTCAGATGTTGGCGGAAAATTTCCCCGTTAAGATTTTTTGGGGCGAAAATGTATGGCAGTTTGCAGGAGGTCGAAATTGTGGGAAAAATTGATGGAAAACTTGGAGCAACCATAACGTCTTCTATTTTTGGCCATTTGGGGAGCACAAAGAGGCTAGACAGGGGTTTTTGATAGCTCTAAAGTTGTTGGAGTAGGTATTGAAGCCATTTGAGCACTGTGAATGTATGTAAACACCATTTTTAGAGCATAATGAAAGAGACCCAACCATTGGAAGCTGGACTAGGAGACATAGCCCAGGAGGAGTGAACTCCTTCATCAATCATTGTTGTGTGTTTACTATTATGGTGATATTTTCTTGTATTTTTCTACAAAAAATCAGTTTAAATTTCATGTTTATGTGTTTAATAATTTCACAAAAGAGGCTTAAAACCTAATTGACTCACTTGAAAAATTTCACAAACCTCAAGCAATTTTTAAATACAGATCAGTTTGGTATTAGAGATTAGGTTTTCTTGTTGTTGCTAGGGTTTAATTTTTTTCAAGTGTATGTGATGCTTCGAAGGTTGAAGATCAAGAGAGGAGAAGGAAATCTTGTGGTTGCAAGTCCTCAAGTTAGTTCAAGGACAAGGAGAGAAATTTTTCCACAATCTCCACTTCAAATTGCAGATGAAGCTTCAAAAAGTATGTCACGTGAAGGGTAGCCTTATAACATGTCAAAATATTAGAATAATTCAAGAAATAATTCTTTGATATTGATACAAATGGTGAAAGTTATCTATGAGCAGAGAAACACAAGGCTGTAAGGTGAGAGCTCCAAACCTCTAGGAAGATATGGAGGAAATGGGGACAAGCCTCCAAAAGGGAATGGTGACAAACCACCTTTGACACCACCATTCTCTTCACCTCCATTCTCACCAACATCTTCACCATCATATTATTCCACAACAACTCCTTCACCAACACCTCCACATTCTCCAAAGGGACATGGAAAAACTCCATTGTTGAAACTTGACATAAAATTCAGTTGGCCTATGTATAATGGCGAGGTGAATGCTTAAATATTATACAATTGGGTTAGTCAACTGGAAGTTCATTGCAGGATACAAAGGATCAAGGATGATGACACCAAGATTTAGCTTGCTTCATTAAGGTTGGAAGGTGCAGCTCTTATTTGGTGGGAAGCCAAAACTCAAGAGGACATGAAAAAAAATGGCAAGGTCTTAACCTCTTGGAATGATTTTGTGTCTGCACTAAGAAGACAATTCTATCCATTAGCATACATGCAAAAAGCTATTATGGATTGGCAAAATTTTAGGCAAATAAAGGGTCAAAGTGTGCGAAGTTATACTCAAGAATTTAGAAGAAGAGCACTAATATTGGGTGTAGGTTTATCATCATAAGATACTTTGCTAAAATAAATTGCAGGTTTGCATATCTATTTGAGACATACCATACTCATTTTTAACCCTACTAGTTTAGATGAGGTTTGTGTATAGGCTACACACCTAGAAGCAAGAGGGAAAAATGTTCCACAAGAGGGAAACAAAAATCCATTTAAAAGTCGAAACAAAGGGAAGGGTAAGTTAAAATCACAAGGGAAGAAGAACGCTTCTATAAAGAAAGAAGGAGAAAAATTGATATGCAAGCATTGTGAAAAAGATGGTCACGATGATGAAAAGTACTGGAAACTTCATCCTGAGATGAAACCCAAAAATTTTAACAATAAAGGGAAGAAAAAGATAGTTGCAACTACACAACATGAATTAGGATCTAATTCAGGAGATGAAACAAAGATCAAAGCAATGGGAATGCAAGGTAAGGACATAGCAAGCACTATTTCTTCAAGTTGTCCTAATGATACTCAAGATGAGAAAACAAGAATTGAACTTTTCCATAATATTCAAGTTATTTCAAAGGATACGAAAATTGATACACTCTTTGATAGTGCTTCACAAGAAAATATTATTTCTAAATGCTTAGTCAAGAAGTTAAATTTAGATACCATTCCTCATCCTTTAGGTTGGATATGAAAGAATGCAAATTTGCAAGTGACCGGGAAATGCATGCTTATATTTGAAATTACAACAAAATTTCTTGATGAAGTTGAGCTTGATATAATTCCACTTGATATTTTTGGTATTGTT
Source organism: Pinus albicaulis (assembly GCA_034641835.2). Taxonomy (NCBI): domain Eukaryota; kingdom Viridiplantae; phylum Streptophyta; class Pinopsida; order Pinales; family Pinaceae; genus Pinus; species Pinus albicaulis. Next base: position 869,655,873 of record CM076577.1, on the reverse strand, counting down.
TTGGGAAGCCTATATCTTTATGATAGGAAAGTTATTTTTCATCGCCATGAAAACAAGTATCACTTGTTAAAAGATGGTATAGAAGATCATAAGAAAAATGTAAGAATAATAAAACTACTTTTTAAACTCGTATTTTCAACTTATCTACCAAATTTCAAGAGGAAGTACTCGTTGGATGAAAAATTTAATTACTCATCCAAGGAGTACCCATGTTGCATACTTTTGATGGATCCTTCTACATGGAAAATGAGAAATACATGAAAAAACGTGATTGCAATCATTTTTTAATGCATTTCTCATTTTTCGTGTAGTAGCGTCCATTGAAAGTATGCAATATGGGTACTCCTTGGATGAGGAATTAAATTTTGCATCCAATGAGTACTCCTACTCGAAATTTGAGTAAAAAATTTGGGAGATAAGTATAAAATACGAGTTGAAAAAGTAGTTTTTTCTTTTTTCACTCTAAAATTTGATGATGTAATGATGTAATCAAATCTTATTTTATTATTTCCCTTATTATTTTATAATTTCCTTAGGAGGCCCATTTTAGACCTAAAAATTTCCCTAATGGATAGTCTACTTAGATAACATCTTAATTTTCAATAAATCTTATGAATAACATGTCATGCATGTCAAAAAAGTATTAGATGTCTTAAAGAAAGAACATTTTTTTTAAGGATTTCAAAATGTGAAGTTGGGAAAACTTCCTTAGTCTATTTGTGATCTGAAATTGTGAGAACAAAGTATTTCTCATACAGAGATTGACTGTAGGGGCATTCACCGGATATTTCACCTTTCAAAGAAAGGATGAATCTGGAGGCTACCTGGCCCTTCTACAAACTCTGCCTAAAGAAATAAAATGTAATCACAGAGATCCGATCAATGAAAGTATTTGTTTTAAGTGCAAATTATTCATTGATCTAGCTTTAATGTGTGAATAGGCAAGTATACATATTCTGCAAATGAAGTGTAGTGGTTTGAAGATGAACTAATAAGTTTTGTTTACTGTTTAAACCTGCTTGGGAAAAGTTTGCTTATAAAAATTTACTATTTAAAGGAGCAGAATCTGAAAATATGTAGTAAAATTATACAATATGACAGAAAATAATTGTTTAAGCGGTTCACCCCTCTCTTGGGCTACCTCCGCTGGGTCCAAAAGCCTCTAATTAGGCTTTTTCCTCTTTGATTAAATGCTCAAAATGTGAATAAAATTGTATAGAAGCCTCAAATGAAAAAATACACTGCAAATTAAGATTCAGAAGGCTCAAATCAGCATAAAATGACTAAACAAACACCTCCATTGGATGAAGATAGTCCAAAACAGCTCTTCTTTCCTTAGGCCTTGGTGGCTCCACGACCAAAAATGCTAGTAAATTCTCTGTTAGAGTGCCCTGATGGCTCTGCAAACACTTCCAACAGCTCCAGAATGATCAATTTCCTCCGAATCAAAAAAAAATTTCGTCCAAAAAGGACTTTCCTAGCCAAATTTATGGCTAACTGAAGTTTGCCCTTCAAAAGCTCCACTAATTGTGGAGAACTGGAGTTAAGTCCAGTTAAAAACGGCAACTGCACCAAATTTGGTGGGCGCGCTCCAAAACTGTCAGCAACATTAAATGTGACTGTTTGAAAAACCCACATTCACATGCATCCAACCCGCCAAGTTTTATGTTAACAAACGGTTTTGAAAACCGTGGCAAACAAACCCGCCGGAAATAGCGTTCAGTTCACATGGCAACAGTTATCATAACTGTTTTAACTCCGCTCCAATGCAACATTGAATCACATGTTTTAAATCCCGCTCCAACACATTTTGAATAGCCCACGTGCCCTTTAAAAACATTCGACTTGTGGGTTTTAACACCTTTGTTCATATTTCGAATTTAGAACTTTAAAAACATAGGTGCGGGTTTTCAAATTTAAATTTTAATAAGGTTTAATTAATTTTTTTTTTAATAATTAATTAAAATATATAATTAATAATGTAATATATGATTTAATAAAAAATCCATATAAAATATTAAAACTATATAATTTAATTAATTTATTAAACCTTAATAAAAAATAAAATTATCCCAACACATATATTAAAAAATTTTCTTTCAAAATTGAAAGTTATTGGGCAAATTCAAACTGCAATATCTCCTCCATACGGAAATAGATTTGAGTGCCATTTGTGGCATTGGGATTGTATTGACGATCTCTTTCCTGTCGATTTAGTTCAGAACAATTCTGAGCAACTTCATTTTTGAGCATTTTTCTACAAGAGACTTGATCTCCTGATCACACCTCCCAAATGGGAAGCTTTTGGACCCTCAAAAGCTCTCTGATTATTGAAACTGATGATGTGGAGACTGATTCTCCACTCTTCCACCCTTGAATAACTTAAATCTGCCTGATTTCATCAAATTAAGCTTTTGAGAAAATGATAATATGTCTCTGGAATCAACTGACCGACCATTGCTTAGATTGATGGAGTCATGATGCAAATGATTAAAATTTGCAGAACAGAAATTGTAATTTACAGAAAACAAAATTTTTCTACACTGATCAAACTTCCCAGAAGACTTAAAATAACTGTCACCTTGCAAACTGTTTCCATGGCGAATTCTACCATTCTGAAACCAACTTTGCCCCATGTTGAATTTTGTGTCCTTGCTTGCACTGCTTTGCTTTGACACTTCATTCTCTGCATTGGCTGACCCAAAAGGTAATTCGTGCAACATAACATCATCTTTTTTCAAAGACAAACTGTTATCAAACTGAGACAAATCATTAGCAACATCAAAAGAATGTGAATGCTCAAAATCTGGTCGTTTCAACATCAACAAAGTTAGACTTTGACTTGAATTAACCAGTCTTTTCAATTGACTTGCATGGAGTAAAGAAGATTCCATATTCTTCTTGTGAGCTCTCACAATGTACTCTTTACCATATTTAAACAAGTGATACTTGTTTTCATGGCGATGAAAGATGGCCCTCCTGTCAAATAAATAAGGACTTCCCAAAACAATACCTGAGATATCAAGCAGCACCACATCAAGTTCCACTGTGTCAATAAAGTGTGCAGTTATTGCAAAGCGAAATATGCACTTCCTTGAGACTTGCAAATTGGCATCCTTGCATATCCATCCAAGTGGATAAGGCTTCAGATGTGGAATGGTCTCCAGTTTCAGCTGCTTGACCAAGTCTTCAGATATAAGATTCGCTTGTGACCCACTGTCAAATAGTGTGTCAATTTTGGTATGTTTTGAAATTACCCTCACATGGAAAATCTCTATCCTCCTCTTTTCATCATGAGTATCTTTGTGACAATTCAAAGAGCTAGAACTGGGAATTGTGTCTTGCACCACTTCTTTCCCCTTAATGTTCTTTAAAACCATGGCTATGCTTTTTGTCTCATCTCCTGAGTCTGACCCTAAGTCTTGCTCAACTGTTGCTACAGTTTTCTCCTTTTCTTTGGTCTTGTTTTTGCTCTTGTATTTTTCTGGTTTCAGTTCAGGATGAAGCTTCCAACAATGATCTTCATCATGACTTGTCTTCGAACAGTTCTTGCAAAAGAACTTTCCTTTTTCCTTTCTTGAATTTTCAACTCTCTTCTTTCCTTTGTTTTTGAAATTACTATCCTCATCAAAAATATTCTTTCCTCTAGCTTCTAAATGTGTAGCCTGCACACAGACTTCATCTAAGTTGGTAGGATTGAACAATAGAATAGTATGTTGCAGATAATTGTGCAAACCTCCTATGTATTTCAATAAGGTGTCTTGACTTTGTAAGTCTACTCCAAGTAGAAGTGCTCTCCTTCTAAACTCTTGGGTATAATCTTGCACATTTTGACCCTTAAGTTGCCTAAAATTTTGCCAATTCATAATTGCTTTTTGAATATGAGCAAGAGGATAAAATTGTTTCTTAATGGCTGTAATAAACTCAGTCCATGTTAGAGTTATCTTACCATGTTTTTTAATTTCCTCCTTGGTCTTGGCTTCCCACCAAACCAAAGCTGCTCCATCCATTCTCAAAGAGGCTAATCGAATTTTTGTGTCATCATCATGCAAATTCTGAATTCTTAGATAGACTTCCAGCTGTCTAATCCAGTTATCCAATTTTTCTGCATTCACATCACCATTAAACATCAGCAACTCAAACTTTACATCAAGCTTTAACAAAGGATTTTTAAGAGATTTTTTTGTTTTTTGTGACTGGTTTTCAGAAGTTGAAGAGGATGATGTGGAGGAAGAGGATGACGATGGAGATGAAGGATCACCATTTCCTCCATTTCCTTTCTTAGACTCATCTTTGTCTTTCTTTCCTCCTGAAGAATCTCCTTCTTCTCTTTGGTTTCTAGACCCTTCTCTAGCAATCCTATCATTTCTCTCCTGGTATAGGATCCTAACCATCTCAGTCAAGTCCAAGAAAGCTTTTCTAAAGACTCTTTCTTCTTCCTTGGGATCCATTTCCTCATGTACTTCTCCTTCTCTGGAAGACATGTTTGTAGCTGATTCTAAGGCTAATGAAGATGAAATGGAAAGTGGATGTAATGGCACTCTAGCCCTCCTTGTTTGAGGATTAACTTGTTCTCTAACCAATTGACCTTCCCCTCTTTGCAATTTCAGCCTAGTAAGCATCAAATTTTGCAGAATAATACAATTTACTTGCACAAATTTCACAAACTCTTAAGAAAAACCTTGAGCTCTGATACCAACCTGATCTGAAATTGTGAGAACAAAGTATTTCTCATACAGAGATTGACTGTAGGGGCATTTACCGAATATTTCACCTTTCAAAGAAAGGATGAATCCGGAGGCTACCTGGCCCTTCTACAGACTCTGCCTAAAGAAATAAAATGTAATCACAGAGATCTGATCAATGAAAGTATTTGTTTTAAGTGCAAAGTATTCATTGATCCAGCTTTAATGTGTGAATAGGCAAGTATACATATTCTGCAAATGAAGTGTAGTGGTTTGAAGATGGACTAATAAGTTTTGTTCACTGTTTAAACCTGCTTGGGAAAAGTTTGCTTACAAAAATTTACTGTTTAAAGGAGAAGAATCTGAAAATATACAGTAAAATTATACAGTATGACAACAAATAATTGTTTAAGCGGTTCACCCCTCTCTTGGGCTACCTCCGCTGGGTCCAAAAGCCTCTAATTAGGCTTTTTCCTCTTTGATTAAATGCTTAAAATGTTAATACAATTGTATAGAAGCCTCAAATGGAAAAATACACTGCAAATTAATATTCAGAAGGCTCAAATCAGTATAAAATGACTAAAAAAACACCTCCATTGGATGAAGATAGTCCAAAACAGCTCTTCTTTCCTTAGGCCCTGGTGGCTCCACGACCAAAAACGCTGGTAAATTCTCTGTTAGAGTGCCCTGATGGCTCTAAAAAAACTTCCAACAGCTCCATAATGATCAATTGCCTCCGAATAAAAAAAAATTTCATCCAAAAAGGACTTTCCTAGCCAAAGTTATGGCTAACTGAAGTTTGCCCTTCAAAAGCTCCACTAATTGTGGAGAACTGGAGTTAACTCCAGTTAAAAACGACAACTGCACCAAATTTGGCCGGCACGCTCCAAAACTGCCGGCAACATTAAATGTGACTATTTGAAAAACCCGCGTTCACATGCATCCAACCCGCCACGTTTTATGTTAACAAACGGTTTTGAAAACCGTGGCAAACAAACCCGCCGGAAATAGCGTTCAGTTCACATGGCAACAATTATCATAACTGTTTTAACTCCGCTCCAATGCAACGTTGAATCACATGTTTTAAATCCTGCTCCAACACATTTTGAATAGCCCATGTGCCCTTTAAAAACATTCGACTTGTGGGTTTTAACACCTTTGTTCATATTTCGAATTTAGAACTTTAAAAACATATGTGTGGGTTTTCAAATTTAAATTTTAATAAGGTTTAATTAATTTTTTTAAATAATTAATTAAAATATATAATTAATAATATAATATATGATTTAATAAAAAAACCATATCAAATATTAAAACTGTATAATTTAATTAATTTATTAAACCTTAATAAAAAATAAAATTATCCCAACACATATATTAAAAAATTTTCTTTCAAAATTGAAAGTTATTGGGAAAATTCAAATTGCAATATCTCCTCCATACGACAACCGATTTGAGTGCCGTTTGCGGCGTTGGGATTGTACTGATGAGCTCTTTCCTATCGATCTAGTTTAGAACAATTCTTAGCAACTTCATTTTTGAGCATTTTTCTACAAGAGACTTGATCTCCTGATCAATTTGGGTCATATTGTTGGAGGAGGAGAGTTGAAAACAGATCCCTCAAAGTTTGATTTCATGTTGAATTAGCTAAGACCCAAAATAGTGACAAAGGTTAGAAGTTTTTTGGGAGAAGCCCAATATTGGAGGAAGTTTATTGCTATCTTCTCTTATATTGCAACTCCATTGCATGCATTGACAAGTGTGAAGAAGGTCTTCCAGTGGGTAGGTAAGCAACAAAATAAATTTGATGCATTGAAGGAAAATATTAGTTCAACTCATGTACTTGTACTTCCAGACTTGAGACAGTCATTTGAGATATAGATTGATGCAAGTGACTATGCCATGGGTGCAGTCCTAATGCAACATGGTAAGCCCATCTATTTTCATTCAGAAAATTTTAATGGTGTAGTGATTAACTATCCTACATGTGACAATGAATTGTATGCATTTATGCAAAGTGTGAAAAAAGTGGAAACACTACTTGATGGGTAAAGAAACAAGCATTTGTGAAATTTTCAAACTGAAAACTACAATTGCAGTGATAGATTTATCTCTCCTACTTATTATTTCAATAAGTTATTATTCAAAAATATTCTGGAAAATATCAAAACAAATACTACTAGAACATTCACAAATAAATATGCAAAGAAATAAACAGTAGGGAACATAAGCACAAGAATCAATCACATGTACATAGTTATTTTTGGACAATTGTCCCCGTTAAAAACCAAATGCGGGAAAACTGGTGCAATAGATGAGGGTTTTATTAATTCTTAAGCAAATGATATCTTTATAGGGAAATCTAATGGAAGATAAATTCTAAAACACCTGAGACTAAATTTCCGGCTCCCTCAGATAATTATCTGATACCCTGATTAGCCCCTATTGGCTCCTGTGTCTGTCTACGTGATTCACTACACAGTCCCAATGCTAAACTGTGTAAATCTGCATGGGTTCTCTGCATTGTAGCCTCAATCACCTTCAGTGGCCCACTGCTGCCCTTCGTACCTGATCTCGATCACTGTTGACTCCCTCCTCCTCCTTCTGCAAACTCCTAGCCCTGTAACTCACCCACTAAAATCGAATTCTCTTACTTCAAAATTGATCTCCTTTGGGAACTGAGTGTACGCCCGACTTATTTTCCAAATGACCCTCAAGCATTCTTTTATAATCTTCCTGTTGGAGAACCAATGGCCCAGATTAAAAGATTAATCAACGAATAAGATTAAAATTTAACTTGATCCATGTTTTCTAGAATATTCACACTATGACTTATTAATACCCTTTAATTATTTTATTTCCCTAAGTGTAGACTTAGGGTCTTCATTAAAATAATTAATTAGTTTAATAAGTCACGAACAGAATGCAATTTCCACAAACTGTTTTTGGGTTCTTTGGAATGTTATTGTCTAAGCCTCCCTGCAAAGTTTGAGACTTGGAACACTTCCAGATGCTACAAAAATCAATACTCCCTCTTAGCGAGGAAAGTGTTGCAACAATATGCCTATTGCATGTTGCTCTGCTTTTGAAGCACCCTTTGCGCTACTGATCTCTAGACACTACCCCTCATATCTTGCATTGTTGTCTCATGTACTGCTACCTTTGATAATAACATTATCATTGTTACATCTGTACCACAGCTCCCTCTCAATACAGAGTATATACATTCCTGCTACCAGAAGGGATCCTTCATCATCCCCATCTTCTCTCTAAAGTAGACAAGCTTTGTCTTCCCCAGAGCCTTCATGAGGATGTTTTCCACCTGTTCTCCTGTTGGAGTATACTGTAACTAAACAGCTCCATGTTGTACACAGTCCTTGATAAAGTGACATTTGATGTCAATATGTTTTGACCTATCATGAAACACAAGATTTTCAGAGAGCTTGATGCAACTCTGATTATCGCATAAGATGTTGGTCGCTTCTACACTAGTACATTTGGCAGAAGTTCCGACACTTGGTTTCGACACTTTTGACCAAATGTCGAAAATTTCCCCAAATTTTTTCAATCTCGCCCGAAACCATCGCTATACTGATGTTTAGAGAAAAGTGTCGCAATATCAACACTTAGACGAAGTGTCACAATTGCGACATTTGGAGGAAGACGTCGCAATTGCAACATTATGCCCCAAAGCGTCGCTATTGCGACGACTTCCTCCAAACGTCGCAATTGCGACACAATGTCTAAGTGTCACGAAACCGTCGCTATACCGACGTTTAGAGAAAAGTGTCGCAATACCGACACTTAGAAAAAGTGTCGCAATTGTGACGTTTGGAGGAAGACGTCGCAATGGCGACACTATGCCCCAAAGCGTCGCTATTGCGACGACTGCCTCCAAATGTCGCAATTGCGACACAATGTCTAAGTGTCGCGAAACCGTCACTATGCCGACGTTTAGAGAAAAGTGTTGCAATACTGACACTTAGAAAAAGTGTCGCAATTGCAATGTTTGGAGGAAGACGTCGCAATTGCGACACTATGCCCCAAAGCATAGCTATTGCGACGGCTGCCTCCAAAAGACAGAGCAGTTTGATTTTGGTTGAACGCGGGAGTGTTTTATGTGAAGAAAAATGGTCCCACAGACCACGTCAACGTCCATGGTACCACGACCACACACCAGTCAGCGCAGGACACATGGTAGAAGCATATTGGTTCGGGTTTTTTGTTTGGCTGATTTGCAATGGTTCAAACCGGACCCGAAATATTTATGAGGCACATTGTATAAGTTTTTCGAGTCACAAAAGACCCCGACGTCATCAACCTCATTTTGGACCCGAAATTGTTTAGGGCGGATTTCATAAGAAATTCACGTCACAACTTTCCCTCCGTATGCTGAGCCCAATTCAGACCTAAATTTTTATAGGGCACATTTGATTGAGAATTCGCGTCACAAATTAGGACGATGTCAGCATCCCATTTTGGAACGCGAAATCTATCATTGCATTTTGGCTTATCGCCGATTGAAGTTTGGGTGATTACGAAAGGGTTTCGTTATTGGTTTTATGTTTTTCGTTTTATATTAAGTTTTGTTATGGTTTATATAACGTGTGACAAAGTTTTTTTTAAAAACTATTGGTGTATTATGTTCTCACATATATACATATGCGCATTGTTATTGTGGGTCCCGAAGTCTTTTTTTTAATAGACTTTAGTTTAGTTTTAGTTTTTAATTTAAAAGTTTAACATATAGCTTTTGATATGCTGCGGTATAAATGTAAGAAGGCCCGGAAAAATACTGAGTAATTTTTTTTTGGTGCACAGCAGTGCGTTTTATTTCTACAGAGATAGAGCATAGAAATTTTACACAGTAGTGTATGTTTAAGAGAGTGACAAAGAAGAATTGAAAGCACTGCGTTTTGCAGCAGTCTTGTTATTTTTGTAAATCCCTCTCAGTGAGGAAGTATTGTAATAGTTTTTTTTTGAAGAAATAGAAGTTGTTTTTCAGTGTGAAAACTCTGTCTCCTGTGTCAAGAAATTTTTATTTCTCTATGTTAGAAGAGGAGAGTATTACTCTCTCCATTGTTGTTGTGGAATTTTCAAATATTCCAACAAATTGGCGTTGAAACTTTAAAGCAGAACCTCGAAGCGGAGATGAAACGGAACCGCGATGCATAAACAGTAAAGGTGGTATTCGGGAATGGGTTATGGTTTTCGCGTAGGTCCACTAGTGGTACGCTGTATTGAAATAAAAAATGTGATACCACAAAGCAAATGCCACGTGTCCCTAAGCGGATTTGCAAAACCGCGAGTTTCGCGTTATTTCTGAGCATTAACGTTCGGTGAGAAAAAAAACGAGAAATTGCTCAGTGATCGTTCGATTAACGCTTGTGGAGTGACGCCATATGGATCATTGGACCCGTTTAACGTTTAATCAAGGTGCATTTATATGAACGTGGGCCCGAGCATCCATTTATATGCCGTGATTTTAATTCAAATCGAAAACATAAAGGTGGTAGGCCTATATCAATGCGTTTGTGGAGTTAGTGCCCATATGAAATATATGTGGGCCCGAGTAATATTATATAGGGTTCGGGGTTAATCACAATTGAGGCTTATGAAGTTGAATGGTATGATTAAATTTCAAGAAATGGTATATGCATTAGGCCAATATATATCTATATATATATATATATATATATATTTGCATAGTTGAAGGCAAAATCTTGGTGGACCATAAGTACAAGGTGAATGTCGGGTTAAATGATATATGTAGATTTACTATATATGTATGGGCTCATAACCATATAATGAAGGTAAAGCACTCCTGCACAAGCAATAGACCCTGGGTGCATGGTTTTATAACCATTTGTGTAAAAGGGAAATGAAATTGACTATGGTTGAGACCATAGGTTGAGCCTTTGACAAGAAGCTCCCAATAATACTCAGCACTATTTCGATAAAATAAATAAATAAATAAATAAAATAAATAGAAATAAAATAAAATAAAGATAAAATTAAAAATACAAATAAAATAAATTTTTTAATTAAAACATAAAAATAAAATAAAATAAATAAACAAATAAAAATAAATAAAATAAAATAAAGATTAAAATAAATAAATAAATAAATTAAAATTAAATAATATTAAATTAATAATTATTATTTTTATTAAAAATAAAATCCAATATTCCATTTCATCACAAACGAACAAAATATTCAGCTCCTTCAGTTATTACACATTTTTCCCCTTATATAGCACAAAATGATTCACATCTCCTCCTTCTGGCGTTCCCTTGCACCCCCGGTGCAATTGTTTCTTTATAAGATTATATGATACATGTGAGATAAAGGTTTATTATTTATCATATATAAATAAATTTTATGAATATTGTACATTTACACTTTTATGAGGTGATGTTATAAGTAAATTCATAAATATCTCTTATTAATCCTCATTTTACTCCATGAATATGTTTGGAAATGAAATTTCAATAGATTAATTTTCTCCTAACCTATGTATCATCAATATTGTACATTTACATTCTTAATTATGAGGTGATGTTATAGGTAAATCCATGAATATCTCCTTTTAATCTTCATTTCACTCCATGAATATGTTTGGAAATGAAATTTCAATAGATTAATTTTCTTGATATTATATGTTTTACGAAGATATGGTAAGGAATTCTCTCTTGTTCTTCTTAGAAATAATTATATGTAATTTTTTTTATTTCAAAATAGATTAAAAAAATTATATGAGAAAAATTAATAATTCATCAATATGTGTGTGTGTGTTGTGAGGAATAATTTCATAGTTCAACTTAATGGTTCATTATATAGTCATGTGATCATCACCAATGATATATCTTAAAAAGCAACTAAAAAGCCATGTGTACAAAATAGATGTATACTCTAGAGAGTGGTTCTCATATCACTATGTAAATTGTTGTATGCTACTTCAACAAAATTATAAGATAAACTGTAATACACATCATATATGCACCATAACAATTAGTGCAGGGTAAAACCCACCTGCCACACCTTTGTACTCGATCCAATTTTCTCTGTCAACTCTTCTAGCTGTGGGTGTTTCCTCCAAGGATCATAATACCCCCAAGGCCTATGCCATGCCTTCTTGCATGCGGAACTTCTTCACTTGATGGTTCTAAACCATACTATAATTCCCCCGTTCTATGGTCTAATCCCCATCATACCTATCAACATTCAACTGCTCTTTACACACCCCGAATATAATGACTAGCCTACTCTCATTAATATATACCCCATTAAATACAAGCCACTTAGGAATTAAACCCCAAAACCTTGGGCTCACTCATTTTACATATTGAAATTGATATTCAAATGTATCAACTACTCGACCCTCTCGTATTTCAACCGTGATGTTTAATGTATGTCGACCTTGTCAATTCGAACTCCATCACTTGGTTTCAACCAAACACACGACCATTCATATAATTATACAGTCCTCCTTATTATAATCTCTGCCAATCGTCAAAGATCGTAACAAATCTCGACTTTGGTCTATAACTCAACGGTCATACATAAACCATTCTTGGCTCCACAGTAATTTACCTCTCAATCTGACGATCGATGGAGCATCGCGCTGATTTGGAGGATCCAATGGACACAAAGAAATCTCACGTAGTGAACACGCCCAAGGGTTAATCTGCGATGAGAACGGTTTTATAATTCCGCCCTCGGCCACGTGTCTCACGGAGACATACGTCGCGTCCTTTTCACCAATTCTGCTTACCACCTCCAAACTTGCACGATATCGCTGATTTTCCAAACGGTGTTTTTACTGTGCACTTCGATCATGGTTCCACCTCTTATCTTCCCGGTTCCGTCGAACTTTCTTTTATTGTACTCCGCCTCTGCTACTTTGACTCACATCTTCCTGTACTAGTTTTTTTTTCTTCAATTAAGGACTCGCACTCCATGAGGTTCCTTCACACACCAGTTCTATGTACGTGGTAGCACCGATCGAACCTTGAATCGAAGGCTCGAGCACAATTCCCTATTACACTGTGGGGAGATCCATAATTTGGACCTGTGGACCCTCTCTACCATGGCATTTCCCACTGTATTACATGAGACTCGACCACAACATTTCCATACCACTATCCAATACCACACCGTCCACTGTCATGGCGCTTAACACGGGTTATCACACAACTTTATTCGTTTGACAATTCTTACACCGAGTTAAACTAATATCCAATGGGTTCGGGAAAGGCTAGAACCTCTCGCACAGAGGTTAGTAATTTAGGAAAGGACTCGGTTCCTATTTCAACATATAGGACCCCATTAAACCACAATTATTGAGTATGTATTCCAGACTACTATACAGTTGATTATCGGGACACAGAAACCATTCATGCCATAATTAACTCAACAAATGCACAATACCATTGAAATAATTCTACATTTATGCAGTGAAGTACTTACAACTTTGGCTCGACCAGATCTTCGAATTACTTGGCCATTCTCCTCTACTCTGTCTCTACGACATTCCTACGCAGCCTATGCGGTTCTTTATGCAGGTATGCCTTATTATGCCTATAAGGCTAATAATCACGAACTATTATGATAATTTAAAAATATAGAACTCAGGGTGAACATAGTTACAAATATACCAAGAAAAGAAGAGTGCATGTGCATGATAACCTCTTTCTTGACAACCTATGAATGCCATTCTCAATGAAGACTCAAGACTCAACTGGATTGGATTGTGTATCAAAACAGTAGGAATGAATCAAAGTTAAATGAATGAATAACTTGATCGAGAAAATTTATAGGGAAAGGTAACTTGACTAAAAATCTACTAAACCTCACTTCCATGATTAAAAAAACACCCCCACCTTCTCAGTGGTCCCATCATGGTCCACCTATTGAAAAACAACCAACAAATATTATTTTTTATATATTTTTTCATGGCCATTAGACAATGATTTACTATGGTTTTCCTAATAAATTCCAATGGATTATTATTCAAAAATATTGAGAATTAGTTTAGTCTCAAGGCATAGCCAAGAGTCTTACTGGATAATTATAGATTACCTCTCCATTGGATAATTGTACATTTTTCATCTACTTTTTCACGTGAGTTTCAGTTGATGCTAGATCTTTGCCTTCTATTTCTTTAGTGAAGCTAAGAGTTAACTTTGATCTTACATTAATAACTATATTGCATGAATATCCATGCTTTTATACTTCCCCACTGTGGTCAATGTTGATGTATGGCCTTAGCCCATTGATCTTACAATTAACTCACTATTCATATTCAATTTTCTCCAGTTCAACCCAATAAAATAGGGAAAACAGAAAATGAAGTCTTGATTTTTCTTTCCAGTGCTCCTACATAATACAAATACTCTTAAAAACCAATTAATATATAAATTGTCATCATTCATGCTAAAATCAGTTTGAATTTTTTTAATGAATCTGCTTATAATTAATAGATTACATTGCTCACAGAATAAGAGATAATTTAGAACTATGATTTCACAATAATAAATTACCCTAGCAGTTCAAACTTCAAACATACCTTATGAAATTAAAATATGGCAGGTTAATGAGCCAATCTAGTTTCCTCGGAGCCAATCTTGAGCTCGGCCTAAGTCTGAATGCCTTGAGAGTGCGAGTGTAAGGAACTAGACGCCTAAAGCTTTTATTTTGTGCTTGTGTAATTCATTGTTTGACCATCAAGCCAAGCCACCGGCTATATTAACACTACTTCATGTTGGGGCAGATTGGCATTCTAATTTTTTAGTGCTATAGCCGTACTTTTTCACTGCTTCACTAATCACAACCTTGGAAGTTTGCAGGGCAACAGGCTTTATTATTTCTTTGGTGTTTTATGTAAAAGAAAGGATTTGTGAACTTTTTGTAATAGGAAGGGGAAAACTAAATTGATTCTAATTTTAAAATATCAATAATGATAAGTGGTAATTCCTTTATTAAATTTTTAATTTTGAGTGAGCCAAAAAAGTAACTTTCCTTACTTTTTGAGTACAACCTTGAAATTGCGAAGAGGACTAGTGTTGCAAAATTATTGGTAAGTGGAAATTAAAGGGCGTAAGAACGTTTTTGAAAAAATTTCAAACGTCAAAATTAAGTCTTCTATCCTTCCTAGCACGTCACGGAAAATGGGAATCCACAAATTCTAGTCGTCAAATACGTGCAAAATGCCTTATGACGGGAAAAATGGAGGACTGGTCCTATGCTGCTACATGAGTTAGGGTTTCATGTGGCAGCAGGGAACCCTGTATAGTTTTTCAAGGATAGGAAAGGAGAATATTGTCAGTTAATCATCACATGAAACTTCATCACCATTTGAAAATTGTGTCCTAATTTGAAACAATAAGACTACCCAACTATTTCATTATTTAATTTAGACTGTGTAATACAAAAAAATATCCTAGATAACTTAAATAATGTAAGCACTTTTGCAAAAATTTAGTGGGGAGAACCTTCAATCACATTTATTTTGAAGATCCACTTGCATTTTAAGCCATTTTAATTAGTCTTTCATGGCTATTCTAGTAAAAATTTCAACCTCTTGTAGAAATTTGTTTGTCACTTGTATTAGAAATGAAAAAATCAAATGTATATAAAAATGATTTGAAATGAAAAAATCAAATGCGCGCTACATAAAAATGATTTTATTAAAAAATACATTAATGTCTGATATCACGCGCACATTCGCCCTCGGCTCTTGCAGAACAACATTCGCCCTCAGCTCTTGCAGAACAACATTCGCCCTCAGCTCTTGCATAACAACATTCTCCCTCAGCATTCACCCTCAGCTCTTGCAGAACAGCATTCGCCCTCAGCTCTTGCAGAATAGCATTCGCCCTCAGCTCTTGCAGAATAGCATTTGTCCTTAGCTCTTGCAGAACAACATTCACCCTCAGCTCTTGCAGAACATCATTCGTCCTCAGCTCTTGCAAAATGGTAAGTTCTTACTGCAGGCCCTTCCTCCTATAGTAGGGTTGACTCTATTTGGGTTTTTTTGGTCAATTCCATTGGATTGTGTTAGGTTATAGGGTTCTCTCTAGATGTCTTCCAATGTTCTTTCGGATGAGTTTCAAAGAGGATGTGTAAGATGTGTTTGTGCTTGCATGAATTTGACTCCACCAGTTTCATGAAGTTTAAGCTATGGATTTTAGTTTGACAAACTCATCCATCTCAACACCCAGTAACGAATTGCCCTTGGTCTGATCTATATTGAAGGTGAAGTGCAAAGTGGTAGAGAATGGGAGATCGAAAGTCATCAACTTTATCACAAGGGTAGTACTCCAGATCGAAAATGATGAGATTTAGTTCTCCAGATTTGGGGATTTTATGATGACATACCAAAGGTCACATCCATACAACCATATCAAGGTCAACGTTGAGATCATTCTCATATAGATATAGGTCATTGATATATAGGGTTAATATCATCATCACTATCCATAGAAACCGAATGGTTACAAAATCTGTGATTGTGGTTGGCTCATTTATAATTATTACCCATTTACAATAGAGCACAGAAACACTAAATATGGCCCGAGCAGAGCCTTTACAATAGGCAATGGAATTACAGCTGCTTCATCGATAACCAATAGCTCCACTTGAGAAAAATTTTCATAATCTTGGGGCTGGATATACTGTAGAGCAAAAAATTGTAGCTATCATTCGTGCTTCAATATATTAATATACTTTTTACATTGAATTGAAGAAAGGGAAACAAGCAAATTCTAGCCATCATACAATGCTTTGACATAAGAGTTTTGAGTGACATAATTGAAAAAAGAAATCATCCACTGATATTTATAATCATTTGAGTTATTCAAGTTAAACACAATGTCAAGAATCAAGATTCAGTACCCTCTATTATCTTCATCACCCAATACAAGATTTAAATTTTTCCCAAAGAAACACTTATTAAATTGGTAGCCATTATTTCTCCCTACTTTAAAAACCCTACATTTAAATGAAAAAAAGCATTGCATTTCAACAACAAAAATATATTAGTGTTCAAGTGTACATGTGTGCATCACTTGTGTAGGGTATTCCTTTTCCACTTTCACATTATCCAAGAATGTGTGCAGTATAGTTCATATTTTTTGTGATTTAGATTATCTTGAAAAAGGAAAGGTAAATTATTTCCCATGGAAAAGAAGGTTTTCCCTTTTTACTACTAGAAATGGTACAAAAAATTTCCATTTATACCCGAAACTCCTATGAAACAGGAACCAAATAAAGGCCATGTCCTCAATGGACATCATTTGGCTTTGAAAATGGCCATTGCACCGTGTTGTTTCTTATATTACATCACGATAGTTTGTTAGGTCATTTCTTGTTTCTTGAGATCAAAAACAACCAAAGAAATCGTGAAGATCCTTTCAAGAAATAAATGGCCATTTCTTAATCATATCTCAACTATTTTTTATTTTATTCAGTGGTTGCTTACTTTGAGAGAAATTTGACACTTTTATAAGGAATATAACATAAAAACACAAAATGGGAAGGAATTGATGAGGTAGATGACCTTTAGTTGTTGTCGATTAAGAATTGATAATACACGATGCATGTTCTGTACTACAAACTAGATTCCTTCCTGGAGTTAGGACACAGAGTATTGAATCAAAGTTGTAGTTTCTAAATTCTTGTATTGGTTCATCAATCTTGAAATTCGGACATTGCATGTCTTCATTGCTTCATGTTTGAATAATTTGCATCATATCGTACAATAGGAAATTAGGAATTATGATTATTATTACTTTATGGATCTGTTAAGTTACTTTTAAGTTTGCATGGTTTAGTGTGAAATTATTCTTGTGTGCCCCTAGGCCCGGGTGAAGGAATGCCAAGGACTGAGAACCCTAGTTTTTAAATGGTATTGTTTCTTATACCCAAAAACCCCTCAACATCACTTCTTATTAGTTCTTAACAATAGTGTTGTAAATAATTTGAGAATTGATATAGAAAAATCTCGCACTTCTCAAGATAAAGTCCTAAAGCTAAAGTGTGATACCATGTGTAATTCAATAGCCCCATTGTCACCTCACCAACCTCTTTTCACTTCGGCCTAGCTCTCCTCCAACTCAAGGGGGGTTCTCCCTAGTAGATGTTAGGGATCTAATGGCCCAACCAAACCAAGTCAAGAGCCCCCTAACTCTCTATGTTTACTACTATCAATCAAAATATTGAACAATAGGGTCAGACATGCATCCCGAAGATAAAATCACGGTATTTTTGGGTAATTTCCATGGGAGTCCTCAACACATATAATCAAGGAATTATAATGATTTCAAACATTAAATATCAAAAAAAATCGTTTAAAGGATATTGAAAGGAAAAAGGTGATGGAAGATAGAAAGTACTGCATTTAAATGCTCTAAGGATTTTTCATTAGTTTGCCCAAAAGTTCTACTTCAAGGTCTTCCAAGATCATCTTCAAGGCCCTTCAAGATCGTCTCCAACAATGACTACACTACAAGCTTCAACAACGTTGCTCCAAAATTTTCTCAACGTCTTCACAACAAGTTTACTAGAAGTTGCTCCAACAATATATTCAATAAGGTCTTCATTGTCAACTCGTCTCTTGTTTGGGTGCCTTAATGCACAATGACATGTTTCCAGGACTAAATTCAATGCAAGGCATATTTGAAACTCTAACTATGTCGTCCGATGTCTTATTAGAAATTATTTCAGTTTTTATTTTGTGTTTTCAATTTAGATATTGTTTTCAAGTTTTTACATTTATAATTTTATTGCAATATCGCAGACTGATGAGAGCAGTGCAGGAACAACCCAGAGACGGGATGATCACGGAAAGAGGCCAGCGGAAGAACATGTAAAGTGCCATCATTGCTCTATCTTCAGGTATTTTAGTTATTTACATAATTGAAATAATATTAATTTTGTTCAAACATGCGTACACCTAGCCATGGTATGCCTGATGATTCCCTCTATGAGGAAGAGCTTTCTTCATCCCTATCTCCAGTGCTCTTGTTGTGAAAAAAGGCACGAAATGCAAGGTCGGAATTTGATACTTTGATAGACGCACCTCAAACACCTGAAACATAAGAGAGGATAAAACATCTTATGACCCAGCTAGAAACATATCAGGTAATAATAAAAATTCAAGGATATTTTTTTTGTTCTACATGAGATGAATTGTAATAGTTTGATTTTTAATTTTTACATTGACTAAACTAACAAAAATTTCTTTTGTATGTAGCGTTTTATGACACTTGCTGAACCCGGTGTTGGTGGTAGTGGGACACAAGGGCAAGAGATTGCCTAGAAACCCTCTCGTACACCTTCTACTCCTTTAGGTTCCAGCCAAGAAACACACCCCCGCCAGACACCCAACCAAATTCGAACGTGCTAAGTAAAGGATGAGGTTAATATGGCCAACTACACATTATTGTGTTCCCCGGAGCTACACGTGTCAGCTCCACAATGGACCATTAATGGCACGTTGTTGGTGAACAATAAGGTGTCCCTATAAAGAACATACAACTCCCAGGTAAATTTTAATATTTTAACTATTTCATGTACTCTATCTAAAACATATTTATCATGATTTTTATTTTTAAATTAATGATAATATTTTTTTTTTCTATGTAGGAAAAAATGAGTTCTATAGGTTTTTGGAGAGCCATGCGTTGGTAATTTTTGGCCCAACCATACGCACAAGGTGGAATTCCTAGAATTCCAACCTGAAAAAAGAACTTCTAGATTATATAGAAGCCCTTTTTGGGGTCGGCACATTTGACAGAACATCGATGGCTTGGGTAGCCGGCAAATATTTGAAATATACCAGGGAAACCTATAGGATGCAATTGCAATTTAACCCTAGATACGAGCGTCCTCTCACAGTTCTAGAGAGTGAGTGGAGAGCACTCATCCATGATGGAAAAGAGAAAAGGGAAAATAAAGAAGGAAAAATGCCAACTGTTCCCGCAAGGTAAATTACAACTTTAATTTTCTCTATGTCTAAAATAAAAGTGTGCTACGTCATATCTGACTTCAATATTTTGATGATAGGTTGCCCGACACTCCTGAGGCAACCAAAGCTAGGATTGAAAAAAAGGGCTATCACAAGTTAGTGCTGTTAAATACTTGAAATTAGCCGCAAGAATTGTAATTAAGTAGCTAAACATCTTATAATTAATTGTATCACCGTCCAACGTTTTTGTAATCCTATCAAATATGATTAAAAATACACAATCATATGTAATGTAGGGTGATGACTTCGGAACAGAAACTAGAGAGGGAGATAAAAATATCGCTTTCCATTTCAGCTATCAAGCCGTAGTTGAACATCACAGAAGCTTGGGGTAGGTCCCAAGATCCAGAATGCCTGATAAGGTAAAACATTATCCTTTCAATATGTTTGTTTTCGTCCATAAATTTAGTGTCTAACAACTTTGTTTAAATAAGGGGAGCAGCACTACCGACGAGGCAAATAACCCAGTTTTAGAGCCAGATGTAGATGATCCTCACGTGCAACCTGATCATTGTAGTGGGGACCAGGCCGACAATGCTACTATTGGTGAGGGTCATGACGGTAATTAATTTCCACTTATAATTTTTTCTAATTATACTTTGATGGTTGTCCTTATAACGTTTTTGTTTAAATGACAGAGAATGTTTCCCTTGAGGATCTTACTACTAGAGAGGAAGATAGGGAAACAGTCCCAATGGTGACAACTGGTGCACCAGGTAAATAATATCATTGCAATTTTTTTAATTAATATTACCGAACTAGTTCAATGATATTTAAAAAATGACAATTAAAATTTAATATTATATATTTTTGTAGGCGATGCCCCGTCACTAGATGAGACCAGACATCGTGACTACGCAACTAGGTCAGCAGTGCGGGTCGAAAGGCACAAAACAGGAGCAGAGCACGATGATATTGATGATTTAATTAGGAGCTTTAGAAATAGGAAGAAGAAAAATAAAATTTGATAATGTAAAATATTGTATTATTATAAGACAAGCGTTACCATACTTGGAATGTTTTTTTGCGTTATATAAAAAACTCATTTATCATACTATTTTTATGTCAAGCATTAATTGCAATGTTTCCTTACGTACTTTTTGTTGAATTGTTTTATTATTAGTTATTGAATATTTTTTTTTATGCTCATGAAAGTAAAAAATGAAATATAGATTGGGTATTGGGGAATTGAGAGTGATGTGAGGGGGGAGGGAGGGGCCATAAGAGCTTCCACCTTCACTTGGTTGGCCATGTTTATAGAGAATAATTTATTGGAGTGATTTAATCTTGGAGAAAACCTCCCTCGATCCAATGTAGCAAAAAAAAATT
The DNA here is from genome assembly GCA_034641835.2 of Pinus albicaulis. Taxonomy (NCBI): domain Eukaryota; kingdom Viridiplantae; phylum Streptophyta; class Pinopsida; order Pinales; family Pinaceae; genus Pinus; species Pinus albicaulis. The sequence continues at coordinate 869,634,831 of CM076577.1, read as the reverse complement.
CACTGTTGACTTAGTTGCTATTGTTTCAGATCATGGGAGCCTTGTTCCAAGTTCAGGAGACTGCAATAATTTTTTCTTTAAATGAAGAGGAGCTTATTCAGGTATGTTTTGAAATTTTCAACATATGTTCTAACATTATCATAAGAATGCATCTTAGAGTAAAAAATACTACATCAATTACTTGTATTTATTGTATAGATAATTATGGATTTTGGATTGACTTGGCCAAGGCAGGTAATAAATCTTCTCGCATCATGAGTAATACAACTTGTCAACCAAAAATATGTACAGGATATTTTGCTTCTGCACTTGACCAGGTTCGTAATGTCACATTTGTAAGTTCCTTTACAGTTCATAATTCAATATTAAGCTTGTTCATGATTATTATCTAGGTTTTTTGTATGTGTTTTTTCATCTATTTGATTGTAAGCAACTCTGCATGTTTCCTATTGTTCACTACGATTTCTCCCATTACCACTCCCAGGATGAATCCGACTTTATTGTTACATAGGTTACTTTATTGTTACTATGATTTCTCCATTTACTCTCACTAGGTGTCTATATCACCAGGTGTATCTATTTTAAAATTATAGTTTCAATGGTAGATAAATTGTTATCTTAAAAGTATAGCTTTGATGGTGATACCTTGTGATTGATAATGCAGTTTGAAGCAGTTTTGGCTTTGACTAATATAGTCTCAGGAACCTCTGAGAATACAAAGGTTGTGATTGATTATGGGGCACTGCCTATATTTGTGGAACTTCTTACCTCTGGGAATGATAATGTTCAAGAACAGGTAGCACGTTTATTTTAGGGGCATAAAATTATTCTTCCCAACTATCTTTATATGTCTTTAATTTTTGAATTTGATTTAAAAAACTAGTACCCAACTTTGAGTTCAACTGGTGTTCGTGTAAGGCTGTTTGGGCTCTGGGAAATATTGCTGGAGACTCTGCAACATTTAGGGATCTTGCCCTCAGTCATGGAGCTTCGAGGCAGGTGCTTGCCCAGTTGAATGATACTGCCAGAATTTCAATGATAAGAAATGCTACATGGGCTCTGTAAAATTTTTGCCGTGGTAAACCCCAACCACTATTCAAACAGGTAAGAAAAATACATTTTTTGCCTCTTCTTCTTAGTTCGCAGATACTGTGGATTTTTTTTTATATATCTTGGTGCTTGGTAGATTTGGACGTAATATGGACCTAGGCGCTTGTTCATTACAATGAATCTGTCATCATGTTTTAGAAAATGCTCAGAAATTTGGGTTTCACAAGGGGATTACCCTTGCTTGCAATTATCGATTATCAATCACATTCAAAAAAATTCTTTCGTAGCATTGCTGAGCTCTTTGTAGGTGAATTTCCGAGGCAATTTCACAATATCTGAACTAAATTTGTCTGTCCTTTTCAATACTTTGCATAACAGAACCAAACAAACAATCTAGTGGCCAATGCAACAACAACAACACCTCCTGTTGCAATGCCTGCAATTCACCCTCTCTTCACACATGAATGACTATGGCACCCTCTTTTGTGAACAGGTACTGGAGTTGAAGGTACTAGTCTCCATTAGGATAGTGGAATTCAACATCCAAAATAGTATCAAATTCCACTGCAATAGTATTCCCCGGCGAGGGAAACAGTTCATTGAGACCTATTGGACTCATCACCCCCAAATAGCCTCCAGGGCTACCTAGAGTGTGATCATCTGGAGCAATAAAAAATGCTGATCCATCCCCAATTGAAACAAGAACAGGACCCACATTGGTTACAGAAAATGAGAAACACGTTTTGAAAGAAGAAGAAACTTTTGTATTAGGGTCTAGAAATCTAACTGGTCTATTGTACAATGCCCTACCTGCACTTCAAATTGGTACTCCCAACTCCATGCTAAGGCTCACTGTGCCATTCTTCAGATGAGCATATTAACCTGAAGTTTGATTCCAAAAAACCCAAGTCCCCTGTTCTATTCCCAAGACCTTTGTTACAACGAGTAGAGTTTTGAGTGAAATACTTCACAATAGGAAGCAAAAGAAACATCGCAAAATTGCTCGCTTTAGACTGATAATTTTCTATGCGAAAATTCAACTACGGACAGTAAAAACTTAATATCAAACACAACCAATCCACAATGGAATTTGAACATGAGGATTTATAACCATAGAAAACCCTCTCCAGGTTAAAAGAATTCCAGAATGGATTTAAGATTCTACTAATGAGCGCTTACAACACCATGGCAATTACTGTCACAATGAAATCCGCTGGAAGCAAAGACCTTGTATAGTTTCTACATTTCCATAGTGGAAGCAAGAATCTTGCTATCTCTCATGATCTGGTTCTGTGGTCAGATCCTTTGCTATGTCTTGTTCTGCTAAATGTGAATCTGTCTTAGATTTGGCTCTGGTTCTCATTTAGGATCGTGGCTATCTGATCTTGCTGTGGCTTTGACTATACAAACTTGTTCAATAGGAAAATGTTGACTCTGCTATATATAGGAGCTTCAATGGCTGCTCTCAAACTGCTCTACTACAGTAATTGCACTCTCAATGGACTTCTACAGCAATTGGCACCATCAATCTGCTTTGTTACAATGATGGCTCACGTCAACAAACTGTGTTGCAACCATTGGCACCATGAATCTTCTCTCTGCTTCGTCAAATGGTTGGCACCATCAACTGACTTTGCGCTCCTCGAGGTGATGACAGTGGTAAACACTTTTTTGGGCAGCTTTGTTTTGTCTCTGATTCAAGGCAGAACTATGTTGGCCTTGTTTTTTTAGTCCTTAGAACTTAGTTCTCTCATATTTTCCATCCTATCCCCAGTTTGCTACCGAGAAAGACATAACTTCACGATATCAAAATTGACTATTTTTGGCCATTTATCTTTAGTAATGGTACAACTTTAATTTGGTGCATTTGTACAGTATCTGAAGAGCACTCTCAAGCTGTTATTCAATATTTTAGCATAACTACTACATTTAACTGCCATGCTCTAATATTTATATCAACCATAAGCATTCTTAAGGTAGTTCCATGTTTGTGAAGCAGAAGGAATGCTTCTGACAGCTTCTTATCATAGTGGTACAATTCTGTTCACAGTTTATCTTTTATAAGCCTTCAATTTTCCAAACGTAGTAGAGACTACAGTTTGCTTCTCAAATTTTGGACAAATTTGTTTAGTATTCTACAGAAAATGCATTAAGAATAAAAAAAGCCCACAATTTTTAAAAAGCCCACATTTTATTAAAAATATAAACAATTTGTAAAAAGCCCACAATTTTGTAAAAAGCCCACATTTTGTAAAAAGCTCACAATTTGTAAAATTCCCACTTTTATTTTATTTTTGCTTATATATTGAGATCCCATTGAGTTCAAAAAGTCTTGGGTTTTCTACACCATTGAAAGAGATTTATTATTTTATTTATAGGATAATTTGCATCAATGGAAGAAAACATTAGAGGTGGAAAAAAATTTCAAAAGGGTGAAAGGGGTGATGGTAGAGTTTATTGCCCTTGTAAAAAATGTTGTATGAGAAATAATGTTAGAGTTTTAATAGCAACAACAACAATGCATTGTAGGAAATATGGGCACATTGATGGTGGATCGAATGACTATCGTCCCATGGTAATTAATTATCTATCTTCATTACCTATCTTCATTTTGATTATATCGTAAAATTTTATATTATTTTAATATTTTTTATATGCGCACTAATGTTTAATTATTAATGTTTGTAATTTTCATAAAGGCACAGTTGCCCCCCAACTTTTTGCAGATGATCAACCAGCTTCCACAACTAAATAGTAGTAGATTAGATGATGTTGCACCAGTACAAGAGAATATTGTAGCAAATATTAATATTGGAAATGATGTTGTACAAGGTGAAGAACATGAAGCGAATGATGAAGGTAATTTTAATGATCCCATGGAGGTAGATAATGATGACAGTAATGAGACAGTTCACATTAATTATGGAACAAATCAAATGCTCCAAGACTTGTATGGTGAGTCAGATGATGATGGTGGAGATAGTAGTGACGGTATTTATGATGTACCTCTGATTGAAAGGTCAAGTGAATGACTTTTTGAACACTCAAATGCAACTCTTCTCTCTGCTACATTGTTGCTGGTGAACTTAAAGGTTATGAATAATTTGTCGAATAGATGTATAAGACAACTCCTAAGGTATGCAATATGTATATATGATCACATATATGTAAATGTTGATTCTTTTCCCTTTTTTTAGTTGTAATAAATGTGTAAAATAATAAATATATATATCAAAACCGGCCGGTTTGAACCGGTAATCGGTCAAACCAGTCGGTCAAGAGGGCTATCGGTTGGAATCGGCCTTGCAACCCAGTCAATAGCCTATTATCACCTGTTTTGGCTGGTTAACCGGACCTAACCGGCCGGTTAAGTACGGAAACGGCCGGTTTATACATAAACCGGCCGGTTCCATACTTAACCGGCTGGTTAGGTGCTCCTCCATGAGTTGAAAATTCCTCAGTGTCTCCTCCATGAGCTGCAAATTCCTCTATTATACTAGCAACAAACTTGTCTAATAACTCATACTCAACACCTTATAGCAGCAAAAATACACATGATGACTGATAAATACAAGGCTGGCTAGCATAAAATCCCTGGCAGCATGCAACTCATCAAGTGTACTTGATGACAATTTCTGTTCTCAAAACAATCAGCAGCAACCTTATTTCACACTCAGCTAGGAACTGTCAGATCCTCTCTCTCTGCTCACACATAGCAACAGCATAAATACAAAACCTTTCACACAGCATACATGGCATCAATTTGATCATGGCATCAAGACTGATGCAAATGGTCTGACGCCACTCAAGGGAAAACAACATTCAACCTAATGAAAATGTGACTGGCAATAATAAATTGACCACTAGAAAATTCCCGCTTGGAAATGCACTAAACTGGCCACTGAGTTTTCTGGGTTTTAATGAATCTTTTCAGTGATAAATTTCGTCAAACACATTGTGAGCAGACTGCTGAAGTTGTAATGCTCTCTCAACATGTTACAAATAGCACTAATAGTGGGTTTCATAAACCAATTCAATACCTCTAAGTGTTGTAGATGTTTTTCTAGAAATTTATTGCCAAGCAAACATAGATAATGAAGAATACAAGATCTTCAAAATGTTGGTCTAATATATATATATATATATACTGAACCCATAATTGTCTTTAAGGCTGATACAATGAATTGAAAACAGATTTGAGCAGGGACAGATTGTATATTATAATATTAACTCACCAATAAAACAGAGTGAATAATATAAGAGAAACCTGATACATTACTTCAAAAAGTTTGCTTATGTATTTTTCGATGATATGTATTGCATTTGGTGCCATTTTGATATATTCACCTTTGCATGGTATATAAATGAGAAAAATTTTCATATTTTGTCTCTATTGGCTTGGAATCATGGTTGCAAATCTTAAAAATAGTTTTTTTTTTTAAAATGATTATTTAATGTATTTTTTTTTAAACCGGTTCATTGAGATCTGACCGCTACCGGTTAGACCGGTTCCGGTTCGAAACTCGGTTCATTAGCTCCACCGGTCCGGTCAACGGTTCCAGTTTTAATAACTATGATATATATATATATGATTAATAATCTTTACAAGACACTAGTTTTTGTTTATGTTGTAGATTGTTGGGTGAATATTTGTTACCATCGCCAAATACTTTACCTCGAACATATCGAGATCTACATGCTATTATGAAACACTTTGGAATGGAATATAACACTATAGATGCATGTCCTAAAGATCATATTATATATTACGAAGAATATGCGTTGAAAACAGAATGTCCGAAATATGGTACCAATAGATATCGAACATATCAACTAACCAAAAAGGTGCCTCAAAAGGTTCTTCGTCATATTCACATAATTCCACGTTTGCAGCGAATGTTCAGGTGTAACAGCATAGCACAGTTTATGGATTACCATTCAAAGAATAGAAGTGGAGATGGTGTTCTTCGAATGCCTGCAGATGGTTATGCATTTAGAGAAATCGAGGAAAAATATGTAGATTTTAAAAATGAACCTCGTAATGTCAGGCTTTCATTGGCAGCTGATGGTGTTAATCCATTTGGAGAGCTTAGATCTACTTACTCAGTGTGGCCTATTTTTGTTATCAACAATAACATTCCTCCTTGGATGTTAATAAAGAGGGAGCACATAATGTTGACTATGATTATTCCAGGTATTTGATACATTATTTTTTTGAATGTAACATTTTCATTTCTCTTGTTGTTTGCATAAATATATATTTTATTTATTTACTTACTTATATATACATATATCATGGTAGTAATTATTATGTACCGTAATTTTGAACAATTAGGTAAGTACCAGGTCAAGGATATGAATGTATATATTGAGCCTCTTATCGATGAGCTAATACAGTTATGGCATGGCATCACTATGTATGACATCACTAAACCAATCAAGCAGAAGAGATTTCAATGTCGTGGAATACTTGTATGGACAATTTATGATGCCCCAGGACTAACACATGTTTGTGGTATGTAATATTTCGTTGCACTTTAATATAATACATAATTATCTAAATTAGATATACTATATTGCATGTTTTAAAAATGATCTCATAGTATATTAATTGCTATTGATCCATCTATTTTAGGTCTTCAAACAAAGGGTAGATTTGCATGTCCAGTTTGTGGCCCTAAGATGAAGTATCGTCATTCGCCAGACTTAAGAAAGATGGTGTTTGATGAGTTTAGGCACTTCCTCTCTAGGAACCATAAGTATCGTACTACTAAAAAACATCTTTTCAATGATAAATAAGAAACTGGATTAAAACCACGAAGAATGACACCTCAGTTGTGGATGTTGGAATATAACAGAATTAATAATCGTCAAGTAGCTGGTACGTAATTTGTGTATATATATATATATATATATATAATTTGTTTATGTAATGTTTGGAATTTTTATTGTAACTAATGAATTTATTTTATTGTATTTTATAATTAATATTGTTCTGATTTATTTTATTCTTTGATATCAAGGTCATTGTCGTGGTGAAGGTACTAATATTGTACTTCCACCTGGAATGAAATGTTATCCTTCTCAATTCACGAGGTTTCCCTACTATGAGGACCTAAAAATAGCTCATTTTTTTTATACAATGCATGTCAGGAAGAATGTGACAGAAACGTTATGGTGAACCATAAATGGTGCACATGATAGAGATAAAATTGACAAAATTTGTGTTGACATTGAGAATTCAAATCATGCAATGAAAAGTGTGATCGATAGATCAAATAACGATGGAGGTCGAAATTATAATAATATTCCATGGTTATTAATAGAACAATAAAGCAATGATGTAAAAGAGGTCGTTAGAAGAATTAAATTTCCAACAGGTTTTGCTTCAAACATAAATAATATCTTAACAAAGAAAGGTGACTTCAGTGGGGTGAAAACACATGATTGGCATACCTTTATTAAGGTAATTTTTTTGGTATACGTTTTTGTATGTTATTGCTTGAATACATATTTTAAATTTTCCTTTTTTCTATTTAATTTGGAAACCAATAACGATTCATTTTTTATTGTTATAGTATGTTCTACCTATATCTCTCCCAAACGACTTCGAAAACAATGTCAAACAAGTTATATATGGTCTTAGTAAATACACAAGGTAAGTAGTTTTGATTTATACGCAAAATCTAATTGCTACAATTTCTTTTCGTACTTAATGAAATGATGTATTAATTACTTGTAATGAAATATATATTATGTTTCATTGAAATAACCTTGCGTAATGATTTGCAGATGGTTGTCATTGAAAGAAATCCATCAAGATGAAACAAAGTATTGGAAGAGAGAAATTCCTCGGCTAATGTGTGAAATGAAAAAGTATCTACCTCCAACATTTTTCAATGCACAAGAACACTACTTGATACACCAAGTTGAGGAGATTGAAATGTGTGGACGAGTACACACAAGGTCAATGTGGATGGTCGAGAGGCACCTGAAATCCTTGAAGGCTTTTGTTAGACAAAGAGCACGACCTGAGGGTTCGATGGTGGAGAGATATGTGGTATATCAATCCATGGTGTATATTAGTCATTATCTTCCTATATTAGCTGTGCCAGCCATGAAGGTAGTGGATTGCATTTGGGATGTGAACTCCATCAAAAAATTTGAAGTGGAGCACCTGTTGGGAAAAGGTAGAATGAAGAAAGTGAGAGGTAAAAGATTTATTATGTATAATACATATAATGTTTCATTTTTTTACATCATGTATATGATCATTATATTCATTTAGGTCTTATTATTTCATAGTTTATTAATTAATATAATTTACCATGGTTATAAGTATTATTTATTAATATTGGTGAATTATTGTTTTTTAATTCAGGTGCTCAAGATTATGAGGCACTACTTTTATACATTGCAAACAATCTTGAGTAGATGAGTGAATGGATTGAAACATGTAAAGCACGTAACGACGGTAGGTTATAATGGAAAATACTGTCTGAATTGATTAGAGAAGCGTATCGTAGTGGAGATGGAAACGTTTCGGACAGGGAAATCGATTTAGCATATGGTTTGAAAGATAGAAAGGTACGCAATTAATTCACCTATTTTATTCATTACTTATTTTATACTATATTTATAATGTGACAACAAGTTTGATTTTTCAGTTAATTTTCATGCTGTGTAAATTATATGATTAATTATTAATTAAGAATGCATCTTTTTCATGTTTGGCATATTGCAGTTGAAACACCACAAGGCTATGTGGTGCAATGGTCGTAAATTTCACTTTAAACAGTTGGATGATAACAGGAAAAATTTTGATAGTGGGATAACTGCAGTATTCCAGGTCACTAACGTTTCCTCCAAGAGTGACAGACATCCTCGGAAATCTGAAAATAGATATCATGGGTTCTTAGATGATATAGTTGAGTGTGACTTTAATTCCTTCAAAATAGTTTTGTTTGACGTCAAATGGTATAAGCTACGAATGAATGTACGTGATGATGATAGAACACTTATTCAACATGACAATGGATTTCCAATGGTTAAAACATCACAGTTTGAAGCAGGAAAAGATCGCTATGTTTTTCCAAGCCAATGCAAACAAGTCTTTTACTTAGAGGTTCCAGGTGAGAACGAATGGTCAATTGCTATTATATATGATCCAAGAGGAAGGCCAGTAGAGTATACTGTAGAGGAAGAAGATGATATTGATCAAGAAGAAGATGATGCAGTGGCAGATGAGCAGGAAGATGCATTGATAAATGAAGAAGATATCTTAGAAGATGAACCAGGCATAGGAGATGAGGCAAAAATTATTGATGATGACGTCGATGAGGATATTATTGAAAATGACATAATTGATGATGATGATGACATGGTCGATCATTTCAACACCGTTTCTAAATCAGATGTTGATATAGATGTCGATCAGTTGGATGAATATCAAGAAGATACAAAAGAAGAATATTGATACAGATGTTATGTTCGAGTATGAGCTGGTATGTTATAACTTTATATTTTAATATGTAGGAATTATTGTCTTTAAATAATTTACTAATTATGTGGGTTTGTTTCATGTTGTTTATTATTTCAAACCAATAAATAATGGCCTTACTATTGTTTATTATTTCACAGGATTCACAGGATTCATTTGATTCTATGGTCAGGTCTCTGAAAAAACCAATTAAACGCTTATGGTCAGGTCTCTCTAGGCACTTCCTCTCTAGGAGGTTTTAATTATTGTACTTAATTTTGGGGTTTATGGGTGTTATAATTTATACATTTTGGGATTTTTTATTAGAAATAGGGAAAATACTAGGGGTTATATTATTCTCATGGTTTAAATTTCTATATTTGAAATAAAATTCACCAATTTCTATTTAAAAAAATGATTTGCCTAAATATTTGATGTAGTTCATTTCAAAAACTGTTGAAATTTTCTAGAAACTATGATTGGGATTTCAAGAATATTTATGCACTCTTTAAATTTTCCCTTAACATAAAGGGTAGTTGATGTATGAGTAATACTCAGTATTGTTTTTTTCCAATCCCCAGGAGAAGGCTGAATATAAAGCTCCATATGGGCTTACCCCAAACATGTGGGGTGATTGCTGGTTGATCAGAGCAGCTGGTTCAGATGGTTTCTCTGGTAAATATGTTGTGGCAGCATCTGCAGGTTGTACATTGGACTCAGGTTTCTGTTCATGGGAATTTTATAATAAAGAAATTATGGCATTCCATACTAAATCAGAGGCCTTCACTTCAACATCCAGTACCATCTCTCCAGTTTTGGCAGAGAGGGATGTCTCGGGGAGAAATTTTGGCTTTGCAAATGTTGTGCCAGAGAATCAACATTGGTGGTACAGGACATGTGGGCCTCTTATGGTATCTACTGCCAGTGCCCAAAAGATAGTTAATATTTTATGATATTCGTGATGGAGATGGAGGCTCTGCTAATCGTTGTCTCTTGTGTGCAGGATCGGGAACTCAGGTTTCCCATATCTTTTATTCCGAATTTGAGTTAATTTTTCAAATTGGAAAATAGCTTGTCAAGATTAGCTTTGATGTGTTATGATTTGTGTTATTCTTTAGAAGTTTGAGGGGCAAGCTCGGTTTTGAGTTAAATTTCCAGAACGAATAGTCAGCTTCTTGACAAGCTCAGCCTTATTTTAGTTCATTTTTTGAGGAAACGTGCGCTGTTGTGTTTCACATATCTAGCTTAAGGGGGTTGAATATGCTAAGGTCGAGGGGTAATAAATTGATAAATTATGAGGATTTTCTAGGATATTTCCTCCGTTTTGCCTGGCTCCTCAAATATAGTAAATTATGGAAGGATTGAGCTTTCTGACTCCTTTGCAGGTTGGATATGCTCTCTCCGTTGTTCCACAAAAATCGGCATGGCTGGAGGCTCTATTAACAGACTAATTCTTTACACCTTGTTTCACTCATTTGGAGCACAAGAAGAATGAAGTCAACATATTTTGCGTGGATTGCAGTGCCAGCATTTGTCAACATTGTCTCTATTCCCATCGTTCACATCGCCTTCTGCAGGTAATCCACAAAACCTTGTAAAGGCTGGTCCTTAATTGGCATGAATTACTGCATCAAATGAGCTTTATGATGTCCTAAAAGAGTTTTTTGTTCCAGGTTCGAAGGTATGTCTACCATGATGTTATTCGACTTCAGGACATGTAGAAGCTAATAGACTGTTCTCTGGTATAGGTAAGTTGTCACGCATATCGGTAATTTTAAAATGTAGGTTAAATGACTATAATTAGGTACTGATTATAATGTTAATGTTTTGTGCTACAGACCTACATCACCAATAGTGCTAGAGTGTTTTTCTTAAACCAGAGGCCCCAGTCTCGACTATCGAAGGGCCTGGGGAATTCTTGTGAGACCTGTGACAGGGTGCTGCAGGAAACCTACCGTTATTGCTCTATTCTATTCAAGCTAAGAAAAATATTCGGATCGATAGACAAAATGGAAGGCATGACCAGCAGACTCCATCTACTCAAGCCCAATTAGCAGCTCACTCAAGAAGCACATCATTAAGACCTTGTACTCCTGTCCGTGATCCTTACATGCCCTGTTTAAACAACAGGTTTGTGGTTTGATATTTTATCTAGGATTCCTTTTTTTTCTTGTAAATATCTTTCAAAACTCTATGTTTGCAAGAAAGTTTGTGTAATTGACCTTGGGTTTGGCGACTTACAGAAATTCAAAAGATCCGTCTGCTTCAGGAAATGGTGCAAATGTAAGAAAAAAGTGCCTTTCAAGCGAGGTCCTGATGAGGCAACGAAATGTTATCATATCAGTCTTTCACAATTTTCGTACTATAGATCAAGAGAAATGTTGAGTTTTTTCATCCTTGCTCCTGATTGTGTGATAATTATAGATCAGAAAGGGAGGACTTGGACTACTGTGTTGTAAAATGTATTTTCCCTTGTTTAGGTGTCTGGTTTGCTAGCATGTATCTGAGAATAATAAAAATGGGTGTGATTTGTACCTAATGTGTTTATCCTTTGTTGTGCAGTATTTCTTTCCTGGGAATTGGTTGTCTGATCTTACCAGAGCTCGGTATGAGGTTAGAGAAAATAAGTGCATAAAGAAGATATATTCTCTTCAAGCAGGGTTTCTTGTCAACTATTGTGACATTGCTATGTTTTTCCATGATTTAGTAATCTTTGCTAATGTCTCGCTTTAAAATTATACTTAAATCAATATTTAGGAATCGTTTCAATTGACTGAACCATATTTTGTTGTTGCAAAAAACAAGGGGACTAAAGGCCATGGAAATTTTAGATAGTGATTCAGAGTGAATTGGCTGCTGATGCATTACTTAATGATTCAGACGAGTTTGCTACTTGGCATGAGTTGTTCAATGATTCAATCCCCTGAAAATATTTTCCATAAATTGGATGCCTATGCCCTTAAATTGAGCCCTCCGTAATTAAGATGGGTTGATTGTAAATGCTTGAGAAATAGCTCTTCTGCAAGTCTACTCGGCAGGTAGTTCCATGAAAATATTCATAGTCACTTTTCATTTCCCCCCCCCTATTGTCAGGGAAGGATGTCAATTCGGGGTTCCAAATACATGTATAGATTTCAAGTTTTGCAATTAGAAAGATATAGAAATGATGTGATTGCTAGGCAGGCTCTGACCTGTCTGCCCTGGTTTTAAAGGCAGGGCTGCATAATCCAATGTTTCCCTTCAGGGAATTCAGAGCATCTTCTTGTATTTACTTATAGAATTTTAGAGTTTCTGAATAAAATTCATTGATATCTGCACATTTTGGAGTGATTGTTTTGCTGGCCATATTGGTCTCATCTAATGGGAAGAAAAAATTCATAATGTTCTGTGTGACCCTATATGATTGGATCCTAACCTGCTGTTGCACTCCATTGATTTGTGATATTTTTTTTTGTATGTCAAGTCTCTGTACTGATTCCAAATGACTAGACCTTACAAACTACGGGGCTAACATGGGATTAGGAATTTTGTTGGCTGATGCTGGCTTGATATTACTGAATAAGAATACCTGATTTAGCTTCTTGTCAGTTCCTGGATTTTGACAAGAAGGGCATACACTTTTTGTTAGAATACTTGATGTTAATAGCAATGGATTTAATTATTTTTAGAGAAGATTCAAATCACTGGACCCATTTTATTAGAATACTCAAGGTTATTACACAGCAGTTTGTGTAAATGCTTAGCTGGTATTATCTTCTATATCGTGATAAAAATCCCTTTATGAAGGCAAAAGACAGATGCCTGGTGGCTCTTGAGAGAAGTAGGATCTCTACAATGCGGGTTGGGGGAGATAGTGGTCTCTTTTTAAGTTTGTCTAGCATAAAAAGGAACTCTGTGTTAAAGGAATGACAACAGATTGGATTTATGCGCCTACTGTGTGAAGAATGCGTTTCCGTGTATTTGTGTTCTCCGAATGCATTCATGGTTCTCTATATAAATTTGAGTTATTGACCCCTCTATGGAGAACCCAGTTTGTTCCTCGAACTTCGTTGAGTCAGACGTTCCCATAAACTCTGGTTGTGGAGGATGGTTATTGGTTCAGAATCCCATTGTGGAAATTGTGACTGGTCGAGAGGAACTGCGACTGTGTCAAGCAACATCGGTCTTATGCAAAGCCACCATGCAGAGCACGCTGTAGATTGAATTGAATACCGTGTGGAAACTTCAGTTCGAAGGAAGCAGAACCTGGGACTCTTAAACCAATTGGAACCATGAAAGGAACGTAACGAGTAGTTGGAAGAACGGAACAAGGCAAAGGCAGACAGAGCCCTGAGCCAAGGGCAGCATGGAAACTTGACTTACAAGGAAAACCGGAGTTGGAATGAGCGGTATTCACGCGATTGAAAGAGTGGAAAGTTGTTTTCCAAAAAATAACGTGATATTGCCTGTTGGTTGACACGTAAGCCAAGGGTGGTTTCACAAAACAACGAATTTCTTGTAGATTTTGAGCGTTAATGCTCGGCATCAAAAATAACACGAAAGCTCACAAAGATCATCGGATCATCCCCACCGGAGCGATAGATCATGCACCGTTGGATGTGAACGCATGTTAGTGCCGGGCCAACCATGGTTGTATATGGTTGGCCGTTGGATGTGAATGCGTTCTAGACCCTGATTTAGTGAACCAGAGAGCGTACAAGGAATAGAGTTAACTCCGGTCAAATACTGTTCAAAATCCGGAAGCAAGTTTGATCGCACCGCCTTTGCATGGCAAGCAGTATTCCCCATTTGGATGCGATCAAGGCTATGGGCCGACACGTGGCCTCAAGCGGTCTAGAGAAACCGCTCTCATCGCACATTATTGTTCGTGCAAGTAACTAACCGTCGAATTCGTCAGATCATTCGAAGCATTGCGATGTGCTAACCGTCGTTGGATGGGGACGGTCGTTAGTGTTGGGGCCCATGCATATATATGCATTGAATTGGTGTAGTGGAAATAGAGTGGGTCCATAACCCATAGGTCCCAAGATTGAGTTCAGATTATGAATCTACCCTCGAAGCAGTTTTGAGGTGAACCTGCTAGTAGTGGGTTTCGCTCTCCATCAGAGGACCACACATTTATAATATGTCACATGGCACCAAAATACATATAAGCCAGTGGCATTGTCTCATAGAAGAAAATTGTATTTTCCTTGGACATCATGTTATTGGAGTTCAAATTTGTTTATTCTGTAGTACAACAGCTTTACAGTTGTGACAGGAAATTGGAACGCCCACAATTCATAACAAATATTGGAGATTTACTGTCCTGTTTTAAATTTTCATTTTTTTTTTTTTTAATTGAACCCACCGTCAGTATACCCACGCTTTGTAAGCGTCGCTCTTTCGACGTGTTCAACGATTTCCATCTTCGTCGGTCTTGTGGCGTCCGTTGATATTGGGACAGTTCTTCTTGGCGTCGGTATTGCGACGCTTTTGGAAAGCGTCAATATTGCGATGCTTCTGGAAAGCATCGGTCTTCCGACACTTTTGCAATGCGTCGGTCTTGCGACACTTTTGTACGGCATTGGAATTGCGACAGTTTAGAAACGTCGGGAGAGAGACAGTATAAAAACGTCGGAAGAGCGATGTTCAAAATGTCGGACCACATTTCGTCGGAATTGCGACAGTTTACAAACGTCGGAAGAGCGACTTTCAAAACGTCGGACCACATTTCGTTGGAATTGCGACAGTTTACAAACGTCGGAAGAGCGATGGTTTGGGAAACGTTGGAAGAGAGACGCTTGTTTGGAAGCGAGGAAATAGTGTCGGTATTGCGACACTTTGTCAAGGTGTTGGAATTGCGACGTGATGGCAAACCACGTTTTTTCCGTCCTCGCACTGTCGCTCTTGCGACAACTATGTGTTGGAATAGCGACGAAGTGGCCGTCGGAAATTGGGCCAAATTTTCTAGTGCCATTTTATCCTTGAGTAGGTTCACTACCAGTTTTCGAAGCCATATGGCTTCACACGAGGCTATGTTGGCTGCCATATATTCTGCTTCTACTGAACTTAGTGCTACAAAATTCTATTTCCTGCTGCACCAGGAAGTTATTCCTGATCCCAAACTGAAACAGTACCCACTTGTACTGTTCTGATCAACTGAAATTCCAACCCAATCTGCGTCAATGAAACCAATGAACCTGATATCATTGCTACAGGTGTACTTCAATCCAAGCTCGAATGTTCCTCGAAGGTACCTAAGAACATGCTTGGCTGCTACCCAATGTGCCCTCTTTAGTTCCACCATGAACTAACTGAGGGTATATACAACATAACAAATGTATGGCCTTGTATTTACCAAATACATAAATGACCCTATGAAATGCCTATATAGCATAGGATCAGCCTCATCATCTTTGAATGTGTTGATTTTCTTCCAGTTAGTGATCATTGGAATTTTCATGGGTCTACAATCGTCCATATGAAATCTCTTTAGAATCTCTGTAGTGTATTTCCTTTGACCAAGGAAGATGTCCCCATTCTACTGCCAAACCTCCAACCCCAAAAAATAGTGCATCCATCTTAGATCCTTCATGTAAAATTCTTCAGTCGAGTTATTTTTGCAGTCTGTGATGAGATTTGATGATCCTATCAAGAAAAAATCATCTACACACAAATCCAGTATCAAAGACTCACTTCCTACTCTTAGGTAGTAGAGGTTGGGATCTATGTCACTCTTGACGAATCCCATCTTCTGCAGGCGGCTTTCAATTCGACCATACCAGGCTCTAGGATCTTGCTTAAGTCCATATAACGCTTTCTTCAATCTACACACATGAGTCTTCTGATCATGTGTCTCAAAGCCCTTTGCTTGTTCTATATACACCTCTTCCTCTATCACCGCATTCAAGAATTTTGTCTTCACGTCCATCTGGTGAATTTCCCATCCCATCTGTGCAACAAGGGATATCAGGGACCTGATAGAGGTGTACCTAGCTACCAAGGTGAGGGTTTCTTCATAGTAAATTCCTTCCTTCCGTGCATAACCCTTATCCACAAACCTGGCTCTAAATTTTTTGATGTTGTTGTCTACAACATACTTGATCTTGTAGATCCACCTGGATCCTACAATTGATCTCTCCTGAGGTATGTGGACCACTTCCCAGACATAATCCATCATGATGGAACTATACTCTTCCACCATTGCATTAACCCACACTTTGTGCTGAGCAGCTTCCTTAAAACTAGAAGGTTCTCTGACTTGAGCAACCAAGGCTTGATACCTCTCAGACTGCTTACGTTGTCTCTTCTCATTTCAAGGGATTCCGAAAAATTCCTCTAAATCCTTCAGAATCTATCGAAGTTCCTTGTTCGTTCTCCCACTGGTAGTGGGTGGATCTGCCGGCTCTCCCTCTTGCAAATCCTTGGGAGACACATCCCTTGGATCCCTATGCCTTGGAGAGGCAACTAAATTTTGTGCTGCTAGTTGTTAGGGCTGAACCAGAGGCTCTTCCTCAGACTCTGTATTAGAAGACAACTCACAGGATCTTCTGAAGGCCTTCTCTTCCATGAACTTCACATCACTCTGCACCACAAATTTCCTACTCTCAGGAATGTAGATGCGATATGCCTTTACACTCTCGTTATATCCTACCAGATACCCTTTTTTAGTATTCAGCTCCAACTTCTTCCACTTCTCACTAAGCACATGAAAGTAAGCTATACTATCGAAGATCCTAAAGTGACTCACTTCAGGCTTACTACCAATGAAGACAGTTTCTAGTGTGATCTTTCCCAGTGCAGCGTGAGGAGTCATGTTCTAAATGTAGATAGTTGTATTACACACTTCAACCCACCAGAATTTGGGCATGTCTTGGTCATAATAGATAATGGCTCTTGTTGCTTCAACAATATTCTGGTTCTTCCTTTTTGCCACACCATTCTGCTTCAGATTGTATGGAGTTGTCCATTCTCTTTTGATGCCTTCCCTTGCACAAAATATAGTGAAATATTTATCTATATATTCACCACCATTATCTGATCACATCACCTTGATCCGCTTCCCTGACAGATTTTATACCAGAGCCTTAAACACTTTGAATCGAATCAAGACTTCATCCTTGGTCTTCAAGAAGTAGATCCATGTTTTCTTGGAATGGTCATAAATGAAGGTGACGAAATATTCAGCATCACTAAGAGCTCTAGTGGACATCGATCCATAGATATCTGAGTGTATCAAGTCCAACACACCCTTGGCCCTATTGTTGCTTCTCTGATATGCTGCCTTGGCATATTTTCCCAATACACACCCCTTGCAAACATCATCTCGTTTAGTGCTCATTTATGGAACACCTGTGATAGTCTTCTGGAAAGTTCTCAATGCCCCATGATGAAAATTCCCTATTCTTCTGTGCCATAGCTCATTCGGGTCTGTTTCATCTATGTTGTTGACCAATTCCATTAGAGAGTCAAGTTGTAGCTTGTACATTTTGTTTCTTCTTACCCCGATCTGTGCCTTCTTCTTCTAATTGGGGTGCTTGACGTAGACTCTATTTCCAATAAAGTAGACGTCATAACCTCGATTTTGAAGTCAAGACACCGAGAGCAAGTTCATCCCCAAACCCAGCACATGCAGCACATTAGTGGCCTAGATTCGAATTCCTGCCTCGATTTGAAAAACTATGGTACCTATCCCAACAGGAGTGCATTTTTCTTTATTACCCATGGTTATTTTAAAATTCATCTACTCTTATTAGTAGTCATAAAAATAGTCTCGTACTCCAGTCATGTGAGCAGAGGCTCCACTGTCAATATACCAGACATCAGAAGAAACAATGCTCGATACGCAAGAAAAATATTCCTCAATTCTAGATGCCAATACAGAGACGTCATGATCCATATGTTTTTTCATGCTTCTTCCCCTTCCTACAGAATTGTGTGAACCCTTCTGTGTTGTTGCTGCAACAATAGATTTTCGTTCACTGGTAGCTTCCCCCTTCCTGTTATTCATCTCTAGCTCTGATACCATGTGAAATTTTCAAACTGAAAACTATACAGTTGCAGTGATAGATTTATCTCTCCTACTTATTATTTCAATAATTTATTATACAGAAATATTCTAGAAAATATCAAAATAAATACTACTGTAACATTCACAAATATATATGCAGAGAAATAAATAGTAGGGAAAATTAAGCACAAGAATCAATCACATGTACACAATTATTTTTAGATAATTGTCCTCGGAAAAAACCCAATGCGGGAAAATTGGTGAAGGAGGTGAGGGTTTTATTAATTCTTTAGAAAATGATATCTTTACAGGGAAATATAATGGAAAATAAATTCTGAAACACCTGAGACTAAATTTATGGCTCCCTCGAATAATTCTTTGACACCCTGATCAACCCTCGCTGGCTCCTGTGTATGTCTGCGTGATTCACGGCACAATCCCAGTGTTGGACTATGTAAGTTTGCGTGGAGACTGCGTGGGTTCTCTGCGCTACAACCTCAAGCTGCCTTCAATGGCCCACTGCTGCCCTTCGTCCCTAATATTGATCAATGCTAACTCCCTCCTCCTTCTGATTCTGCAAACTCCTAACCCTGCAAATCCCACTGAAATCGAATTATCTTACTTCAAAATCGATCTCCTTCGAGTACTGAGTGTATGCCCGACTCATTTTCCAAATGACCTTCAAACATTCTTTTATAATATTCCTGTTGGAGAACCAACAACCCAGATTAAAATATTAATCAATGACTAAGATTAAAACTTTACTTGATCCATGTTTTTTAGAAGATTCACACTTTGACTTATTAATACCCTTTGATTATTTTATTTCCCTAAGTGTAGACTTAGGGTCTTCATTAAAATAATTAATTATTTTAATAAGTCATGAACCGAGTGGAATTTCCACAAATTGTTTTTGGGTTCTTTGGAATGTTGTTGTCCAAGCCTTTCTGGAAAGTTCGAGACTTGGAACATTTCTGAATGCTACAAAAATCAACAACATTCACATGAATGATCAACCATTGAAATACTTTCAATCACAAACAAAGTTACAGCAAGCAAGGCACTTTCGATGGATGGGTTTTCTTCAAAAATTTCACTTGGTGATAAGGTATGAGAAAGGTATCTATAACAAGGTTGTTGATATTATTTCTAGGACTATTATTAGTGCAACCACTATTTTTAAGCATAATTTTGTTTTTCGTGAAGAGATATGTTGAACAATATGCTTTAGATAGTGATTTTCAAGATTTATATGTGACTTTCATTCAAGGTAACCAAGTAGAGTAATTGGATTATCATATGCATGATAACTTGTTGTACCATATTGGTAAGCCTTTTGTTCCACGTGGGGAGAGATTCAACATCATAAGGGAAGCATATACTTCTCTAATTGCTGGTCACTTAGGTGTAGTTAAGACAGTGGCACAATAACAGAGGTACCTTCTTGTCCATGGGATAGTGTGTCTATGGACTTTGAGGGGGTATACCTATGTCTAGGAGAGGTCATGATTATGTTTATGTAGTTGTGGATAGGTTGAGAAAAATGTGTATTTTTATGCCTTTTAAAAAGAAGGTTACAGTTGAAAAAATCGCTCAGTTATTATTTCAGAATGTATGGATGCATTTTGGGTTTCCCACATCCATTATTATGATTGAGATCCTTGCTTTGTCGGAAAATTTTGGTCAAGTTTGTGGGGTCTCATGGACACCAAATTGAAAAAGAGTGCACCATTTCATTCACAAAAAAGCATCCAAAAAGAGGTGGTGAAAAGGACAGTTATACATCTTCTTCGTGGTTACTGAAACAAGCATCCTAAATTTTGGGATGAACATTTTCACTATATTCAGCATGATTACAACTAGGCCAATCACGCTTTGACTAAAACCTCGCCATTTGAGGCATGTTTTGGATACTTACCTAAATCTCCTTTGGATTTTATCTTTGGGAAAGATGTTGCTATTGATGGTCATAGTGACACTATGGAAAAGCTAAAATATTCATTGAACGAGTTCAATTGGTACATCAAACAATTCAAGAATAATTGGAGAAGAGTCAAGTCAAGTTCAAGACAAGACATGATAAGCATCGTGTAGATCAAAATTTCCAAGTCGGTGGTGAATTTTGGCTTCACATTAGCAAAGAGGGACTCCAAGGAGAAGGTAAAAGGTTGAAACCAATTCAATATTGTCCATTCAGAATTCTTGAAAAGAGTTTTAATAATGCATTTAGGTTGGATTTTCCTTCATACATGTAAATTTATGTAGTTGTTAATGTTGATAATATAATATTGTATGAGCCTCATTTAATTGAAGATCAAGGAGAGCATGTTCAAATGCCTTCATTTGAAAATTTCTCTCTTGAATATCTTCAATAATTGCAGCAAGACACTACCCTTGATAGAAAAACAAGTACTTCAAAATGAGGAAACGTGGAATATCTTCGTGTGGGGCTCAAGGGTACAAATCCAAGCAAAGCCAAATGGATTGAGATTGGAAGGGTGAGGGAATTGTACCCTCACCTTTTTTTCAATTAAAAGTGATCTTTTGGGGTCCAAAAGCTTCCAGTGGGGAGGAATGATCCAATGGATCAATTTTATGCTCAAATTTTAAAGTTCTCATAATGGAATGAAATATTTTCCCTTGCACAGATCTTGTCGTTCTAAATTCGACACAACTCATTTAAAAAAAAAACTAACTTTGTATGCTCCTACAATCACGTTATGTCCATTTTTGGGAACAACTAAAAACAATGGTTTTTGGATGACAGGGTTTCCTAGATATCAATCTGTACTGTTGACTGGACTGTTCCCCGATGACTGAACCGTTGATTGTGCCTTGTTGGGATAATCATGTTGTGCCACTTTTCATTTGCTGATTAGTTGGAATTGGGGCAATGCTCTTGGTAGTTTGATAGGCCAATGAGAGGCTGCCACGTGACACCTCCTAGTTGGCTAAAATATTTGTAAGGCTTAGGGAGAGGTCGACGGTGGTCAAACCCGTGACCTCCCACCAACAAACCACAAAACTTACCACTACTCAACCATTCGTTTCTTAACCATATAGTTTTTAAGTTCTATATAAATTTTAATGAAGGGCGCATTCGGTTTGGGTCGGGGATAGCCCTAGCCCTGGTCACCACGCCCACAGAAACAAGGGTCGAGACTAGGGGCTAGGTCTTAGCCCGACCCCACCATATTTAATTCAAAAAAAATCAACCCACCATTATATGATTAAAAAAACAATTTTAAGGCGCCATTGGGCATTTAAATGATCCCAAAAATTGCATTGGATGTTGGCGGAAAAGTTTCCCCATTATATTTTTTGGGACGAAAATGTAGGGTAGTTTGTAGGAGGTCGAAATTGTGGGAAAAAAAATTGAAAAACTTGGAGGGACCATACGTCTTCATTTTTTGGCCTTTTTGGGAGCATAAAGAAGCTAGACAGGGGGTTTTGATAGCTCTAAACTTGTTGGAGCAGGTATTGAAGCTATTTGAGCACTATAAATGTATGTAAATAACATTTTTAGAGGATAATGAAAGAGGCCCAACCATTGTAAGTTGGAACAAGAGACGTAGCCCAGGAGGGGTGAACTCCTTCATTAATTGTTGTTGTGTGTTTACTGTTATGGTGACATTGTCTTGTATTTTTCTGAAAAAAACTCAGTTTAAATTTCATGTTTATGTGTTAATAATTTCACAAAAGAGACTTAAAACCTAATTGAATAACTTGCAAAATTTCACAAACCTCAAGAAATTTTTAAATACAGATCATGACTAGTCTGAATTTGACTAGTTTTGACAGATATATGGGCTTAGAATTTAGCACTGATTTCTAAATAATCTGGAATTGCAAACCTTGCTAAAGAATAATTTCTCCTAGAGGAAAATTTGTTTGGTTTTATACAAATTTTGGGTTTCCCAGGGTAAATTTGTTGTCTCTATTGTGCATGGTTTTCTCGTTATGATCTTTACTATTTCTGTTAAATTTTTTGTTGAGATATTTTATGTATAATTTGTCAATGATATCAATGGAAAATACAAGTTTATTAAGTTCATTAGGTAGCAATTGTCAGATCACAAGATTTTTTTCTACTATGCATATTGTAGAAAACTCAACAAAGAGTGCATATTTTGTATTTGGGACTATAGTATAAGTAAGGAAATTACTCTTTGAAGCCTTAACAGATTTAATTTGGGAAGGCCCTTTTGCAGTTTTTAGAGTGTTTTCCAATTCCCTTAATTTTGGGGAAGGACTACTCTCTAAAGCTTCCTAGATATAATTTTAGAAAATTGTTTTGAAAATATCCTCCTTTTATAGGATTGAATCACCTTTGAAATCACTTCAGAACTCATTAGTTCATAACAATATTTTCTTTTCATTGCTTTCTCTACCAAATAAATAGGATAAAATGGATTATCCATTAAAACCTTTACTAAATCCTTTTGTCCTTGGGAATTATGATTACTATTTGAATCATTGAACAATTTCTTTTGTAGCACCTCAGAGGAAAAATCACTCTTTGAAATGTGTACCAATGATTTTCCTACAAGTTAGGACATGTTATTCTTTGCATCCTTACCAGATTTATTTTATACAGGAGAGGAAAGGTCATGCTCTTGGTCCTTGGAATTTGTAACCATTTCATCTTATTACCTTATAGGTAAAAAAAACTTCTTTCTGCAAACAATTGTAGGTAAAAAAACAAACTTATATATTATAAAGGAAATAAGAATGATATTTTGAAAGTAATTTCATTGATTTTTTAAATAGCTACATATTGATATTTTTACAGAACTGTTATTGATATTTCTTTTGTTATATGGAGGACAAATCACTCTTTGAAGCATGCACCAATTTTTGCTACTACAAGGTAAGAAGGATTAGTATTTGTAGTGTTACCTAATTTATTTGTATAGGAGAGGACATGCCATGTCATGCTCTTGATCCTTGGCATCTGTAACCATTTCATCTCGTTACCCTATAAGTAAAAAAAAAAATTACATATTACAAAAGAAATAAGAATGATATTTCTGTAGTATTGTTATTTATCTTTTTAATAGGTACATATTGTGAAATATTTATGCCATAAACATAATGTGAACGTGAGTGACATATATATAAACAATTGTTTTCAAAGCAGACCACAGTGTAGGCTTATTTTCACCTACTTCAACATATTATTGTTGTATCTATGTTCAGAGTTGCGAGTTGTAGTGGGTTGGTGAGTTTTTCTATGGAGTCAGTGTGGGTTTCCTCCTCATCGAGAAGAAATCCAGAATAAAAAACAATGCCTCCTGAAGAAGGAGGAAAAGAGAGAATGTTTCCTAATAGAGATAGGAGAGCCGATTCTCTTTATAAAGCATTCCATCGTGGTGTTGGTCGAATCGATATTTGCATGGTGATGTAGGTGGTAGTTACAAGGCGATGGAATGTTTGAAATGGTGGAAAGAAATATGAAGTTCGAGGGATACTCATGAAAATTTTTTAATGTTAGTAAATTAATGCTATCATTAGTTTCAGTTCATTTGAGGAAAAAATATGTAAATGAAATTTATCTTATAACATAATATATATGGGAGGTAGAAATGGATGTCTACCTTATGAAGAGGCCAAATAAGATCTCACACTTAAACATATGGTAAAATATATAATGTAATGTATGATTTCCACAAAATTTTGGTTTAAAAGAATAATATATCATCATTTTTTTACATAATGAATTGACTAATGAAAATTTATTACTATAGTCCTTGTAGCCCAAAGGGAAAAGTCTTGATTACCATAGTCTCTGTAGCATGGAGGGTAGAGACTAGTAAATCCTAGAGTAGGGAAAATTTTAAGGATGGAAGTTTATCTTAAAGTTTAGAAACTTGGCGAATCTTACTAGTGCTAATATGCAAATTGTAAAAAAAATAAATTGATATTTTTGTAGAAATATTTATATTTCCAATGATTTTACATTAATGGATATAATATTTTGGCGATTTTAAAGGTAAAATAATGGTCTACTATAAAATTTGGGCGAATAATTTTAGAAAAAAATGGAAATTGGAGAATCTTTTTTTTGGGAAAAGCATGGAAAATTAGCACACCTGCGAATATTAACCCCTAAAATTTTCCATGTCCTAGAGGTAGACCAGATGGCATTGGATTGAGGTTAGTAGAAAAAATTATCACTAGAAACTACATGTCTCCTAGAAAGAAGGACCCCACAATTAGGCATAGAAATATGTGGTGGAGGAAAATAAACCAGGTAATCTTCTTCACTCGAATATGCTCCATGGTCTACAGCTAGAATAATAATTACTTGTGATGAACTTCCTCATCATTAATGTGAATGGAAATACTTTGTATCTATTTTTCCTTCCAATGAAATGTAGTACTCATAGCTATTGTTAAGCATTGTACACACAATAATATTCCATTAGTTTAAAGATATAATCAATAAATCATTCAAATTAGAGGGTGTGGTATATATGGAAGCCAATGTATCATTATTAAATGTTTAGTAATTGGAATAGTTATTAATGATTAATGTATCAATAAGAGGATTTTATTAACTATCGATAATAATAAAAAAATCACGAGTCACATTTTTCTTATCCACAAGCCCCAAGTCTTATTATGTGAATAGGTGTGTTTATTTTGGAATATGGTTTCAAAAATTTTAATCTAATTATCAATCATTTTTACATGCATGGTATGGATATAACCATTATGGAATGTTTTAGAATATTTTTAGTAGTAGTTACAGAGAAAATATTGAGACTATCTCAAAAATAGTTATGTCATTTCTATCATTTTAATTAAATTGATTAATTAGAAAAAAAATTCATATCAACATGTCTCATATGAATGTGTCATGTTTTTTTATAGCATTTGGTATTAGTAATTCAAAGCCTATTTACAAGTTCAAATCCTCTACGGTAAAGTGGGAGTGAATCTCCATGGTTAAGAATCTTGTTACATACACATATAATTAACTAATATATTAATTTGTTTTATAATAGTAATAATTTGAAATAAGCTTCTAATTTAGTTAATTTATTTTTATGTTTATGTTGATGGGTGTGTCTATTTTAGATTAGGGCTTCCAAAATTTTAATTTAATTATCAATAATTATGGAGTGGATGGTAGGGATTTAACCATTATTGAATATTCTAAAATATTTTTACTAGTAGTCACATATCAAACATTGAGATTTCTTTCAAAAGTAGTTATGTTATTTTCACCTTTTTAATTAAATTGATTAATTGAAAAAAAATGTCATATGAACATGAATTATGGGTTTATGGGAATTTGGTATTACTGAGACATGGTAGTGGAGATGAATGTCCATGGTTAAGACTCTTTTACATGTTTTTTAAAATATGTATATATGTTTAACTCACATATAATTTCTTTTTATAATTAAGAACAACCATATAATACTAATAATAATAATTTAAAATAAAATTATAACTTGGTTCATTGTTATGAATCTTACTCGGATGGGTGTGTTTATTTTGGAATACAATTTTCAAAATTTTAATATCATTGTCACTAATTATTAAGTGGACAATAAGAATCTAACCATTACGAAATATTCTAGAATATTATTATTATTATTATTATTATTAACATATCAAAGGTTGAGATTTATCTCAAAATTAACCATGCTCTTTCTATAATTTTAAACTCATTAATTAAAAAATGTCATTTTAACATGAACTATGGCTCATTAGGCATTTGGTACTAGTAAACCATGGAATTCACCCATATATATATTTTAGGAATATCCACGCTAAATTGGGGGTGAATTTCCATGGTTAAGAATCTTGTTACATGTTTTTTTAAACACATATATGTTTAACTCATATATTAATTATTATTATTCATAATAATTTAAATTAAAACTCTAATTTAGTTAATTTTTATGTATATTTAGAAGACACTAGATGAGAAGCCACTCTGGACGCAGGGGATGTGGCCCTGAAGGTTGTATCCATGCCCAATAGAAAGCTTGGGAAGCTTCTAAGTCCTTTTTACTCTGTTGTTCCTCCTGTAACCCACAACCAAATTCACCATCTTATGCTCAAATTCTTGTTGAGAGGAAAAATTTATTTGATTTTGAATTATTGGAGGAGGTTTCACAATGGCTTCCTAACATTGGACATGCCAAGGGAAGAAGGAAGAAATGCCTCAAATATGCCTTACACTGGTAAATGAAGACCCTCCTAGGAAGGATCTCACAGAATAAATCGGAAGAAAGATACAATATTTTTTCTACTCTATGGTTTAGCATGGAAATATTTGAAGCCAAGATTGTTTATATTGAAGGTCATTTCCAATGTGAAATGGAATCCACAATGCTAGCAGTATCAAGTGCCAAAGACCCTGAACTAGTCACCTCTTCGAGCTCTTAAGTGTCTATTATGTTCGTCAAAATCCTTTTGTTATGTAGTTTTCCAGTAGTGAGAATGTTTTGAGAAAGTATTTTGTATTGTGGATACTTTTCTTATATTTTAGACCACTGAAATTTTCTAGCTTAATTTTGCCTTCAAATCATAATGAAGCTGCCTACATAGATCTATGTTGGCTACATGGTCTACTAATTATGTATCTTTATACTATGTTTTGCTAAGGAAATACAAAATTCAATTCACAATTTATTTATTTTATGTATATTTATAATTTTGACAATGTGAAATGTATTATAGAAGAATTGTTTTTATTTGTATTTATATTTACCATGTATTTTATTTATTTTGCTGCCATAGTTGATTTTTCTACCTTTAACTCACTTTCTATTGAGATATTTATTAACATTTACCCTTATTTATTTTTCTACCTCAAATGAAGTCCATAGAAATATTTATCGACATTGTTTTCTTTGTATTTATTGTAGTTGTTCATAAAGTGTGGGGGAACTCATAAGATATGACTTATTTTATGCAATATTATATTGGGATTAACCTATGCAATATGCTCTTGGGATTAACCAGTTCACTGAAGATTCCATTTTCACGAGAAAAATAAGGGAGAAAAACTTGTAGGTTTAGCCATTTGCAATAATGTATTGATCAATCTCATTTCTGCCATTAATCTTACATATTCCTTCTATGTGGCTAAATTGGGGCATATTTTCTTATTGGCTACCCATGGAATGACGACTAGAACTACAATGGAAAATTGTTTATCAATTTCCACAATAATATTAAATATTTGTTCATATTGTTTACTATAGTGTCTTAATAGTTTCTTTTTTTTCCTTAAAAAAATTTTGGAGGGGATTTTTATTTTGGGGTAACATCTAAGGTGGGATTTATTACTAGTATATATCCATCTTAAGTATGTAGCTAACATGAGCCGAGAGGTATTAAATCTTTTCACGTGCAAATTTATTTATAGTGTAAAATACAATGTGCTATTTTTCATTGTTTAAATTGTAATTTTGAATGCTAAATAAAGTATATATAGGACCAGATAAACATTTCAACAATACCCAAGAGCTTTGAAGAAACCTCATTTTTTTATTCATGCAAATAAATTGAATGAATAATAAAGTGACATGAAGGAACATGCATTGATCCACAAATTCATAGGCATATAGCCAATAGAGAAAGATCTGCTCAAATGGATACAGGTAAAATGGCAACCCAAGGGTCACATAGAGCTCAAATTTGGGTCGGGCTAGAGTGTTTTTAATTGTTATATTTACAAATATTATAGATAAAGAGAGAATATTGGAAGGAGGTCCATATTTATATTACAATGCAGGGCTATTTTTAAGGCAGTGGGAAGAATGCTATAACCCTGACCACGAACAATTTTTGGCCACATCGGTTTGGCTACGGCTATTTGCATTCTCGGTGGATTTTTGGGACCCAGAAATTTTGGAAGGAATCGGTAACTCTCTTGGTAGCTTTGTCAAAATAGCTGAAAAAAATTGACGAGGTTGGTATACCTCTTTTGCTTACATACATGTTTATATGAATATATATGAACTGCTACTGAAATCAATCGAACTGGAATATGAAGAGAAAGTCTGGCAGTAGCTTCTTGATTATGAACATGTTAGGTCCCCATAATTTGTTAGATTGGCAAGACCAAATGTGAAAGGGTAACATCAAACCAGTCTTTGGAGTCCTACGACTTAGCCTTCCTAGACTCTGAGAGGGCTCTCTCTATGTTTGTACAAAAGATGTGAACTTGATATATTTCATGGTTTTGATTTTAGGCTAGCTATAAAGATTAGGGTTTGTTTTTTTGTTTTGATTGGTTGGGTAGGTTGTCAAGAAAAACAAATAGAGTAGGAGAGGTTTAGACCATTGGGCTATGGATTCTGCAAAAGGTCTAGAAAGGTGCAATAATAGGTCAAGGATGCTTCGGAGGGCAAGTATAAAAAAGCTAAATGGATCTTCAAAGCTTTGGTGGGTGGAATGAACATTAAATTGTGAACAAAGTAGGTGCAAAGGGCAGTTAAGAATCCTTTGTCAAATACACAACAAGAAAGGCCACTTAGAATACTATGCATGAAGACAAAACCAAAGATAGGGCATACCATACTTCTTTGACCAAATCCTAGCAAGAAAACATTAAGACAACAATCCAGTAAACCCTAGAGAGTAGGGAACTCCTAACCTTTCCATCTATCTACCTTCAGAGAAAGAAAACATGCAAGATGACATATAGTAATGATCAAAAAGCAGGGAACTCCTAAATTTCCTTAATCATACTACAAAGAAACTTCAAAGAAACCATTTAGAATGAGCAAAAGGGTAGGGCAGACCATAGACCTCTTCAGCTAAACCCTAGTTAGCAATACTTTGAAGAAAAGACCTCAAAAAACAATGTTTAAGTGATTCCAAAGGGCAAGGCTAACTATTAACTTCTTTGGCACTGACTCCATTAAATCATTCTTGAGATAAACAAGCTGGGTGGGATTAGAGAGCAACTAATAATTCTCTAAACTGACCTAGCAGAGGAAAACATGAGAGTAAGAGAAGAAAACAAACTTAATATGCTTTTGACAGCATACCTTAAGCTAAAATTTTTGTTCTAATGTAAGAGAAAGGTGAAAAAATATGTCAAACATAATAAAATGAGAACAAAATGAGAAAGACATCACCATTAGCCATGTTCATGAATCCTTCAAAGTGCTTGGCTCCATTGTCATTCAGTCCAAAAGAATTACAAGGCTCCAAAGCCAAAAACTCCTTACAACTCAGAGCCTATGCTCAGTTCAACAAGTAAACAACCAACATGAACAATGAGGCCCTCATGTAGTATTTATCATGAAAAGAAGAGTCAAAAACCTTACTAGGGTTTTGGATGCCATTAATTTCTCATAAATATCAATTTTGTCTAAAGAGACCATGCAAGGCCCAAGGCACAAAATATCTAAGCTAATAAATGAAAAATAACTTCTAACACCTAACTTCTGAGTGATTTGCCCAAAAAATCTCAAAATATCTATTTTCAATAAATTTGTGTCTTTTGTTGACTTTGCAAGCAAGGGCACAATGCGTGCACCAGAAAAATCGGTCACCTTACAGCTGAAGTTTGAAGGCGTTCCCAGTGTTAGAATGAGCTCCGTGATAGCTCGTTTGAAAGACGGTCGAGTCTAATTTCCAAAACTGCCTTTAATTTTTCATTTGGTGTCCATTTTTCTGCCCAAAAACCAAATCTCCCGAGATTGCTTAGGGGCAGCGCCAGCCCTGAAAATAGGGCAGAATGGTGAAGTTTTGCATGTTTTTGACCCTTTTGGAGGACCAAAGCTGCTCCAAATGATCTGAAAGTTGGTGTGTGTGATGTACTTGGAAATACGAACCCAAAAATGTAAACCAAACCTCAAGAAAGTGCTCCAAAAAAGAGCGCAGCGCCAACACTAGGAAAACTTGCCTATTTTGTAGCTGAGATTTGGAAGCCTTCCCGGTGTCCAAATGATCTCCATGATAGCTCATTGGAAAGCTTGTCTAGTCTAGTTTCCAAAAATACCTTTATTTTTCAGAATGGAATCCATTTACCTACCCAAAAACTCATTCTCCCAAGACTTCTGCACACAAGGGCACAACACTAAGGTCGAAGGGCGCAACGCCTGCACTGGAAAAGTTGCCAGTTTTGTAACCAAACTTTGGAGGCCTTCCCGGTGTCCAAAGGAGATCCATGATAGCTCATTGGAAAGCTTGTTCAGTATAGTTTCCAAAAATACCTTTATTTTCCTGATTGCAGTCCATTTACCTACTCAAAAACGCATTCTCCCAAGGCTGCTAAGGGCGCAACGCTAACACTAAAAACAAGGCAGGAAGGTGAAATTGTGCATGTTTTTGGCCCTTTTGGAGGACCAGTCCTTCTCCAAATGAGATGAAACTTGGTGTGTGTGATGTAATTGGCCTAAGGAACCCAAAAATTTAAAGGTTTTCTTCAATGGATGCCCCAAGAAAAAGCGCAAAACCAAGGGCGTTGTGCCCTTGGCGCTCAAAAAATGTCAAAAGCCAAAAATGTCAAAAGTTGCCAAAATTTTGAAATTTCCTTGCTTATGGTGTTTGGGGATGTCTGTAGATATAGATCAGCCAAGTTTTTAAGGTTTATTTTTCTTTTAGCCTCATTGGGTCCATCATATCTTTCATAGGCCTTATTTCCCTCACTATTCTTTCCTCATTGTTTGATTTCTCATCGGCATCTGCCACACTGATATTTACCTCATTGCTATCATTTGCCCTTTCCTTGCTACTTTCTCCTTCACTAACATTAGCCTCACTTATATGTGCCTCATTGATATGTGCCTCATTTCTCTCACTGCAATTTTATGACTGCTAACTTCATTGCCCACATCATCACTGTCCTTTGCTTCAAATTTCTCTGCCCTACTGACATCATCTTCTTTGCTTCCTTCTTCATTTCCCTTTCCTATCTTTCTGACATTTGACCACTCTGCCTTTGAGAAAACCCTAGGAATGTTGTGAAAATGATGTGAAGAGGGTAATGGAGTGGCAGTATACTAGTGAATCAAGTGAGTGATTAAGGATGTACATTAGGCAGAATGAGAGGCTAAATAATTTTGAAGGCAATCCAGTTGATATGTCAAAATTTTCTTTGAAAACACCTTGCACTAATGGAAATTTGAGATGAATGAGGGCATGTAGTGTGAATGCTTTTGAAATGTAAGGGGCTAAGTGTTATGTCAAGCCCTTGATGGATGAAAAACTTTAAACCAATGCAACCACCTTAATTTCACCTCTTGCCTAGATTGATATTCTTTATGTGCAGATAAAGAATTGGAAAATAGTGATTTGCAAGTTCAAGCGTTAGGGTAGCCTCTTAGGGTTACAATTTCTTTCAAATAAATCATCCAAAAAGCTTGACAATGATGGTAGGGCATCCACTTACCTCTATCAGAGCTTTAGAAAACCTTGGAAGGAAAATTACAAGGGCTCTGAAGTGGTTCGAGGGGTTAATTTTCTTAGGAAACCCTTCTAGCCAAGGGTGCAGCACCAGTACCAAGGGCGCAACGCTCAATCCCAGGCGCGCAACGCCTTTTTTCAAAGGGCATTTGGAGGCCTTCTTGGTGTCTAAATTGGGCCCATAATAGCTCGTTGGAAAGTGTATCCTATATAATTTCCAAATTTACCTTTTGTTTTCTGATTTGAGTTGATTTGACCTGTCAAAAGTTGATTCTCTCAAGAATGTTCAAAAAGTGTTGAATGATGGTGCAAAAATGCAGAGTGCTGGTGCAGGCAACTTTTGGAGGCCTTCTCCAACTCCAAATTCAGCTCATGATAGCTCATTGGAAATTTATTCAAGTCTATTTGTCATTTGACCCATTAAGAAAGTCATTTGGACATTCCAACTATGAGAAAACCAGATTTTCCCAAGGTCACTCCAGAAGTGCAGCAATTCTCCCGTGACACCTGTAGTTTTGACATTGCTCCAAAACCATAATACCTGTGTAAGATCTGAATGAGGTTTTTCTTCTTGGACCCATGATGGACAAAAAAATCTCTCACTTTTGTCAAATTCATCTCTGTTTGGTCAGAAACATAGTTTGAAGCAAAAATGACCCTAGCTGTGGAAAATGATTTGTCCTTTGGAATGACTTCTTCGAAAATGATGGAGGCATGATAAAATTGCTCTTGAAGTATGACACATTCAAATTGACAACTCTAGGAGGATTATACATAGTGGCAACCTCTTCAAAAATATTATGTAATTCTCATCATGAAACTTAGCTTAACCTTTGTACCTTTTTTTCTTGTGATCTGTAGGAGTTATGAATTTTTCTCTTCTTCTTACCCTAGAGGCATGAGAGATCGATTTTGACACTTTTTGGGCTCAAAACACAAGACAAAATATTTAAGAACTTTCTGTGGTTTCCATTACAATATTTAAACTTGTCCTTTTTACCTTGGCTGGCAGTTTATTGGGGACTTGAAATCTGTGTTTCCTTTTGATCCCGGAGATCTGACATGTTCATCTTGACATAGTAGCAGCCTTAAAAACCTTCTTTTCTTTCACCTCTGGAGCTGAACCTCATCCTTTGCTCAGTTATACATGGCAAACTCATTTTTACAATTCTGGAATATGATCACAGTGGTATCTTCAGAATCTTCCTTTGCTGTAAGATGTCTTCATTGAGTAGCAGACCTCCTACCTTACTAACTTTCTGTTGATAGACTTTTCAACACTTCTGCAAAAGTGTCAAGCTTGTCTATTACCTTATGTGCAGACTCTGAAACTGAATGATAGTCCTCTTTGGAAATGATGACCTTGGACCATATGAAACCCTAATTGACGTAGTGAGGGGTTTTTCGACCTAATATTTGACTGAAAATTGGCTTGGATTCTTTAAGTGTGAAAACAGAGTATTAAAAAAGTGATGTATTGAAGATACAAAATCCAATGTTGATCCAGGTGGATATTGGTGGCCACCCACCTATTCCATTTGGACCCGCACCATCAATTCTCACATATTTTCACATTCAGCAAAACTTACTATTTTTAGCAGGTTTTCGGGTCCTGCACTCCCGGAGTCGTTTTGGGGCCTTATTGATCCAGGTGGATATTGGTGGCCACCCACCTATTCCATTTGAAACCTCACCATCAGTTCTTTCAGTTTTTAAGTTGTAGCATAACTTACTATTTTTAGCAATTTTTCGGGTCTTGAACTTCTAGAGCCATTTTGAGGCCCTAAACGATGTTTTTTGGGCATCGCGCCTGTGGAAAATATGATTCTGTTCCAAAATAAATCTTCGTGGCAAAAGTCATAGTCCTTGGATATATATTTCTAATGATGTATCATGTGCATCAAACGGAGATAGCATGCCAAAGTTACGACCCCAGGAAGTTGAAACACCAATTTAACCAAACGAGGCCCATAGTTTTGGCTCTTCATCTCCTAGGGTCAGGTTTTTGGACGTTTAGAGTTCTCCATTGTTTTCTAAATAATAAATAGGCCCTCGAGCCTCATTGTAACACATTTGAGAGGTCTGTAGCCACCACATCTCTTCTCAGAGATTCGCTACTAGCACCCTAGCTATTTTATCTCCATTATGTCTGTAAGCATATCTCTGTTATTTTATATTAATGAAATGAAGCATTGTTTCCACTGCATCTCTATGTTTATGGTTATTTCTGTATTCTGTTACGTTCCTGCATAAATCCAGATAAGTGGTATCAGAGCGGTCTTCTCTTTCTTTGTTTTTCTTTGCATGTCCCCAACACGGTTAGGGTATAAGGAGTTAGGGCTCGATCACTTTGAACCCTTGCAAGATCAGCCTTGTAAACCCTGTTGAGCCTCAAAATTTTGCTTTCCTTCACCTTATTTTACCTCATTTTCCCTTGTCCATTTCTATCTTAGACCCAATTGATCAATAAATATAGTTAAAATTACTTCTAGAATGATTTACATGACTGACTTGTTAAATTTTGTGATTTTTGCCATTGTTAAGCATTTTGACGGGAACTAGCTGCAGAATGCAGACATTCCGTAGCTAACCGGCGATTCTGCAGCTGCCTTCATGTTTGAGTATGTTCCAGGTGGCCTCTTGAGAAAAACCGCATATGAGCATGATCCACATCATGTCTACATGGTTCGTTGCTCATCATGGAGGAAGAAATGAATTCTGGGTATGGTTTTGAACGTGGGGAACACATTTAGGAAGGAAGACTTCTATTAGGACTGTTTCAGTCCAGATGTCTTTTCTTCTTCACGTAGCCACTTCAAAGAATCCTAACGTGATTTGGATAAGGAAAGACAGTGTTCCTGAATTATTGTAATTATTTTTACGTGCATTTGCTTTATAAAATCTTGGGAGACCGAGAGCTATGTGAGAGATTTTATGTTAGATTTGATGCTATATTTTGTTTAAACTCTGTGTTACATTCCTGAAAACGCAGAGTGTTATGTTCAAACTATTGCATCGTTAATGGAGCAGACAAAGTTATTTTGAAGGCGTGATTTAATTTGGAGTTGAATGCCGTCAAGTGGTAGAGGGCCCCTGCCTCTTGCACGGATTTATTTTGCGTAAATTAGATAAGTTTTCCTAGCTGCCTTTACGTTTTGCATTTGAATTAGTAGTTGTTTTTTTAGCTACTGTAGTCGTATTCATTCTAGCTCTTCCACAAGAAGACACTCTTCCAACAGATTAAAATGATGAATGTTGAATGACTATAGTATTGTAGGATTAGGAGTTGAATTTATAGTTGTTTTAACTAGCTACTGTAGTTATATTCATTCTAGCTCTTCCACAAGAAGACACTCTTCCAACAGATTATAGTGATGAATGATGAATAGCTATAGTACTGTAGGATTTAGTTGTAGTTTTTGCTATTCACTATCACAGTTACACTTGTTCTAATCACTCTTCCACAAGAAGAAACTCTTCCAAGAAATTCTTAAGAAGTTCAAGACATGACCGTGATAATGAATGATTTAGTTGTGTGTTTGTACTAAGTATCATCTCCGTTCTTGCTCTTAAACGCTTGCCCAAGACATCATAATGACGAGTAGGGTATGGATATGATATCTTAGTTTTTCATTTGCTTTCAGTCTATTTGCTTACAATTGCACCCAATTACACAGTTAGAATTGTTCTATCTCTTCCAAAAGAAGGAAATCTTCCAAAATATCACTAATGATGAACAAGCAGATTGTGTAACTTCATCGAATAAAGCATGTTAGCATAGTTAGAATGCTCCGGAGTTTCATTGCATTTAATTCATGTTCAGTTACTTTGTTTCAAGTTTGATGATGACTTATAGTTCAGCATTGTTCTAGATTAGTGGCATCTTAGGTTCATTCTTAGATTAACTCATTGCACTTGCACATCATATTCAAATTGTCTTCCATTTCACAATAAATTACTTCAGTTGTTAGGATTAACAAGACAACCTTCATTATTCACAAACTTCTTCTTGTTCTGAAATCCATAATTGATCTATAACCACATGAACAGAAGATAACATCACTATAAGGTCTGAAGTATTTCTGCAATCTCCTCATCATTTTATAAACATAGCTCTTCCTCAAAAGAACTACTTTGAAAAAGAAACCAATAACTCTTTGAGTAAAGGTTCTGTGATATTCAATTAAATTGCAGAATAGAACTAGGAATTAGTCATAGAATAGATGAGCTTAGAACAAAATGTTGCATCATGGTAAGATTAGTGTTTAACTGTTTAGTTAGAGGATTTGCATATTTAGTGGTCATTTCTCAAGTTTAGTTCGTGTCATTTACCTAAAAAGTCATTATCAAGCTTTTTCTTTTATTTAGTCATAGTTCAGATTCTGCTTCATTGTTTCCAATTGCATTTTCCATTCCATACATTAGGCTTAACTCTGTTTTTGACCACCAACTTCTTTCCATTAGTTTTCTAGGCATTTTCATTGTGAGCATAAAACATCAAAAGACCAAAAACATCATAAATCAACATAAAAGACCAAAAACATCACAAAAAACTACACACAACGCATTAGGAAACAAGCACCTAGGTACATATGGTACACTTCACTTCAGCAGTTTACAAATCCTGGTTGACAATTAAATGAGCTCAGTTTAGGAGGCTAGATTGAGACCCAACATTTTGGCGCCGTTGCCGGGGAAGTGAAAACTAGGTAACCTTTGTTTCTTAGCATCCAAAAACAATTTTATGCATAGGGAGAGAGATTCAAGGGGAAGATTTATAGGCAGCAGAGGCAGAAGTTTGATATCTAGAACACCACTTGTTTCATCTAGATCCAGAGCTAGTACACCTTCAACTCAAACCCATCTTCCATCCTTTACTGATCCTGGACTTCTAGAAGATCTAAGGTCACCTATTCCATTAGATAAACCTTCCACTTCATCCACTAAACCTGCTATAGAAGAAGATCTAAAGACTCCTGTTAGGGACACAAACCTTTCTACTTCCACAGGAGAGTCAACCATGGCAGAAGGAGGAGGAGGAGTTGTTAATGGAGAACATACATTATTTGGAGGAGGTAGAGGTAGAGGTAGAGGAGAAGGAGGAAGAGGAGAAGGAGGTAGAGGTGCGGATGGAGGAAGAGGTAGAATAGGAAGCTCTTTTGGGTTCCCTATACTTGATGAAGAAACCAATACAACCATGAAAAACATTTCACCCTCTGTCCTTCCGAACTTCTATGGACTTAAAACTGAGGATCCTGAAACTTTCTTATTCGAATTTGAAGTACTGTGTAGGACTTATGACTACTTACAAGATGCTCAAAAACTGAAATTATTTCCTTCAACTTTGAAGGGAACAACATTGAAGTGGTTTATGAGTTTAAACAATAGTTCTATTAGAACATGGGAATACATGAAACAAGCATTTCTAGAGAGATACTTGGATTATTGTATGCCGGTTAATCATAAGGAAGAAGTGTTCAAGATGTTACAAAAAGAAGATGAAAACTTAGAAGATTTGTTGGAAATATTTAAATACAACATAAAAAGGGCACAAATGGAAAATCTAGATCAAGACACTTTAAAAGCTCTTTTGTTGAAAACCATTAGGGATGAATGGTTGGATATCCTTAACATGATGGGAAAAGGGGATATATCACAACTCACATTACCTGAAATATCTGAGTTATGTATCAACCTTTCCAGAGGGAAATCCAAAACTGTCAAAGGTCCAAAAGATCCTGCTCTTGCAAGGGTAAGTAAATCTGCTTCTGGGACAGTAAGTAGATCAGAAATATGACATATGCTTGATGATTTTAAATCTGACATCTTAGGGAGTCTTAGTGAACAAATAGACACCCTCAAGATACAAAACAAGCAAAAGGCTGAATCTGATGCCTTGGCAATCTTTTGTCCCAAATATAGAAAGAAACATGCCTTGAGAGAGTGTCCTTTGGATGTAAAAGTTGCAGCTTTGTGTTATTTGTTACGAGAGAGCAACAGGGCCAAAAATTGTCCTTCTTCCCCTGGTCCTCGGGCTGTTTTTCAAGAAGAAACTCCTACGGACTCCACAGAATCTCTTAACTTTGTATCTAGAAGACCTTGGCAGGGACCTCAGACACAAGGATTCCATGATCAAATGTATAATCAACCTCCACCTTGGAATTCTTGGCAGCAACCTTGGCCCCAATTTCAAAATCAATCTCAAACTTGGGCACAAGGATCACAAGGTCCCTATGGAAGATACTCTCCATATTATCAGTATCCACCATCCTATCCACCATATCCACATTTTTATCCTCAAAATTCCCAACAAAATTTTCCTCAAAATTTTCAACAAAATCCTCAACAACATCATCCACAACATCATCCGAACCAACCTCATCAAAATCAACCACTTCCATTACCATTCCCTCAAAAATCCAATCAATTGCCAGCTCAGCCTATACCAAACCCCAATAATAAGAACCCTCAGAATACATACATGATAGAAGGACAACAATTTCCAACTTATTTGATTACTCCTCTAGACCTTAGTGATGTTCAACTTAGGTCTGGAAGGATACTTGAGAAGAAGAAACCTTCTGTGATCATACAAGAACAAGATAATTCTGAGGAAGACTCCCTACGGGTTAATAAAAGTCTTGAGGAAGATACATCCTTTCAAGACCAAAACATTGAAAAACTAAAAAAAAAAGATCCAATAAATCCAACTCCAGTATTAGAGCAACCATCCACATCTACTTCTATACCTCCCTTTCCGGAAAGACTACAAATTGATCAAGGTGTAGAAAAACAAATAATGGTGCCTAATTATGATTTCTTGGATGAATTGAGAAATGTTTGCATTAAAATTCCATTATTGCAGGCCATCAAGGAAATCCCAATTTTAGCCAAAACAATAAAGGAGTTGAGTATGAAGACAACAAGAAAAAGAATAAGAGAAACCAAGAAAATTCAACTGGTAGGACAAATACAGACATTATGATGGGTAAGATTACTATTCCAAAGTACCTTGACCCAGGAAATCCAGTTGTCAAAATTCACATCAACGGAATTGAAATTCAAAACACACTCATTGACTTAGGAGCAGCAATAAATATCATGAGTAGACAAATCATGGACAAACTGAAACTTCCTAATCTTCTCTTTACACCCACACTATTACAATTAGCGGATAGATCTGTGATCAAACCAGATGGGGTAATAGAAGACATTCCAGTGTCCCTAGATTCTTGGGAGTACCCTGTGGATTTCATGATCCTAACTCCTAAGAATAATCTAGGAGGCCATCCTGTTATATTAGGAAGACCTTGGTTGGCTACGGCTGATGCTTTTATTAGTTGTAGGTCCGGTGATATGTATATTTCTGATGGTAGTTCAACTAAGAAATTCACTTTATATCCTCCAGCTAGGACAATTACAGATCTAGATGACACTCAATGGATAGAGGATGAAGAATATTTACAACCACTCTTCACAATTTCAAAAATTAGTGAAGATAATCAAATTCTGAATACTCTAGAAAACTTTGAATCTTCTCCAGAACACAAATAAGAATCATTTCAAGAGAGATCCAATATTGAATTCTTGTCATCTAGGCAGATGTCTCTTCATTCTATGGACAAATTTGGCAGCTCTACAAATGAAATTTTTCCAGGTAAAACCTTGAACATAAACAAAAACCTAGAAAAATCTCAACAAGAAGAGTTAGTCAAAGTATTACAGAGACATTCTTCTGCATATGCATGGGAATACACTGACATGAAAGGGATAAGTCCCAAGACTTGTACTCATCACATCTATATAGAGGCAAATTGCAAACCAATCAGACAGCCTCAAAGACGGATGAATCCAAATCTTAGGGAAATTGTCAAGGAAGAATTACAAAAATTGTTAAATGTTAATTTCATCTGTCCTATTTCAGATAGTCAGTGGGTTTCTCCTTTGGTGATTGTGCCTAAGAAAAATGGAAAATGGAGGGTGTGTGTTGACTACCGAGAACTGAATAAAGCTACTCTTAAAGACCATTTCCCCTTACCTTTCATAGATCAAGTATTAGATACATTAGCAGGTAAAAAGTACTTTTCATTCCTAGATGGGTTTAGTGGTTACAATCAAATCCAAGTAGCACTTGAAGACAAATATAAAACCACATTTACTTGTCCTTTGGGTACCTATGCCTACCGAGTATTGCCATTTGGGTTATGCAATGCACCTGCAACATTCCAAAGGGCAGTATTAGGAATTTTTTCTGATCTGATACATGAATGTGTAGAGGTGTATATGGATGATTTCACAGTTTATGGGGACACATTTGAAGAGGCTTTAGAAAACTTGGAAAAAGTCTTAAAAAGATGTCAAGAAGCAAACCTTTCACTTAGTCATGAAAAATGTTTTATGATGTTCACTGAAGGTATTGTTTTAGGGCACCACATTTCAGGGGATGCGATTAGAGTTGATGAGGCGAAAGTTGAAGTTATTTCTAACCTATCCATTCCAAGTTGTCAAAGAGATGTTAGAGGTTTTCTAGGATTTACAGGGTATTATCGGAGATTTATAGAAAACTTCACCAAAATAGCATCTCCTCTCTTCAAATTACTCACCAAAGATTGTGAATTTAATTGGACTTCGGATTGCCAGTTAGCTTTTGAAACCCTGAAAACCAAAATTTCTGAAGCACCTATATTAAGGGGACCTAACTGGAAGTTACCTTTTCATATCTCGACGGATGCTTCCGATACAGCTCTGGGAGCAGTATTGGGACAGAAAGATTTAATTCCCTATGCCATCTATTATATCAGTAAAAATTTGACTCCTGCAGAGTTAAACTATACTGTAACTGAAAAAGAGTTTTTAGTTGTTGTTCATGCCATTAACAAATTTAGACACTATATAACAGGCTATGAAACTTTTGTTCACACTGATCATTCTGCAATTAGATATTTAATGAATAAATCAATCACTAATGGCAGAGTTATAAGATGGTTGTTACTATTGCAAGAATTCAACATTACTATTCTAGATAGGCCTGGAAAACAAAACAATGTGGCTGATTTCCTGTCTAGAATCCAAAATATCAAAGATGACACTCCGGTTGAAGATCAATTTCTTGATGAATATCTTTTTGCAATCTCTACTCAAACTCCATGGTTTGCTGATATTGCTAATTATTTAGTTTTAGGAAAATTTCCTTCAATTATGAATGCAAGGGATAAAAGAAAAATCATTAATGATAGTGCAAGATATTCATGGGTCGCTAATGAGTTGTACAAGACAGGTCCAGATTTGATTATTAGAAAGTGTGTTCGTGAAGATGAGATGCCTGAAATTCTCAAGGCATGTCATGATGAACCTTGTGGCGGACACTTTGCAGATAAGAGGACAGCCTATAAGATCCTTAATTTAGGATATTATTGGCTATCTTTGTTTAAAGATGCAAGGGAGTATGTAAAAAGGTGTGACAGTTGCCAAAGGGTAGGGAAACCTTCTCCTTCAGGTGAGATGCCATTACAACCTCAGGTACACATTGAACCTTTTGAAAAATGGGCTTTGGATTTTGTAGGACCTATTAGTCCTCCATCAAGACAAAAGAAATACATATTAGTTTGCACTGATTATGTTACTAAGTGGGTAGAAGCTAAACCATTACTTGTTGCTAATGAATCATCTGTAGTTAATTTTCTTTTTGAGGATATTTTCACTCGTTTTGGTGTCCCAAGGGAAATTGTTACAGATCAAGGAGCTCAATTTACATCAAGGCTAGTGGAGCAAATGATGGAGAAGTACAAAATCAGACATAGAACATATACTCCTTATCATCCACAAGCAAATGGTCAAGTGGAATCTACTAATAAGGTCATTGAAGGAATCCTAACAAAGACTGTTCATTTACATAGAAGAGATTGGGTAGATAGGCTTCCTGAAGCCTTGTGGGCCTATAGAACTACATGGAGAAACACAACAGGCCATACTCCTTATGAGATTTTTTATGGAAAGCAAGTTTTGTTTCCCATAGAGTTCCAAATTCAAACATTCAAGATGGCAGTTCAGCTAGGACTTGATCTAACGGAGGCACAAAAGCATAGACTGGAGCAAATTAATGAATTGGATGAGATCGGACAAGATGCAGTTCAGAAAACAAGTCTAGTCCAACAGCAAAGGGCTAGATGGCATGACAAGTACATCAAAGAGAAGAAATTTAAAGAGGGTGATTGGGCTCTCTTGTTTGATTCAAAATTCAAGGATTTTCAAGGGAAATTTCAGACACATTGGCTTGGGCCATATGAAATTGTTAGAATTTTTGATAATGGGGCAGTAAAAATCAGAACTATAGATGAAGAGGAGGTCACTTTTCTTGTGAATGGTCATAGACTGAAGCTATACCACAAGCCACTCTGAAGAGAAGAGTTTGTCAAGAAGTTCCAAGAAGACAATGATGTGAAGTTAATGAAGAAGAGTCTCTCTTCTTCATCAACTTGATTAAATTTTCTGAAGCATTTCTCTTCTAAATAAAAAATAAAAAATAAAAAATAAAAAATAAAAAAAAATAAAGGTATAAACATGAAAACCAATCATTGATTGGCATGTTTATACAGAAAAGATAGGGTGAAAATCAGAGTCTCTATGACACTCTAACTTTTCCCATTTTTGTTTTTATAAGCAGCTGTTATAAAAATCATAAGTTCAGTTCCATAGTGCTTATGATTCATTTCATCTCACTCCATTCACTTATCCATCCATACTCCATTTCATTCCATCACCCATATTTCACTTCATTCCATCTTTCATCCATCTCATTTTTCATATCAAAATACAAAATTTGATATCTTGCTGTAAGTGAATAAAACATGTCATGAATTGCAGTACAGTCCTTATGTTCTTTCACTCCATTTCATGAACTGAATCCATTCCATTTCATCATCCACTTCATACACATCATAATCCATCATCCATTTTCATTCATACCATTTAACATTTCACCCATACTCCAAAAACATTCCATTTTCATGATTAAAGTGCTCTACAGGAACATTCTGCAGCTCAGTGGACATTCTGCAGCTGATCAGCCTTTCTGCAACCCGACAGTCTTTCCACAGCTATAAACCCTGAAGGCATCAACCAGCAGACATCAGAACTACAACAAAGTGACCCAGTGTATTCATGAATCAAAAGCATCAAGAAAATTATGAAGACTCCTCCAAAGGTGAACAAGAAAACAAAGGCTACAAAAAAATCAAATAAAGGGCAGAGGTAACAAGTTTAAATTATAATGGCATTTCATAAAAGTTTAGCATAGTTTAGTTATGGATTGTTCGAAAAGGTTGTTTTAATTGTTTTTATTGATCAACACCAACAAACCCTCTACATAATTTGGATTAAAATCTTCCATTTCAAATTTCATATCCGATAGCATTTAAGCGGTTAAATGGCCGAGGTGTTTGAATTTTCCACGTCTCTTAACCAAATCATTCAATGATGATTCCCTTTGCCGTCGTAAAATCCTCCACCGTCTCTTCAATCATTAATACAATCCCTCCACCTCACTCCACTACTCCATTCCGTGACCACTACCATAACTTCATTCCGTAGCCGGCATTCCATTCCGAAGACAACGATATTATTATCACCAGGAGCAGAGCTAAAGGATATCAGTTTGAATAGCATTGAGCATTGTAAATGTAGAGCAGAGCAGAAGGGTAAATTTGGAAGTATAACAGTGTGAGGACTTGAAGCCACTTGATCCCGTGGGCAGATAAAATATCACTGTGGACGGAGTTTGAAGCATTTTCACTATAAACACATAATTGTAGCAGTGTGGAGTTTGAAGTCTTTTGTTACCAAAAGACAGAGGTGTTAAAATTGAAACCATTTGCTACCAGAGACAGAGGTGTTGCAGTGTTGAGTTTGAAGTCTTTTGTTACCAGAGACAGAGGTGTTGCAGTGTTGAGTTTGAAGTCTTTTGCTACTAAGAGCCAGAGGTATTGCACAAAAAGAAATTTGAAGCCATCTGCCACTGTCTATCAGAGACATATCAGCTC
Source organism: Pinus albicaulis (assembly GCA_034641835.2). Taxonomy (NCBI): domain Eukaryota; kingdom Viridiplantae; phylum Streptophyta; class Pinopsida; order Pinales; family Pinaceae; genus Pinus; species Pinus albicaulis. The sequence continues at coordinate 869,590,886 of CM076577.1, read as the reverse complement.
GAAATTTGAAACTGCTTTCATTATCAAACAGAGGCATATCACTCCAAAGTTCAATTGTCAACAGAAGCATATCAGTCTGAGGTTTTGAAGGCATTTGTCATTATCAATCAGAGGTATGTTATTCCAAAATTGAAGCCATTTTCATTTAGAGCTTGAAGCCATTTCAATCCGAAAGTGAAAGTCATTGTTTTGTGGGTAGAAGAGTGTTAATTTGATATTGAAAAAAAAATCATGGGTTTCATCGTAAGGACTGAACCAGTAGGTTCAAAATATTTAGAAGGCTACCCACAATGCAAATAAATGTTACAACAAATAGGATGGCTTCAATTTTTGGAAAAATTTAATGGCTTCCATAAGGAAGTCACTAAAACATTTGCAAGATCATTTCAAGGAACCGAAGTTGAAGTAGGGGATGTCAAGTTTACTGTCACTGAAGTTTTTATTGCAGAGGCTACAGGATTTCTCAGAACTGGAGAGAGATGGTTTAAAAATAGAGAATTCCACAATGACTCGTGGAAACAAATTTTAAAATCACCAAATATGGATGTTAGTGTATTCAAGAAAGTAATTCCCAGTTCTGCATTGAAAAACAAATAGAGAAACATACTACTTCTTTTACAAAAATTTGTTACATGTGAGGGTAGATATGGGACATTTTATGTCTACCACATTAGACTAATGATGCATTTTCTGGGAGAAGACTTAAACCTACCATATTTCTTGCTTCAAATTCTGAAGAAGATGGCTTCCTGTGTTCAGAGAAGAGTTCAATTTTTAGAGACAACCCTGTATCATCATGGTTTGGTCAAAATTTTGATTGAGCATCATCTAGCTAAAAAAAATGATACATGGGATGATTTCTTAATAAGAAATAATTTTGAAGAAGCAAAAGAACCATCACCTGAACCACAGCCTACAAAGAGAAGTAGGAAATGGAGGCCTTCAAAAGTTGAAATTGACAAACCAGCCCAAGAGAGCAGTGAGGAAATCATTTTGGAGAAGTTGACTCGAATCAAGAGGCAACTTAAGGAAGAAAAGATAATCAAGGAATCTGCCACAGAGAAAGGAGAGGGATCCTCTCAGCTTAGGAGAATCCACAGATTAAAGGGAAAACTGAAGAAAACACCAATCAAACAAACGGGGGTAATCAACATAGAAGATGAAGAAACACCCATTGAAGAGGATGATGAAGAGGATTTTTATGAAGGAACCCCTGAAATTGATCCTGCTCAACAGGAAATTTATGACTATGTGAAAACTTTAGAGAGGACAGCTTCAGAAAGTAGAGAGAGAACCCCCAGTCCTCCACTGTCTGAAATAGATATATTAAGAAGGGATAGGTATGAGTTGGAATTACTGAATAGACACATCAAAAATGAGAATGAAATTCTCAAAGATCAAATCAAGCTCAAAACTGATATGAACTCAACCTTATCCCTGCATATAGACAAAGTGGAGAAGACCAATGAAAAGTTGAAGACAAGGAACAAAAAGCTAATCAGGGCACTCACCAACCTCAGGTTCAAACTTGTTATCAGGAAACCCAGAAGACCTCTAGCTTCCAGACAAAGGAGAAGAAGGGGATTAGATGTCCTTGCAGAAGCCTCTGAATTCATAGGATAATTTACATGAGGACATGCAAAGAGACAGCAGTGGGGGTATGTTGAGCCTCAAAATTGTGCTTTCCTTCACCTCATTTTACCTCATTTTCCCTTGTCCATTTCTATCTTAGACCCAATTGATCAATGAATACAGTTAAAATTACTTCTAGAATGATTTACATGACTGACTTGTTAAATTTTGTGATTTTTTCCATTGTAAAGCATTTTGACCGGAACTAGCTGCAGAATGCAGACATTCCGTAGCTAACCGGCGATTTTGCAGCTGCCTTCATGTTTGAGTATGTTCCAGGTGGCCTCTTGAGAAAAACCGCATATGAGCATGATCCACGTCATGTCTACATGGTTTGTTGCTCATCATGGAGGAAGAAATGAATTATGGGTATGGTTTTGAACGTGGGGAACACATTTAGGAAGGAAGACTCCTATTAGGACTGTCTCAGTCCAGATATCTTTTCTTCTTCACGTAGCCACTTCAAAGAATCCTAACGTGATTTGGATAAGGAAAGACAGTGTTCCTGAATTATTGTAATTATTGTTACGTGCATTTTCTTTATAAACTCTTGGGAGACCGAGAGCTATGTTAGAGATTTTATGTTAGATTTGCTGCTAGATTTTGTTCAAACTCTGTGATACATTCCTGAAAACGCAGAGTGTTATGTTCAAACTATTGCATCGTTAATGGAGTAGACAAAGTTATTTTGAAGGCATGATTTAATTTGGAGTTGAATGCCATCAAGTGGTAGAGGGCCCCTGCCTCTTGCACGGATTTATTTTGCGTAAATTAGATAAGTTTTTCTAGTTGCCTTTACGTTTTTCATTTGAATTGGTAGTTGTTTTGTTTTAGCTACTGTAGTCGTATTCATTCTAGCTCTTCCACAAGAAGACACTCTTCCAACAGATTAAAATGATGAATGTTGAATGACTATGGTATTGTAGGATTAGGAGTTGAATTTATAGTTGTTTTAACTAGCTACTGTAGTTATATTCATTCGAGCTCTTCCACAAGAAGACACTCTTCCAACAGATTATAATGATGAATGATGAATAGCTATGGTACTGTAGGATTTAGTTGTAGTTTTTGTTGTTCACTATCACAGTTACACTTGTTCTAATCACTCTTCCACAAGAAGAAACTCTTCCAAGAAATTCTTAAGAAGTTCAAGACATGACCGTGATAATGAATGATTTAGTTGTGTGTTTGTACTAAGTATCATCTCTGTTCTTGCTCTTAAACGCTTGCCCAAGATATCATAATGACGAGTAGGGTATGGATGTGATAACTTAGTTTTTCATTTGCTTTCAGTCCATTTGCTTACAATTGCACTCAATTACACAATCAGAATTGTTCTACCCCTTCCAAAAGAAGGAACTCTTCCAAAATATCACTAATGATGAACAAACAGATTGTGTAACTTCATAGAATAATGCATGTTAGTATAGTTAGAATGCTCCGGAGTTTCATTGCATTTAATTCATGTTCAGTTACTTTGTTTCAAGTTTGATGATGACTTATAGTTCAACATTGTTCTAGATTAGTGGCATCTTAGGTTCATTCTTAGATTAACTCATTGCACTTGCACATCATATTCAAATTGTCATCCATTGCACAATAAATTACTTCAGTTGTTAGGATTAACAAGACAGCCTTCATTATTCACAAACTTCTTCTTGTTCTGAAATCCATAATTGATCTATAACCACATGAACAGAAGATAACATCACTATAAGGTCTGAAGTATTTCTGCAATCTCCTCATCATTTTATAAACAGAGCTCGTCCTCAAAAGAACTACTTTGAAAAAGAAACCAATAACTCTTGAGTAAAGGTTTTGTGATATTCAATTAAATTGCAGAATAGAACTAGGAATTAGTCATATAATAGAAGAGCTTAGAACAAAATGTTGCATCATGGTAAGATTAGTGTTTAACTGTTTAGTTAGAGGATTTGCATATTTAGTGATCATTTCTCAAGTTTAGTTTGTGTCATTTGCCTAAAAAGTCATTATCAAGCTTTTGCTTTTATTTAGTCATAGTTCAAATTCTGCTTCAGTGTTTCCAATTGCATTTGCCATTCCATACATTAGGCTTAACTCTGTTTTGACCACCAATCCCTTTCCATTAGTTTTCTAGGCATTTTCCTGCAAACATTAAACCACCAAAAGACCAAAAACATCATAAATCATCACAAAAAGACCAAAAACATCATAAACACTACACACAATGCATTAGGAAACAAGCACCTAGGTACATATGGTACACTTCACTTCAGCAGTTTACAAATCCTGGTTGACAATTAAATGAGCTCAGTTTAGGAGGCTAGATTGAGATCCAACAAACCCCGACGACCTCCCATGGCAGAAGAAAATAAAGACGAGGGAGCAGGATATCCTATCAAAATATTGCTCCCTTGAGAAACAAAGGAACTCTATGATGGATAAATTTGCTCAGATCCTTCAACGACTACCCACCTATGGCGCATCTGCATCCAACAGCCACTCTGGAGGCGCCACTCCCTTCAAGGTATAGGTAAAATTTGAAATTATTGTATTTGAAGGCCAAATAGATGCAGACACCGTAGATAGATGGTTGAATTTTCTGGAAGGGTATTTCTTAGTCCATGATTTCTCTGACCGAGAAAAGATTATTTTTGCACTCCTCAAATCTGCCCCCCATGTCAAAGACTGGTGGGAAACCTACTGTGAACAAGAGGATGAAGGGGAACCCTCTCCATTCTCAGCCACACCCACTTGGAATTTGTTCTAAGATGACAACAAGGAAAAATATTACCCCATGGGGATCTATGAGGACAAATACGTCCAATGGACCACGCTGTGGCAACAAAGGGATCAAGATATGCACGAATTGATGAATCTATCCCATACCGTGTGCACAAAGTTGGGTATTAAAGATTCAGAGAGACATTTGGTGCTCAAGTACTGTGGCTGTCTGCACAAACAAATTTAGGAGAAAATGGAGTTCCTCGACATTACATTTCTTGGTACGGCATACCGCTATACCACCAAGATCGAGCAGAAATTTAAGCAAAAGAAGCAAGACTTTGGATCTGGGAATCCGAAAGGTGCCCCCAAACCAAAGAACAAGGGGCAAGGCAAAAGCAGTGTGACTTAGAACAACACCAAAAATCAAAATAAGGACACAGGGAAGTGGTGTGAATTTCATAACAGCCCCACTCACAGCACAAACGAGTGTCGGGCCAAACTGTGATTGGTGGTCAAACTAAAGGCACCCTAATCAGATGCATTTGTTGATCCTGAGTCAGAACCAGACAAAGGCAATGAAAAATGGAAGCAGATCATTGATTTGGATCCCAGTGCCATTTTTGCCACCACCAAGATCCAGACGGAGGATCCAGAGGATCCATAGGAGGGGGAGCACCTCTTCCATTTGCAGATGTGGGTGAAGGGTTCTCCACTGCAATTTCTTGTCGATAGCGGAAGCCAAAAGAACCTCATTTCAGCAGAGATCGTGAAGTGGCTCAGCCTATCGACCATAGCACACCCTCATTCGTATACCATCGGGTGGCTCCACCCAAGGAGAGATCTCTGAATCTGCCAGCAGTGCCACTTCCGTACAATATCAAGCCATTCACGGATGAGGTATTGTGTGATGTTGCTCCTCTTGATGTAGCTGATGTATTATTGGGCCAACCATACTTGTGGAGGTGACATGATGTGTATGAGTCTAGGCCTCGTGTTGTTGTTATTACTTTGGGAAATAACTTGTACAGGATACTGGAGGTAGTACCGCCTCCTGTCATCTCTTTTACTACTGCAAAATAACGCAGTAAGATTGTTTCCCAAACCAGGAAATTTATTTTCCTTACAACTCGCTCACAGGGAAAGAAGAATATTGTGGCCACAACCTCAAAACAGGGCTCCCCTACATGGCTACAACAAATGGAAAAATTCAGGGAGGAATACAAGGAAATCTTCTCCTCACTCACAGAGGTTCCTCTACACCATCAAGACAAGCACTCCATTGATCTGACCCCCGACGCATCGCTGCCTGATGTTGCCATACCTCGTGTGACTACATAGACAGAATCCACACATGTATTGTCTAAGGCTGATAAAGAAACAAAATTTACTAAACGCAGCCAGCATGTCCACCTGCAGGTCCATGACATCTTCGACAATTCTAATAAACAGTTCAACAAAATTTGCCTCATCTCTTGGAAGATATCAATGCAATACCATTGCTTCCTAAGGAGGGAGGAATGTCCAGGTGGATATCGGTGGCCACCCACCTATTAATCTGGACCCACACCATCAATTCTTGCAGCTTTTCACATTCAGCACAACTTACTATTTTTAGTAGGTTTTCGGGTCCTGCACTCCCGGAGCCGTTTTGGGGCCTTAATGATCCAGGTGGATATTGGTGGCCCCCCACCTATTCCATTTGAACCCCCACCATCAGTTCTGGATCAAATGTACTTGATTTATCTAAAGAGCCTACAAAGATAGTTTTGAGACCATCAATGCTTGAGGAACCTAGTGAACATGGGAAGGGGTAGGCTATAGGTGACCCTAGATATAAAGTGGGGTTATGGGCAAGGGAAAAACAGAGTGATGAGGTCATATATAGGACAAAGGATGGAGACGAGTGACATAATCCCATAAGGAGTGCTTTAGGGGTGGCAGGGTGACCATGAAATGGAAAAATGGTAGAATAGTGAAAAAATTTCCATGAGGATAATGAAGGTAGTGAGATTTCTAAAACTCACAATATTCAGGGAATTTTGTTTTTATAAATCTAGAACCAATATTTAGTCATCTATAGATAGTAAAAATTATTTATGACTAAAAATGGCTCCACTTGGGGAGGACAACTCCTTTTTAGGGGGTGTCCAGGACCTCAGAGTTCAAATCTCTAAGTTCTTAAGACCAGTGCCTTACTTACACTTTTCAGATCCTTCTTCCTTCATTTGTTGATGTTCTCTTGAAGCTATGATCTCATAAAGTCTGAAAAACATGATTTCTTCAATCTCAGTTCTACCTACCCATCCTACTTTTCCTAACATTTTTTCTTCTTCCGGGTGCACTTGGACTGGCAAACCCTTGACATTCTTTTCTTTTGAAAGCATAAAAAACTATCTACTTGTACCCTTATCACTTCCAGGAGTTCAGATTAGGCTAATGAACTTTCTTATTCTCTACCTAGTCTACTCACTTGTCAAGATTAAGCTGTTTTGGGATTGAGTGATCTGATTTGCCATGGGATGTGGCATTTGGACAAGATGCACAAAGACATTATTTTTGTACAATAAAAAAATAAAAAACATGAGGGTTGTGATTTAGAATTTGTTAGGCATCCCTCTTTTTTTCCTTAGTTCATATTTGAGCATTGAAAACCAACATATTTTCCTAATTTAATCTACTTACAAGCCAAGCTTAAATGGTTTGACATGTCTTCTTTCACTAACCTATCAGCAGAAATTTAAAACATGTTTAGGCATGATTAGGCTATATGACTGAACAAGATTCTTCCTTTTCAACAAGTAGTGGCATTTAGGCTTGCATACTTTCAGAAGTACTCTTTTTTGGTATGGGGTTGTACCTCTTCTTTAAAGCTACCCTCTTTTTCTTCTTTTCTTTGTTTTTGTGTTTTCATTTCTCAAAACAATCTAAACCTAAAAATATGCTCAAAGTGCTGAGCTTATTTGCATACCTATCTATCCTAATCTAACATACATGTGATATATATTCATTTGGTGAACTCCCTTTTCCAATACAACCAATCAAGAAAATTATTCCATGAGTGATCTTTGTTCAGCTCTTTGAGTGTGCTGAAGAAAACAGAAGTCCACTCCCACCTTACTTGTTTTTGAACAGTAGTGCCTAAAATATTCTTCCATCATTGCAACAAAATAAATCTGGTATAACACACTCCTTCTTCAGATGTCTCTAAGAAAACAATAAAGGGATCTTGAAATAATACATGGCTTAGAGGATTTGAGAAATAAGCTTCATTCAGGACTACTCCCTGCTCCACTTGGCTATGCTTGGGATTATTTTGGGAAAGAAACTCCACTTCTTCATCATGATCATCTATACTGGCAACCTCATCATATATTGTAATATTGTCCTCTAGAAAACCTGATACGTTCTGATTGAGAGGGTTGGATTCGGTGTGAAGGCCATCATGTTGATAAGCAGGAGTACTCTTTGGCAATAAATCTTCTTGAGAAGGCAGTGCAACAAATCTCCTGTGATTATCAATTTCCAAGCCTTCATCTACAATTTGAAAATCAATGGAACTTGATGGCCGCAAATGTGGAGCTAAGGAAAACTCTATGTCACAAATGATTTCCTCAACCATTTCAGGAAAAGGCTTCTCATTAAAAACTTGCTCAAGAGGTTCATTATCTTTCCCAACCTCAACATCAAAACTGAAAGACTGCTGATTTCTAGTCACATGGAAGTTATTTCTGATGGACTGAAATGAAGTAGAGAAAGAGTCATATATTCTTCACTTACTTCCAAATCTTCTATACTTTCCTCATCAGTGTCATAACTGATATGTATTGGCTACTTACTATTTTCAAGTGGATGAAACTAAACTTCTTCCCACAAACCAACTGATGATTGCTCTGCAAGATTAGCTTATGTTTGGAGAACATGATCATCATCATACTGATCAAAATTTGGAGAACCATCAAAATAATTAATGTCACCAATCAAACATATTGGATTATCATATTTTTTCTTCTTGAATTGATCTACACCTCCATTTTCCGACCTGTGATAGCTAGGATTAGCAGAAAAATGAATAGAAATGTTCTGTTCACATGAAGGTTTAGAGGTTGGATGCATGTTTAGAATCTGATTTATTTCCTCTTCAGCTAAAGGAGGAAGAATTTTTCTCTTTCTTTGGATAGAACTATAGTAGTTTTCTTTCTCTGGTGAAGGTTGATTTTGAGGCTGAATGTCTTCTTGAGCCTCACCTAGAAGAGATGGGGAATCATCACTTGTGCCTTCAGAGAGATCCTGTGGATCTTCCTTTATTTCCTAATTGATTTCATCCTCGACTGAATCCTCTTGGCTGTCATAATAGTCATCTTGAGTATAAAATTCATGTATTTCTTCTAATAGACTTTCAGGATGCCAATTTCGTAAATCTTCATCAACGTTCATCAATTTTCAGCTAATGATAAAGATGAACAATTTTCTTTATAATGTTCATAAAACACCTTGTGGAAATCCTTTAAAGAAAACAAAGTACCAAGGTCTAGGCCTTCATACCATTTCCTTGCCTTTCCTTCTAATGTCCCCATGAACATTTTCATGAGGCAGTCCTCATGCCATTCAACTTTTAACCTCCATACATGTATATGAAATTTGATGAGATGTAACAAGGGGTCATCAAATTTTTCATCTCGAAACATAGGGAGGTTTGAAACTAAGTCTATCTGAGGCATTTTGTGTGGCAACCTAGGGATGTGATCTCTATTCATTGGAGCATATATCCTTTGTATCCTTGGATCCATTTTTGTAAATCAGAAAGGGTTACTGCATCTTTTTAACCAGTCTAGCATCTTCTACCAATGGAGTATTTAAGTCTATTGAGAATTATGGAGTCACTAAGTGGATGATTTCAATGTTGTCCACCATCAGCAATATAGGATTGATTATTGCATTCCTAGGGGAATCTATGAGAACTAGTGGGTCAACAGGGCTACTGAAGACCAGTGGAGTCACCAGGTGGAGGATTCTTACTATTTTAAGGATGTACTTGCTATCCACCATCAACAACTAAATACCAATATAAGGATGTTTTTGGGTTTTCTGAGGTCCTAAGGAATACTTAGATTTTCACTGACTCAGAAGGTCCCACCGTGATTGCAATTATGTTAGGTCCCCGTAATTTGTCAGATTGGCAAGACCAAATGTAAAAGGGTAACATCAAACCAGTCTTTGGAGTCCTAGGGCCTAGCCTTCCTGGACTCAGAGAGAGCTCTCTATATGTTTGTGCAAAAGATGCGAACTTGATATATTTCAGGGTTTTGATTTTAGGTTAGCTATAAAGATCAAGGTTTGTTTGTTTGTTTTGATTGGTTGGTTAGGTTGTCAAGCAAAACAGATAGAGTAGGAGAGGTTTAGACCATTAGGCTATGGAGTCTGTAAAGGTCTAGAAAGGTGCAACAATAGGTCAAGGATGCTTCAGAGGGCAAGTGTAACAAAGCTAAATGGATCTTCAAAGCTTTGGTGGGTGGAATGAAATTTAAATTGTGAACAAAGTAGGTGCAAAGGAAAATTAAGAATCCTTTATAAAATATTGCAACAAGAAAGGCCACTTAGAATACTGTGCATGAAGACAAAACCAAAGAGAGGGCATACCATACTTCTTTGACCAAACCCTAGCAAGCAAACATTAAGATAACAATCCAGTAAACCCTAGAGAGTAGGGAACTCCTAACCTCTCCAACTATCTACCTTCAGAGAAAGAAAACATGCAAGATGACATATAGTAATGATCAAGAAGTAGGGAACTCCTAAATTTCCTCAATCATACTACAAAGAAACTTCAAAGTAGCCATTTAGGATGAGAAAAAGGGCAGGGCAGACCATAGACCTCTTCATCTAAACCTTAGTTAGCAATACTTTGAAGAAAAGACCTCCAAAAACAATGTTTAAGTGATTACAAAGGGTAGGGCTAACCATAAACCTCTTTGGCATTGACTCCATTAAATCATTCTTGAGATAGACAAGCTGGGTCGGATTAGAGAGCAACTAAGAATTCTCTAAACTGATCTAGCAGAGGAAAACATGAGAGCAAGAGAAGTAGATAGACTTAATGAGCTTTTGACATCATACCTTAAGCTAAAATTTCTATTCTAATGCAAGAGAAAGGTGAAACAATACGTAAAACATAAGAAAATGAGAAAAAAACGAGAAATACATCACCATTAGCAATGTTCATGAATCCTGCAAAGTGCTTGGCTCCATTGTCATTCAGTCCAAAAGAATTACAAGGCTCTAAAGCCAAAAACTCCTTACAACTCAGAGCCTATGCTCAGTTCAACAAGTAAATAACCTATATGAACAATGAATCCCTCATGCAATATTTATCATGCAAAGTAGAGTCAAAACCGTAACTAGGGTTTTGGAGGCCATTAATTGCTCATAAATATCAATTTTGTCCAAAGAGACCATGCAAGGCCCAAGGCACAAAATATCTAAGCTAATAAATGAAAAATAACTTCTAACACCTAACTTTGGAGTGATTTGCTGAAAAAATCTCAAAATATCTATTTTCAATAAATTTGTGTCTTTTGTTGACCTTGCAGGCAAGGGCATAGCGCCTGCACCAGAAAAATAGGTCACCTTGCAGTTGAAGTTTGAAGGCCTTCCCGGTGTCGGAATGAGCTCTGTGATAGCTTGTTTGAAAGCTTGTCGAGTCTAATTTCCAAAACTGCCTTTATTTTTTCATTTGGCATCCATTTTCCTACCCCAAAAAAAAATCTCCCAAGACTGCTTAGGGCGCAATGCCAGCCCTGAAAATAGGGCAGAATGGTGAATTTTTGCATGTTTTTGACCCTTTTGGAGAACCAAATATGCTCCAAATGATCTGAAATTTGGTGTGTTTGATGTAATTGGCATGATGAACCCAAAAATTTAAATCACTCCTCAAGAAAGTGCCCCAAAAAAGAGAAAAGCGCCAGCACTGGGAAAAATTGCATGTTTTGTAGCTGAGATTTGGAGGCCTCACCGGTGTCTAAATGAGCTCCATGATAGCTCATTGGAAAGCTTGTCCAGTATAGTTTCCAAAAATACCTTTAGTTTTCAGAATGGAATCCATTTACCTGCCTAAAAACTCATTCTCCCAAGACTTCTGCAAGCAAGGGCGCAACACTGAGGTCCAAGGGTACACTGCCTGCACTGGAAAAATTTCCGGTTTTGTAACCAAGATTTGGAGGCCTTCTCGGTGTCCAAATGACCTGCATGATAGCTCATTGGAAATCTTGTCTAGTATAATTTCCAAAAATACCTTTATTTTCCTAATTTGATTCCATTTACCAGCTCAAAAACACATTCTCCCAAAGCTGCTAAGGGCGCAGCGCTAACCTTGAAAACAAGGCAGAAAGGTGAGATTTTGCATGTTTTGGGACATTTTGGAGGACCAGTATTGCTCCAAATGAGTTGAAACTTGGTGAGTGTGATTTCCTTGGCCTAAGGAACCCAAAAATGTAAATTTTTCCTTCAATGGATGGCCCAAGAAAAAGCGCAGTGCGCCCTTGGCCCTAAAAAACAGTCAAAAACCAAAAATGTCAAAAGTTGACAAAATTTTGAAATTGCCTTGCTTATGGTGTTTGGGATGCCTGTAGATATAGATCAGCCAAGTTTTTAAGGTTTTATTTGTCTTTTAGCCTCGTTGGGTCCATCATATCTTTCATAGGCCTTATTTCCCTCACTGCTCTTTCCTCACTATTTGATTCTTCATTTGTTTGATTTCTCATGGGCATCCGCCTCACTGATATTTACCTCATTGCTATCATTTGTCCTTTCCTCGCTACTTTCTCCTTCACTAACATTAGCCTCACTTATATGTGCCTCATTTACCTCACTGCACTTTTATGACTGCTAACTTCATTGCCCACATCATCACTGTCCTTTGCTTCAAATATCTCTGCCCTACTGACATCATCTTTTTTGCTTCCTTCTTCATTGCCCTTTCCTATATTTCTGACATTTGACAACTATCCCTTTGAGAAAGCCCTAGGAATGTTGTGAAACTTATATGAAGAGGGTAATGGAGTGGTCGTATACTAGTGAATGAAGTGAGTGATTGAGGGTGTACATTAGGCAAAATGAGAGGTTAAATAATTTTGAAGGCAATCCAGCTAATATGTCAAAATTTTGTTTGAAAACACTTTGCACTAATGGAAATTTGAGATGAAGGAGGGAATGTAATGTCAATGCTTTTGCAATGTAAGGGACTAAGTGTTATGTCAAGCCCTTGATGGATGAAAACTTTAAACCAATAAAACCACCTTAATTTCACCTCCTGTCTAGACTGATATTATTTATGGGCAGATAAAAAAATTGAAAATAGTGATTTGCAAGTTCAAGCCTTAGGGTAGCCTCTTAGGGTTACAATTTCTTTCAAATAAATCATCCAAAATGCTTGAGAATGATGGCAGGGCATCCACTTACCTCTATCAGAGCTTTAGAAAACCTTGGAGGAAACTTAAAAGGGCTCTAAAGTGGTCAGCGGGGTCAATTTTCTTAGGAAACCCTCCTGGCCAAGGGCGCAGCGCCAGTGCGAAGGGCACAACGCTCAATCCTAGGCGTGCAACGCCTTTTTGCAAAGGGCATTTCAAGGCCTTATTGGTGCCAAATTGGGCCCATGATAGCTCGTTGGAAATCTTATCCTGCCTAATTTCCAAATATACCTTTTAGTTTATGGATTCGAGTTTATTTGACCTGTCAAAAGTTGATTATCCCAAGACTGGTCAAAAAGTGCTGAATGATGGTGCATAAATGCAGAGTGTTAGTGCAGGAAACTTTTGGAGGCCTTCCCCAACTCCAAATTCAGCTCATGATAGCTCATTGGAAAGCTCTTCCAGTATAGTTATCATTTGGCCCATCAAGCAAGTCATTTGGACACTCTAGATATGAGAACACCTAATTGTCCCAAGGTCACTCAAGAAGTGCAGCAATTCTCTCGTGGCACCTGAATTTTTTACATTGCTCCCAAACCATGATACCTGTGTAAAATCTGAATGATTTTTTTCTTTTTGAACCTATTATGGAAAAAAACCTGTCTCATGTTTGTCAAATTCATCTCTGTTTGGTCATAAACATAGTTCGAATGAAAACCGGCCCTAGATGTGGCAAATGATTTGTCCTTTGGAATGACTTCTTGGAAAAAGATGGAGGCATGATAAAATTGCTCTTGAATTATGACACATTCAACTTGAAAAATATGGGAGGATTGTACATAGTAGAAGCCTCTTCAAAAACCTTGTGCAATTCTCATCATGAAACTTAGCTTAACCTTTGTACCTTTTTGCTTGTGATCTGCAGGAGTTATGAATTTTTCTCTTCTTATCCTAGAGGCATGAGAGATCGATTTTGACACTTTTAGGGCTCAAAACACAAGACAACATCTTCAATAACTTTTTGTGGTTTCCATTACAATATTTGAACTTGTCCTTTTTACCTTGGTTGGCTGTTTGCTGGGGACATAAAATCTGTGTTTCCTTCTGATCCTAGAGATCGGACATGTTCATCTTGACACAGTAGCAGCCTTAAAAACCTCCTTTTCTTTCACCTCTGGAGCTGAACCTCATATTTTTCTCATTTAGACATGGCAAACTCATTTTTACAATTATGCAATCTGATCACCGTGGTATCTTCAAAATCTTCCTTTTCTGCAAGATGTCTTCATTGAGTAGCAGACCTCCTACCTTACCAAATTTCTGCTGATAGAATTTTCAACACTTCTGCAAAAGTGTCAAGATTTTCTATTACCTTATGTGCAGACTCTAAAACTGAATGATAGTCCTCTTTGGAAATGATGACCTTGGACCATATGAAACCCTAATTTACCTAGTGAGGGGTTTTTTGACCTAGTATTTGACTGAAAATTGGCTTGGAGTCTTTAAGTGTGAAAACAGAGTATTAACAAAGTGATGTATTGAAGATCCAGAATCCAATGTACTTGATTTATCTAAAGAGCCTACAAAGATAGTTTTGAGACCATCAATGCTTGAGGAACCTGGTGAACATGGGAAGGGGTAAGCTATAGGTGACCCTAGATGTAAAGTGGGGTTATGGGCAAGGGAAAAATAGAGTGATGAGGTCATAGATACGACAAAGGATGGAGGTGAGTGACATAAGCCCATAAGGAGTCCTTTAGAGGTGGCAGGGTGACCATGAAATGACAAAATAACAGAATAGTGAAAAATTTTCTATGAGGATAATGAAGGAAGTGAGATTTCTAAAACTCACAATATTCAGGGAATTTTGTTTTTAGAAATCTAGAACCAATATTTAGTCATCTACAGATAGTAAAAATTATTGATGACTAACAGAACATATTATGTTTCAAGGTCGCAGATGCCATGAATATGGACATCTTTACAAAACTTGTGTAACAACTCCCATTTACCAAAAAATAAAAAATTATTTTTATTACTATTTTTGGTCATGATAGTTGTCCTATTTCAACATACACAATTATGAAATTGTTTTCTCTTGTTTTTAACTCTGAAATTGCTATTGGTTCACTTGTTCTATTATCTAGAACTTGCTCATTTTCCAATTTAGTCAGAATTATCAATATCTTGTCATTCAAGGTTATCTACCTTTTCAGTCCAGTTACTTCAATTGTACAGGTTCCCCAACAGATCTTTTAACATCCCCACTATCATTTTTATACCAGGTTGCAATTTCCTTTTTAAATCTTCAAACAACCTTTATTATAATTGGGTTATTATGATACATGTTCCTCCACATATATCTCTTTGATTTAAATTCATTTATCACATGTCGTTTTAAAAATTCTATAACATTTTTATATGACTATAATTAAACCGAACTTTTAAAATGTTAACTTCAAGTATAATATGTCACTTATACATTTTTCAACTATCATAAGTATTTATTAAATTATGATAAATACTATACCATAGAATTTAAATTATGATAAATACTATACCATAGAATTTATTAATGGCATAATGACAATATAATACCACATAACCCACATAATAATAATCTTGTTAATGCATACCACCCAACCATATATATATTCCAACTACTTGGTACATACATATATTTCAATGTTGGATTTCACATGATTTAACATACTTTTAACTATGTTATGTTCCCATACTATTATCACAATTCGATTTTTAATTTATCAATACGCTTAGAAATCGAATTCTAATAAGTATTACTTTTCATTGTTTTTACTTTATCATACAAGATTTATTTATGATGACCTTTCCAACTAATATAGTTAAAATCTGAATAATGGAATTAAATTTCCATTCCATCGTTAGTGGCATCATAAAATTTTATATAATTCTATATGATCCACCTAATGATTATACATTCCACATGTATAACTCAACCTTCGACGTCATGCCCATTGATATTAGTTCTTTAAAAAAATATATGTCATTCCCCAAGGCACATAATTTGCCTATTCATAATATTTAATGTAGATTCCATTAAACGTTTTATGAAACTGTGGAATATTTCCTGGTCATTAATTCGTATTGACATACTTGATGTTTCATTAACTTTTTGTTGCATTACCTTATGATTCGCATTGGAAACGATGGGATTGTACACTCATCTCTTTTTAGAGGAATGGCCAACGAACTCTCCTTCCGAGATGATTTTCTTGACATAAGGGTTTACTATAGTTCATTTCTTAATCGCGGTTTCCTAATTGTCTTTTTGTACCTGTAGTTTGCCTACTAATTTCCAATTCCTATGGATATTAACGAATTTTCCAAATGGAGTGGATGGATTCGAATTTTGTGTATTTCATTACTTTATTTCAATGTTACATAAAATTTATTGTTATTCTCAAATTGGGAGTTTTCCCTAATTTCTTCTTGATTCTGGACTACCACCGAAGGTCTGTGACGGATTTTCCATCAACATTTAAAAGAATACGAAGTCCCCATATTTTGATTCCTCTTTTATAGAGGTTTTTATTTACAACGACTATGTATTATTTTCTTCATGGTAGTGGAAGTTTTTTTTTTTTTTTTTTCGTAAATGAAATTGATATATATACACTAGATTATTTAATTACGACTGCCACTATAATTAAAATTGTATTCCTCTGTCATAAAATTTCATTCCTAAAAGTTGTATCAATTTGCTTTCTATATATAGATATTCAATTTTTTTCTTTTAATTCACAATAAAAGTTTTGTTGTACGATGATGCCCCTTCTTTATACCCCACTAGAGAGTGCGTTTCCCTCTGCATTGGTAAGAATTATTTTCTTTTCATATTATTGAACTCGTATTTGGCAATTAGAATTTATTTATCTCATAATTCGTAATATATATGAGAATTGATGGTTTGAGAGAGGTATAAATTGTATAATCACTGTAATAACATATTTTACTCTCACCCTTTTTTTGGGATCTGTTCTAGAGTGAAATATTGAATTTATATTAAAATTCACTCTAATTTCCCCTTTTTCTCCTAAATTTAGATATTCATTACTTTGTTATCAAATTTAAGATTTCTAATTTCATTGGCTTTCAATGTTATTTGGTATTTTATAATTATTCTTTTAATTTATCTATTTAAAGAGAGACTGAACAAAATTTAATATGTTTTTGTAAAACTAAACAGAAAAATTAATTTATTTGACTTATATACAATTTAACTATGTATGCTAGGATGTTAACTAATATAATATTGTACAATTTCTGAATTGCAATTGTTTCTTCTTACCATCTCAAAATTATATTTTAAAATTATATTACTATACTCATTTAGAGTGATTGAATTTTAGAATTTAACTATAAACAAATTTTATAATACTTTTCTTCTAGAACTAATTCTGAAAAACCCTTTTTTCAGATTCGTATAGTTTTCCACAACTATATTAATTTCTAATGTACCTCAGTGCACCTATTCCCTCAGGTTCGTATAGACTTTTCCAAATTTTTCTTTTGATTGTAGTCACATAATTAATTTTATTCTATTTATCTTCTTGTACTAAAATTATAGTTATGATATGTACAGAAAGAACTTCCACCTTGAATCTAATCTTCCAAATATTATTATTACCTAGATACCTTCTATGTTTTTCCTTTTCATTTTTGTCAATATATTTTCAAACTTTGATCTATATGTTTCGTTGCAGGTTTGCTTTATTTAATTTAGTCTCTGCTACAATTATTTGCGGTCAATGGTCAAAATATCTAACGATCAATTCCACTTCTTTCAGGTCGATCAATCCGAAAATGGGAGGCTCCGCCCCCATTCTATCCAATTTACACAATCCATCTTCATACCTTGTAATTGAATTTTGATGGATGACCCAGATAAATTTGTACTTAAACTGTTATATATAATTTTTATCTTTGGATGGTTTGTAAACTGGTTTTATCCTCATCTCCACTAGAGGATTTTTATAGAAAGGACTACTACATGTAATTCAGAATTTTAATACCTTTTTATTCATTACATCTTTATAACTATGTGACTAAATGTTAATATGCATAGAATATAAGATTATTACTATATGAAAGCATTCTATACTTTTATTTAGAATTTAATCTGAATTGTATGTTCATTATTCAGATATGTATTTATATTCATGCTATGTATCTAAACTATATTATTTTTAGATTTTAATTTATGTCTCATGTTTTTCTGCTATGACTATAGTTGAATTGTATTCAATTTCCTAGTACATATAATGAAATTGTGCAATGAAAATTCAGATATTTAGATGGACTTAAACACCAAATTTAGACCCTTACTTGAGGTTTATAGATTTTGTTTGTTTGTCCCTAAATTTTATTTCCAGAAAAATTAACTGTAATAAAATTTGATCTACAGAACTTCAAGCCAGAATTTATAAAAATATTAATTTTTCTAAATTCCACCTGAAAATTAGATAAATATTAACAGCAGTATAAAACATGAACTTCACATAATTTGCATACCACAGATATAAAAACTATTTTCCTCCCAACCTTGAGTTTATTCCACAGCTCTCCCCCGAGTAGAGACCATTTGCTCCTAAGTGTAGACAACCCCCTTGTATCACTAGGAATAACTTATTTAAGCTTTCTTTCCCTTAACCTGTTTCCATAACTGTGTCCAATTATTTAGGGATGTTGTTTCCCTTAGCCTAGGCTTTGCTTTTGTTTTTTCCACAAAAGCTCCTTTTACAACTATTTTTTCCTCTTTCTAGTTTTATTCTTACCTCTTCTCAGTAACTTTCCAATTTACTCAGGCTTTTATTAGATATTTTTGCCCCATCTAATAAAATTTATTTTATTTTATTTTTCTCCAAGGATTTCTGGAGAATTTTGGAAATGTCTTAGGAATCTAGCCCATCCTCATGGATTTGACTTCCTGGTCTCAATTTACTCTGTCTTTATACCATGTTATTATCTCCACATTTATATATTAATTTCCACAATTAATATATAATTACATAATTTATTCTTACGACCCCCTGACCTTTATGTGTATTCTCCATTTATGTAACCGTGAAAATAGAGATATTACATAGTCCCCCTCTAAAACAGAACTTTGTCCTTGGTGTTTGCCAATCTCTTTGTTTGTTCATTAACTCGCGACGGTTATGTCTCTTTCATCATAACCTTCTGCTCCCAAGTAGCTTCCTCAGGTGCAAAATGTTCCCACAACACTTTCACCCGAGCTACTGTTTTATCTGGACGAAAGTTATTTTCTTTCTCCACTTGTATCATAATCCAATCAATTTCGTGAGCAGTTTCATGTACATAATTTTTTCTATAATGAAATATGAAATCAATTTTAATATGACGAAGTAGAGTGATTTTATAATCTCACTCCAACCCTCATGGCTCTACAATGTTGAGGTGTTTCTCAGCATGCATGCCATATCATCTTTGTGAATTTAATCTTTATATATACTTGATCTCCATTTTTTAATTCTCTGTGATTTCTTGCATAGCTCTTGTGACGAGCTGGATTTAATTTAATATTCTGATGATGTTGGCTTGAGGGGTCCTGATCCAGATTCGATGTGCAAGGTTTGCCAACAAACCCCTATACTACTGGCCCTTTCAGCAGTGACCTCCTTGTGCAGGTTAAAGTCTCACCCGAAGTAGTATGGGTGGGTGCTGGAACCAAGTTTCCGCACCTTGAGAAAGGAAGGGTAAGGCAATTAGAGCTGCGCTAGATCCTGTAATTCCCATATTACCTTGTTCTGTGCAGAGTTAATTAATTCCCTATTCGCATCCACATGCACTAGATATTTAGTTATATGCTTTTTATAACATCAACACATCATTACATAAACAAAGCAGAATAGATCTAGATCCAAGAATGCAGTTATACAGATCTTCGAAGATAAAAGACAAAAAATGCACAATACAATAATTATCAGCAATTCACACAAAAGTACTCATAGATTCAGTTCTCTAACAATCTTTCGCATTCATTCATTCATCAATTCTTCCTTACAATTCCCTTCCCAACCTGTGCACACAGTAGCAGGGTCCGCACACAGCTGGACTTGGATCTCCGTGCACACAGCCAGCAGGAGTCCTTTCCCCAAAACCCAAACAAATATCTTAAACCACTATTCACATCAATAGCTCATCATTTCTTGTTCTTTACAATACAAAATGCTTCTCTATTTATAACAATCTAGCCTAGACTTTCCTATGGTCCGAAAATCGTGGTTTTCGGACCCCTGGTTTACCCTTTTACCCATTAGAATGCGTTCGAGGCTTTGACCCACCCAAAACCTCTGCGCTAGACTAAATATAATAAAAAATATTCAAAATGGACCAGTTTCGCAGCTTTTTAGGAGACCCTATTCCAACAGCTGATTTATCTCCACAGTCTATTTCCACCTCCTATAGTACTTCTGGTATTAGGACCAATTTGTCCTTCAGTTAAATCCAACTAAGTGGAGTGTGGTGTTTATTTTTTTTCATACGAGGTTTTTGTCTGACTTATGTCACTGGAAGACTGGTACTTATATTTGTATATAGTTTCTAGAAATTGCATAAAGTCTCCCCAACTATTGGATTTTTTTATATTTCATACTTTTATAGTATGTCTACTAATATTTTCTTTGTTCTCTATGTTTGTTTCTCTATGTGAGGATAATAAGTTGCATTGCAGTTCAGCTTTGTTCCCCCTTTCCTCCAGACAAAATTTTCCAAAAAGTATGCGTACTTTTGGAATCTCTATTTATTTTGTGATTCTATGGAGTTAAAGAGTTATTTCCTGAATCCTTTGGTCACTTGTGATGTGCCAACAATGGCTTATAAAGGAAAAAGTGTACTTTTTATTTATAGTATCCATTATTCCCACAATTTCGTTATGTTGGTACTTGGTACTAATTAATTTCCACTAATACCACTTCTTTCTTCTATTTTCAAATAGAGAGGGAATTTATTAAACCAGTAGTATGTTGATATTCTATGTAATATTCCTAAATTAACATGCAGCTAATTGGAATATTCATTTTTTCTTTTGTCTTTTAGATAGATGAATAAGTGGGTAGGGAGACCCATAAATCTCTTTAGGAGGAAGAAAATCTCTCTTAATGTGAAAATGGATCATCATGATAGCTGGATAAAGCACCTCCATGTGTGAACAGGGGAAAAATCATGTGGAAAAGGTCAATATTGACCAAATCAATAGCATTGGTTTAGAGAGAGTTGGTCATCAATGTGAAACAACACAGAGTTAATGGGAGATACTCTCAATGTGAGTAGTGTCTTTAATGAGTGGGACCCAAGATAAGAAGGCTCAAAAAGCATATAAGGAAGGGCAAGGCAATCATAGAAGGCATGTTAGATGATTATTTATTTTGATCTTTTTAGAACTGTAAATTGTCATGTGACATTTATATGCATGCTTTTTTTGTTTAGTAGGGTTTGTTGTATTGTTTAGTACAAGGGTGTTCCCGAGCGGGAATCCTACACTCATCCTACTTAGGAGAGATTATTGAGTTGTATAGTCCACATATAGGCATCAGGCCAAGCTTCAGTCTTCAGCTACATCACAATTTTTGTTCAGAGGTGTGTTGTGTTGCAGGGTGTTGCAGTAGAGGGTTGTGAAACTCATGTTCTGAGCTAGTTTTTCAGTGGAGGAAGCATTCTTCCCATTGGGAGGCCACTAAGGAAGATCCTTGGACTTTATTTCATATCTTGGCACCAGGACAACCTATTTCCATCATCTAAAACACAGATTCCCTCATAGGTTGCGTTATTCTAGTGAGCACTTGCAGTGGAGGATTTAGTGCTTGATTTGGAGGGCTAGATCTTTGGTGTTGGGATCAAGCTTTCAATTGGAGGATCTATTGGGGGTGAAATATACATTTATCCATAATTTTAAGCCACATCCATCTAGTTATTCAGTGGCAGCTACAATTCATCCCTAGGGCTGCATTCCGACATTTTTTCATTTTGGGTATTTCAGGAAACCCTTTCTGGGTTGTCCTGGAAATGTGTTTGGGAGCATAGATCTCTAGCCCTAACACCTTTTTGAGCTATATAACAGAAAATTTACATTGTTATATCATTTCTGTAGTATTTTATGCCCTAAAACTGTGTTTTCATGGCTCATGGCATTTTTATAGCAGTTATTTCTCATGTATTGACATATTTTCTTACTAGAAGCTTGTTTTGTATTGCTTGAGTGACTTGATCCTCAAGATCTTGTGCCTATTATTTGTTGATATGTTTAATAAGAAGGCTATACATTTGTCTCATGTAATGTTGTATTGATGTATTAACTTATATTTTCCATGTTTATGCACTATATTCCTGCTTTTCCCATTTGGGAATATTACAAGGGTATCAGAGCATAATCTTGGCTCAGCCTGTGGATCTCAGCCATTATGTTATTGAGAGAATAAGAAGAAGGAGAAAGAGATAAAAATGATGGAAGGAATGAATTTTATCTCATCTCTTTTTAGTTCTATGAGGGACCTCACCAAGGAGGTCAAGCAAAGAAAAATGGAGAAAAACAATGAAACCACATTAGGGTTTCAAGATGAGGAAGGTCCATGCACTTCCTATCAGCAGAAGAAAGAACTGGTATTTCATAGAGCTCCAAAGAAATATACTATACCCTTTTCTTTTGAAGAATAAGACAAAAGGCATGGAGATGGAGGACACTTAGATCATGAGATTCTAAGTGAGTATCTTGCATAATACAAATCTCAATTAAGAGCTTTCAAGGAGAATCTAACTCTCCCACAATTCATTCAGCTCAAAGAAGAAATAAGGCCTTGCAGCAATAAAAGAAGAGAGCATAATTGATTTATATTGTCTACCTTTGATGGGTCATCCACATGCACAACAAGGGCTTGGGTAATGAATTTGGATGCATTCTTCCTGCTACATCCAGCAGTAGAGAAATAAGTTGTTGATATTGCAGAGTTGCATTTCAAGGGTGAAGAAAATATTTGGTGGTTCAGCCATTTGAGTCATGCAAAAGTGACTTCATATGCAGATTTTACTCAGAGTTTGATCAAGAATTTTGAAAAAAAGAAATCAGAGGAGAAGAAACTTCCACCACCACTTGTTGTAAGAGCCCTTGCATCAAGAGAAATAACACTTTCACCTTTGCAAAGTGGTCTTGATCTATTGACATTTAGAGTCCCATGCTCTACTCTAGAGATGCATGAGGAGGAGGAGACTTGTACCAACGCTAGTGCAGCCATGGAGGAGAAGCCATGATCACCAATAGTTGGGGAAGTCATCACACTGGTGGGAGGAACCCTTGTAGCAGTAAAAAAATTTCCTAAGCAAAACCAAGGTATGCAAATGTTACCACTTTATGTTTTTTCAGCACATCATATGGAGGGTTGTGGGGACATGCCATTGCATGGTCTAGGATCCAAAAGCACTGTTGATTTGGAGTATCAGACTATCACTGTGTAGAGGACCCTTGATAGGATCAAGGAGGAGATATACATTCATTATAGTATGTCATTATTGAGTTGCACACAACTCTTGGGATTTGGGTGTAGATTGTTGGAATATAGGATGAATATTGTCCTAAATAATCCAATGCAGAACTATATGTTCAGCATTGAACATGATTATGAGATAGAGGATACACCATCATGGAGATCAACAACGCTATCATGGAGCAGTAGTGATGAGTTGGGGGCCCAACCATTATTGGAGCACTCCATTGGCCATTCTACATGTGTAGCAAAGCATAGGCAGATGGTTGATGAGAGACATCTTATCTTCCATTACTATGATGGATCCTTCTCGATGAGAACTTTACAGCTCAATGAGAAGATTTTTCCTTCAGTATACGTGGATCCTTATGTGTTCAACATGGTCATTGATGAGTGTTCTTCATATGGAGATCTCTAGGAGGCTGCACTTCAACATCCCATGAAGTGTAGAGATATTGATTTGATTTTGGAGGGTGGTATTCTCCATTGGAGGGATACTAATATTGAGAATGATGATAGACACTCACCATTGGTTGGATGGGTGATGTTGATGAGCAAGAGGCTAGAAAGCCACTTGCAGATATATGACACAGGGCAGTAGGAGGTAAGGTTGTGTTGGTTAATCTTGAAAGAGTTTGATCAGCATGTGACATATCCTATTCCAAAGGGTATGATATTGGTTGGAACTTGGCATGGCACTTGCATCATATGGTAGCAGGGAGTTTGGGTGCATTGGGATGATGTGACATTCTTCATGTCAATCATTATGTTTTCACTCTATGGTTTGTATGATGGAGGTGTGAAGAGGCAACAAGAAATATTGTTTCTTTGGCTAATCTTGGGAGAGTATGGGTTGAATTTCTCCCATACTTTGCATGATTTTTCAAAAGAGAAGGATGGCACATTTAGGGTGAAAAGGGGGTACTTCCACATAGGAAGGAGTCTCCCACATATAAAAGCATGATGGTGGATGAATTTGGCATATGGCATGTCAAATAATGGAGTCATGGAGTGGCAAGAGCCTTATCACAAACACCAACATCGCTGTCACTTGGGAGCTTCGGTTTGTTGATGGAGTGTTCCCGGAATCACTTCACATATGGTGCACTTGATGAAAAATTAGGAGATGAGAGTGATGGAGTAGTGGATGGAGACATCTATTACCATGATATGATCTTCTTGACTTGGATCTCCAAGCATAAGAAGAAGGCCTTGCATGTAGCACATGGTTCATTTATTTCCATTTAAAAGGGTCTCATGGAGACATATCAAACCATTGTGAGGTCATCCATGGATCTCATTATCAGCTTACTCTCAGTACATGGTAAGGGTTGTATTTTTTCACTTATTGATCATCTAACACAACATTTTCATTCTCTTGCCAATTGTATACAGTGCATTTCTCCACAAGAGGGCAAGTTTTTATTTGGGCTTCATGGTCTTTGTAAGACTAGCATGAGTGATGGAGATAGCCATCTCTTCTATGGCTTTGGGAAAGTGTTGTACTATTTCTTGTATGCTCAATTGTTACACAATGCCAATTACTATTTACTATTAGATGAGATGACATGCACAACTAGCAAATTGTTGGGAGACAACTTGCCATATTATGTTTTGAAACAACAATTGGAAAAACTGCGCTGTAGCTACTTGGGAAACTATTGGTACCTTCTAGCTCTACATGAAACCTTCAATATATTTCTCATTTGGATTCCATATTGTTATGATGTACTATCATTTTATATGGGATGGTTTGGGCAAGCATGATTCATGACACTAGAGAGAGGATCTTTGAGGATCTAATTTTCTTCTTGCCTCTTGAAGGAAACATTATTATAGCCCAAAATTAACAACCACTCTACAATTATCATAAGTGCATAGAGATACAATGTGGGGTAGATAAATTTTTCTATCAAGTTTATCTATGCATCCCACCTACTTTGCAGGAGCCAAGGGTGGAGGATTTTTTCCATGAGTTACCATTTTGGAGGGTGGCTCATTTTGTGTGGATGATATCTTAGCAATGGGAAATTCACATGGGAATGATGGTTCACAATATATTTCAGATTCCATGCCTCAGGAAGGCCTCTAGACAACATATAGTTTCCTCCATGAATATCCCACTACTACATGATGAGAGCCATTTGGATTTGTTGCCAAAGGCTAGCTTATACATTTGAGAGGAGCAACTTGGGGACATATTGATGAGAGAGCATCTTGTTCATTGGAGGAACTTATCATATGAGGATGCTACATGAGGAGAGGAGTCTCTTCAATTCTATCCTTTTCGTTGCTTGAGGACAAGCAACATTTGGGAGGGGAAGACTGGAATATTCCTAAATTAGCATGCAACTAATTGGAATATTCATTCTTACTTTTGTCTTTTAGATAGATGAAAAAGTGGGTAGGGAGACCCATAAATCTCTTTAGTATGAATAAAATCCCTCTTAATGTGAAAAGGGATCATCATGATAGCTAGGTAAAGCACCTCCATGTGTGAACAGGGGAAAAAGCATGTGGACAAGGTTAATGTTGACCAAATCAACATCGCTGGTTTAGAGAGAGTGGATCATCAATGTGAAACAGTGCAGAGTTAATGGGAGATATTCTCCATGTGAGTAGTGTCTTTAATGAGTGGTACCCAAGATGAGAAGGCTCACAAACCATATAAGGAATGGAAAGGAATCCATAGAAGGTGTGTTAGATTATTATTGATTTTGATCTTTTTAGATCTGGAAATTGTCATGTGACATTTCTATGCATGCTTTTGTTGTTTAGTAGGGTCTACTGTATCGTTTAGTACAAGGGTGTTCCCGAGAAGGAATCCCACACTCATCCTACTTAGGAGTGATTATTGAGTTTTATAGTCCACATCTAGGCATCAGGCCAAGCTTCAATCTTTAGCTACAGCGCAGATTCTGTTTAGAGGTGTGTTGTGTTGCAGGGTGTTGCTGTGGAGGGTTGAGAAACCCACTTTCTGATATAGTTTTTCAGTGGAGGAAGCATTCTTCCCATTGGGAGGCCAATAATGAAGATCCTTGGGCTTTATTTCATATCTTCGCACCAAACCAACATATTTCCATCATCTATAGCGCAGATTCCCTCATAGACCGCGTTATTCTAGTCAGCACTTGCAATGGAGGATTCAGTGCTTGATTTGGAGGGCTAGATCTTTGGTGTTGGGATTAGCTTTTCACTTGGAGGATATATTGGAGGTGATATATACATTTCTCCATAATTTTCAGCCACCTCCATCCAGTTATTCACTTGCAGCTACAATTCAGCCCTAGGGCTGCATTCCGACATTTTTGCATTTTGGGTATTTCAGGAAACCCTTTCTGGGTTGTCTTGGAAATGTGTTTGGGAGCATAGATCTCTAGCCCTAACACCTTTTTGAGCTATATAACAGAAAAGATACATTGTTATATCATTTCTGTAGCAATTTATGCCCTAAAACTATGTTTTCATGGCTCATCGCATTTGTATAGCAGTTATTTCTCATGTATTGACATATTTGCATAGTAGAAGCTTGTTTTGTATTGTTTGAGTCACTTGATACTCAAGATCTTGTGCCTATTATTTGTTGATATGTTTAATAATAAGGTTGTACATTTGTCTCATGTAATGGTGTATTGATGTATTTACTGCTATTTTCCATGTTTATGCACTATATTCCTGCTTTTCCCATTTGGGAATATTACATTCTACTTTACCTTGTTGACATTTCAACCACTATTTCATGGTTCATCGTCAACATCTTACAGTTTTATACTCTTTACTTGTAACAATAAGTTTTTGTTGATTTATTATCTATCATATAATTTCATCTTACTAAAATTTTACATTTGCAAAATGCTTCTTGCATTTGTTCTACCTACTACTTGTATGTGTCAAAATTTAATGAGTATGTCTATTTATAGATTAAAATTTACTGAGGAAGTTTACCACCTTGCTTATTTTTCATTTCAATTTATTTGAGTAAAGAAATACTTATGATCTGTTATCACTAACTTTACCTTTTTCCCCGCCAATAATTCCACATTTAAGGTATTTATAACAACAGTCAATTCTAATTCATAGACTACATAACTATCTTCATGTTTCTTCGAATTTCAAAATTCGAGATTCATAAACTATTTCTACATTATTTTTTTAGCAATATTTCTCGTAGTTTGTCTATACGATTTTTCAATATACACCCCCACTCCTTAGCTGAATTGGAAATTTTCAGTGTAGTGTTAAATTTATGTCTTATTTTTCCACTCAAGTTTATATTCTCATTTTTTTGCCATGCAGAAAATCCTTTTTCAATTTTATGGTATTATTCATCAATACTCCTTTTTGATCGTATTGCTAGTATCTCATTGTATTCAGGTCAATTCAATATTACCTTTTTCTGATTTATTACCAATCCCTCTTTAGATTTGTCATGTCCAATTTCTTATCCCTTTTACTGGAACATATTAGAACATCTTCTATTAATACTCATGCAAACTTGTTCAATTGTTTCAGTAGCATATTGTTCATTAACTGCATGCATGTAGGATTGTATCATGGTTTTTTTAAGTCCAAAGGTTAAATTTTCAACCTTATAATGTCCTTTTCTAGTTCCGAAGATTATCTTATAATTGTTTTCTTCTTATTTGATCAACTAGATCCTCTATTTTTGGAAGAAGTAACAGTTTCTTGATAGTTAACTTGTTTACTATCTGAATCTTTAGACCTCCAGAAGGTTTCATCCTTCTTTTTAGAAACAATCATTAGCACTCCACCCCCGGAGACACATTTGGTTTAATATAATTCTTGTCTAACTTGTAATTGAAGTTTCAATTTTTATTGTTCAGGAGTATATTACTCTATACATCCTTGAATTTTTTGTATTGTAGATAAGTCTTCCACAAATTCATTCCTGTTGCTTGTCCCATTTCCTCAACTTGGGCAACATACTTGACATTTTTTTCCTTCTTGTCCGTTCTTGTTGAAATGTAAAAATATGTTTAATGGTCACTAGTTTTTATTTTCCATTATTTGTAACATATTTTCCTATTTTCTTAGTGCAAGTACTTACTTTTCAAGCAATTTCACTATTGCTTTATGTGGTTCCATTCAATTCATTTCCACTATAATATCATATGACTATAGGAAGAATGTTTGATTGGAATTATATACCATTTTATTTTAAAATTTTCAGATAATTTAGTTAGTTGATGAGTGACCTTCTTCTTTGTACTTGAAATTTACCATACCAATCAAGAGTACTTACATTTTTTTGGTTTTCAAACTAACTTTTTCCACTAGATTAAGGCTTATATCACTTAAATTTTCTACTAACTCAAGTAAAATAGACACAGATTAGTCATAATTTGTACCTGCAATTTCAATTACTGTTGATTGATATTTAGTTTATCTGTTGTTAATTCCTTTCTCTTGCTTATTCTTGATCTTTAGTTGATCGATCTTGTATTTTTTGTTTTGCTAGTAACACTGTCGTATTTTTCAAACAGTTGTTTTCATAATATTAGAATTGTCAATTTCATTTATGTCTTTTAGATGTTGTTTAGACAATTCAGAATTCACTGTTCTTTGGCCTTTTCTTCCCTAATGCAAGGCACATATCGAAGAAATTTTGTGAAATTGATCACAATTTCATTTATAGTGAGTTTTCCCACTTTATTTCATACTTTTTTCGTCAAGCCAGTGTAAAATTTTGGTATCTTTCACCAAACTATGACTTTGACTTGCTACTGGTAACCCACAATTCTTACTTTCAAATTTCTTTTGTATTCATATACCTTGAAGTATTTTATTATGTTGAGTCAGGTTTTCTCACACCTACAACTCCCTTTTCTTTTGTTCTTTAAGCATATTTTTCCCCACTCTCATACCTCTCTGAGTTGGGTTATGTTTCATTTTAAACTATAATTGGAGGTAACTTCTTTACCAACCTCTTTTGCTCAATATTGTAGCAACCGTTCATTGCTAGTCTTTAGTTGAACCCTTTTTTGCTGCAGTATATTTTTTTTTAACATTTGAGCATCTTGAATCTGGTAAGCCCCTCCCCTTCCCAGCTCTTATTTTTCAGTTATGACAATAGCTGTAATTTTTCTGAATTGATTTCTACACTAACCTATGCTACACAGATATCAATTAGTAATCATAAATAAGATTTTTAAAATGATTTTGAAAGCATAAATTTTGTCCCTGTGTTGCGAGCCATAAGCCCAGAGTTTTAACATGGGATCTGATACCATTTGTAACAACTCCCCTTACCCAAAAAAAATAAAATAATTTATTACTATTTTTTGCTATGACAGTTGTCCACTTTTAACATACACAATTATGAAATCGTTTTCTCTTGTCTTTAACTCTGAAATTGCTATTGGTTCACTAGTGCTACTCTCTAAAACTCGCTCATTTTCAAACTTAGTCAGAATTATCAATATCTTGTCATTCAAGGTTATCTACCTTTTTAGTCCACTTACTTCAAGTGTATCGGTTCCCCAGCAGATATTTTAGCATCCCCATTATCATTTTTATACTAGGTTGCAATTTCATTTTTAAATCTTCATACAACCTTTATTATAATTGGGTTATTATGATACATGTTCCTCCACATATGATCAAGAGTTCATAAATTTTGTTCAAAATTGAAACTTATAGGATTGGGTTTAAAACGGGATGGTTGTGTAGATCTCGTCTTCCTGATTCCAGCACTGCAAACGGTTCGAAAAACCGATGTCGTATGAGGGATATATCGCGTTCTGATCGAATTCCCAAATAGCTAAATTTTGCGATGGGGTTGATTGGGATGCCCAGTCAACATGGAGGGTTCACAGTCAGCAAAAGGAATATTCTGAGGAATATTCCTTTCCTCATAACCAATCCTAGGTTGACAAGTGGTGCATTGTGATTTTTTGGTAGGTTGTACATTATGGTTTGAGAGCCAATCGGAGGGTGACACATGGCCAACCTTGATGCCGCCACGTGTACCCTGAATGGTGTATTAAAATTTTATGGTGGTCCACAAGGCTCGACCCCACGACCTCCCGTAAAGCAACCACCCATCGCACTGCCTGCGATGCACATTGATTCTTAACATTCATGGGTCAAAGGTTGTACTTGGAGTTTAATACATAGCGGAGTGGGGGTTGGGGACTGCCGGTAGTCCCAACCTGCCAGCGGTCCTCGTGGAGCATTCACATGGAAAAATTTATAACAAACTTAACTTCCGACAGTTTTTAACCCACAACATTTATCATAACCATTTCAACCTTGTCACATGGTGTCGATTCCTCCACGCATTAAAACGACGATTTTAAAACTCCCGCAATCTCCGTAGAATTTAACACTTTGTAGCCTTATCACATGTTCATGGTTAGTTCGTTGATGGTTTCATTAACGTGCAGTTATAACTCCAGTTTAGAACCTTATCCTGAGGTCTAAACGAAGTTCCGCTCAACCATCGCAGTAACCACGGAACGGGGTTGGCATGTGGCCACCCCTAACCGCCTATCTTAAATGTTACGGTTTAGTCTAGTGGAAATATAGATAGCACTATTTTTTTTTGTGGAAATTGCCAAAATAACTCTAGTTAAGTGGTGTTCTCAACAATTAGTGGAGCTTTTCTAGGTTTCACTGGGAAAATGAGTTGGAGGCTCAATTTTTTCCCATTCTAAGTGAATGAACAATCAATCTAAACTAATTGGAGCATTATGGAGCCATTGGTGTAGATAAAACAACCATTAGAGGCATATAACTACACTTATTTGCAAAATTTTGAGAATAATGAAATATAGACATGCCATTGGGAGCTAGACCAGCAGACGTAGCCTAGGAGGGGTGAACAACTTCATCATGTCTGCTGTGTAAATGTTATGTAGTCACTTTATTATCTATTTTTCATTGTATTTTGTTCTTATTTCATGCTTCTAATTCACTAAAATCATCTACAATTCACGGTTAAAAATCCTCAATTCTCAAGAAAACTAATGACACAAGTATGCACATGTTTTATAACTGAAAATACACTTAGCACATCAAAACTAATAAAGTCCTTTCATATCATATTGGTATCAGAGCTAGAGTTTATTCTTTGGTGTTTTTTAGTGAAAATATTTGTTTTATTATATGCAAGTTTTTAGATACATATTAGGCTCAAGATCAAAAGAGGAGAAGGAAAATTGGTGGGAGCATAAGGGTCTCAAGAAGAGCCAAAGAAAAGGAGAGCAAGATTTCCACAATGTCCACCACCTAGTTCACCTCCTAAGGAAGCAGAAGCTACTATAAGCATGCCTCATGAGGAAGGAAAAATCCATGAAGAATTTGATCCCAAAGAGGAAGAAAGAGTGTTCAGGAAAGCATTCACTAACATGACTGAGATGGTTAGAATCCTTTATCAAGAAAGGAATGAGAGACTAGAAGGAGAATGATACAAACTTCACAAGGAAGGACAGGGATCTCCAGGAGGTCACAATGATGAAGATAAGTCAAAGAAGGGTAATGGAGGAAATGCAGACAATGGAGGACCATCATTCTCACCCTCATCATCATCATCCTCTACTTCATCTTTAGTAGATCAGCCACAAAAGTCAAAGAACACTGGTAAAAGTCATTTTTTAAAACTTGATGTTAAGTTTGAATTGCCAATGTTTAATGGTGAAATCAATGCACAAAAGCTTGATAATTTGATTAGGCAATTGGAGGTATATTTGAGAATCCAGAACCTTCAAGATGATGATACCAAAATCCAATTAGCTTCATTGAGAATGGAAGGTGTGGCACTTGTTTGGTGGGAAGCCAAGACAAAGAAGAAGATCAAGAAGCATAGTAAGATTATTCTATCATGGACTGATTTCATTACTACAATAAAACAATAGTTTTATCCATTAGCTCATATGCAGAAAGCCATAATTAACTGGAAAAACTTTAGGCAATTGAAGGGACAAAATGTGCAGGAATACATCCAAGAATTTAGGAGAAGAGATCTTTTATTAGGGGTAGATTTGCAGAGCCAAGATACTTTGCTCCAGTACATAGGAGGCTTACATAACTACCTAAAACATATTATTCTCATGTTTAACCCCACAAGTCTAGATGAAGTATGTGTTTAGGTAACACATCTAGAAGCTAGAGGGGAAAACATTTCTGAAGAGGGTAGGAAGAAACCTTTTAAGGGGAAAAACAAAGAGAAGACCTCAAAAGGTAAAAGAAAAAATAATGCATTTGTTAAGAAATAAGGAGAAAAATTGGTTTGTAAAAATGGGTCAAAAGAAGGCCATGATGAAAATCATTGTTGGAAATTACATCCTAAAATGAGCCCCAATAAATACAATAACAAAGGGAAACAGAAAACTGTAGCTACAACTCAACAGGATTTAGGAGAGGATTCAGGTGATGAATCCAAGATTACAGCTATGGGATTGAAGAACATGAAGGGGAAATAAATTGAAACTAAACCCAGTACTAGTACATCAAACTGTCATATACATGCTCCAAATGAAGAAGAAATAATTAAACTATTTCATGTGAGGGTCATATCCAAACATACTAAGATTGACACACTGTTTGACAGTGGGTCACAAGAAAACTTAATCTCTAAAGACTTAGTCAAGAAACTTAACTTTGAGACCATACCACATCCAAAACCATATCCACTTGGTTGTATTTTTAAGGATACAAATTTACAGGTTTCAAAGAAGTGTATATTGCAGTTTGCAATAATTGTTCATTTTGTTGACACAGTTGAATTAGATGTGGCTTATCTTGAAATAACAGGTATTATTTTGGGGAGTCCTTACTTGTATGATAGGAAAGATATCTTCCATAACCATGAGAACAAATACCATTTATTCAAATATGGCAAGGAGTACATTGTTAGATCACATCGCAAGAAGACAAACATTGATATGGTAAATGCTAGATAGGTAAAGAGGCTGGTGAATTCAAGTAAGAATTTTCTTCTTCTAATGATTAAGCCTAAAGATGATGTTAATCATGAATCATTTGAGGGATGTGATCCTAAATTGAAATCAGATTTATATGATGTATTTGATTCACATCATGATATGTTTCAGGATCCAACAAGATTGCCTCCAAAAATAGAGATTCAACGTGAGATTCAGTTGCAGCAAGATTGTCCTCTTCCAAAAATCAGCATGTATCGCATGTTGATAATGGAGAATGTTGAAATAAAGAGGCAAATCAAGGAGATGCTAGAAAAAGGAATCATAAGGCCAAGCACTTTTCCACGTGGTTCACCCATAGTCTTGATACCGAAGAAAGATGAGACTTGGCGCATGTGTGTAGACTTCAGAGCTTTGAACAAGATAACGGTAAAGAATCGATACCCACTCCCAAGGATAGATGATTTGCTTGATCAATTGAAAGAAGAAAGCTTTTTCATTCAGTTAGATTTATGAAGTGGATATCATCAAGTAAGAATTGCAGAAAGTGACATATGGAAAACTCCATTGAAAACCAAACAAGGACTCTTTGAGTGGTTAGTTATGCCATTTGGTTTGTGTAATGCACTGGCAAATTTAATGCATGTTATGGATAGTGTTTTGTGTCCATTCCTTGATGACTTTGTGATTGTGTACTTAGATGACATATTGATTTTCAGAAAAACAAGAGAAGAACATGTATTGCATGTGAATAGAGTGCTTGATGTTTTGAAGAAAGAGAAATCTGTTTCTTAAGTTGTCGAAGTGTGAGTTTGGAAAGAATTATTTGGTTTATTTAGAACACATTGCAGGAGGAGGAGAGTTGAGAATTGATCCTTATAAAGTGGAAGCCATTTTAAATTGGCCCACACCCAAAACAGTAACCGAGGTAAGAATTTTCTTAGGTGCAACTCAGTATTGGAGAAAATTTATTGCTAAAATTTATGCCATTGCAGCTCCTATGCATGCAGTGACAAGTGTGAAGAAAGGCTTCCAATGGGGAGGAAAACAACAGCAAGCTTTTGAAGCTTTAAAATAAAATATCAGTTCAGCTCCAATCCTTTCATTACCGAATTTGAGACAACCATTCGAGATACAAGCTGATGTTAGTGATTATTCCATGGGCGCAGTTCTGTTGCAGCATGGTAAGTCTATCACTTTTCATTTCGAAGCATTCAATGGTGTTGTAACTAATTATCCTATATATAAAAAAGAATAATATGCATTGGTACAAAGCATCAAGAAGTGGAAACAATAATTTATGGGTAAAGAGACGATTGTGCATACCGATTACCAACCTTTACAGTACTTGCAGTCTCAAACAAAATTGCAGCAATCAAGACATTTCAGGTGGATGGTATTTCTTCAACAGTTTCACTTCATTATAAGGTACAAGAAAGTTGTTTTGAATAAATTTTCTGATATTCTTTCAAGACCAATCAGTAGTGCATATACTTTAATAAAAAATGATTCTATTGTACATGAGAGTTACATAGAGCAATATGCACATGATGTTGATTTTTCAAGATGTGTATGATTTTCTGTTTCATTTTGGCAATTTTTGTATACCAGAAGGATAGAGGCTAAGTGTCATGAGAGAATCTCATTCATCTCTTATTGTTGGACACTTTGGGGTAAGAAAAATAGTGGTGCATCTGCAGAGGTATTGCTATTGGTCTCGCATGATAGATTAAAAGAGGTTGTTCTATGTGTGCAACAAGTAAGCCTAGTAATAGGAAGTTTGGGTTGTACACACCACTACCGGTACCATCAAGGCCATGGGAGAGTGTCTCCATGGAATTTTTTGGAGGTCTACCTATTTCAAGAAAACATCATGATTATCTTTATGTAGTTGTGGATAGATTCAGTAAAATGTGTATACTTATTCCATGTAAGAAACCGTTACTGCTAAAAAAAATACTAAACTTTATTTTCAACATGTATGGGTTCATTATGGATTACCAAATTTTATTGTTAGTGACAGGGATTCCAGGTTCATTGGGGATATTTGGTCCAATCCATGGAGTATGATGGACACAAAGTTGAAAAAGAGTATTTCTTTTCATCTGCAAACTCTTGGATAGACCGAAGTGGTGAACAGAACTATTGTGCATCTATTGAGAGGATATTACAGTAAACATCCTAAGTTGTGGGATGAGAAACTACATTAAATTTAGCATGCTTACAAATGAGCAAGGCACTCTTCAACTCAGACATCACCTTTTGAAGTATGCTTTGGGTATTTTCCAAAATCGCCATTAGAATTCATATTTAAAAAGGATGTTGCAATTGATGGCCATATTGATATTGACAAGGCTCGAAAGTTCATTGAGCAAATCCATATTATACATAAACAAGTTCAAGAACAGCTTGAGAAAATTCAAATAAAATACAAAGAGAGGCATGACAAACATAGAGTTGATCACAAGTTTCAAGAAGGAGATGAGGTATGGTTTCCCATTAGCAAATAAAGGATGCAAGGGGAAGGTAAAAAGCTCAAACCCATTCGCTATGGTGCATTCAACACCATAAAGCAAGTTGGTAACAATGCATTTCAACTTGACTTGCCTTCACATACACAAATGTATTCAGTTGTTAATGTTAAAAACTCACGTTTGTATGAGCCACCTTTGATCAATGATCAAGGAAGTGATGCTCAGATGCCTTCCATTGAATATTTCTCACCAGAATTTCTATATGAGCTCAAGGAAGATACAATTCTTGACAGGAGGACAAGAGCATCATGGAGGGGAAGTGTTGACTACATTTGAGTTACGCTCAAAGGCACTAAACCAAACAAGGAAAAGTGGATGGAGGTTGGAAAGGTGAGGGAGTTGTACCCTCATCTACTGAACAGGTAATCAAGTCTTTTGGGGTCCAAAACATTCCCAATGGGGATGAGTGATCGGGAGTTCATAAATTATGCTCAAAATTGAAAGTTATAGGATTGGGTTGAAAACAGGATGGTTGTGTAGATCTCATCTTCTTGATTCTGGCGTCACGAACGGTTCGAAAAACCTATGTCATATGAGGGAGATATCGTGTTCTGATCGAATTCCCAAATAGGTAAATTTTGCGACAGGGTTGACGGGGATGCCCAGTCAGCATGGAGGGTGCACAGTCAACAAAATTAATATTCTGAGGAATATTCCTTTCCTTAGAACCAATCCTAGGCTGACAAGTGATGCATTGTGATTTTTTTGTAGGTTGTACATTATGGTTTAAGATCCAATCAAAGGGTGACCCGTGGCCAGCCCTAAGGTCGCCATGTGTCCCCTGAAAGGTGTATTAAAATTTTATGGAGGTCCACAGGGCTAAACCCAGCGACCTCCCATAGAGAAACCACCCGCCACACCACCTACGCTACGCATTGATTCTTAACATTCATGGGTCAAAGGTTGTATTTGAATTTTAATACATAGTGGAGTGGGGGTTGGGGACCGCCGTCAGCGGTCCCCGTGGAGAATTCACATGGAAAACGTTATAACGAACGTAACTTCCAACAGTTGTTAACCCACAACATTTATCATAACTGTTTCAACCTTGTCACATGGCGTCGATTCCTCCATGCTTTAAACCAACAATTTTAAAACCCCCACAGTCTCTGCAGCATTTAAAACTCTGCAACCTTATCACTTTTTCATGGTTAGTTCATCGACAGTTTTGTTAATGCGCAATTATAATTCTAGTTGGGAACCTTATCCCAAGGTCTAAGCAGAGTTTCGCTCAACCGTCGCAGTAACTGCGCAACAGGGGTTGGCATGTGGCCACCCCTAACTGCCTATCTTAAATGTTGCATTTTAGTCTAGTGGAAAGATAGCCAGTGCTATTTTTGTGTGGAAATTGCTAAAATAACTCGAGTTAAGTGGATTTCTCCACAATTAGTGGATATTTTCTAGGTGTTATTGGGAAAATGAGTTGGAGGCTCAATTTTCGCCCATTCTGAGTGAATGAAGAGTCAATCTAGACTAATTGGAGCATTCTGGAGCCAATGGTGTAGAGAAAATAGCCATTATAGGCATGTAACTACATGTATTTGCAAAATTTTTAGCATAATGAAAAATGGACATGCCACTGGGAGTTGGACCAATAGATGTAGCGCAGGAGGGGTGAACTGCTCCATCATGCCTGTTGTGTAAATGTTATGTGGTGACTTTATTCTCTGTTTTGCACTTATGTTTAATGTATTTTGTGTTTATTTCATGCTTCTAATTCACCAAAATCATCTACAATTCATTGTTAAAAATCCTCAATTCTCAAGAAAACTAATGACACAAGTATGCACATGTTTGATAATTGAAAAGACACTTAGCACATAAAAACTAATACAGTCCTTTCATATCAACATATATCTCTTTGATTTAAAGTCATTTATCACATATCATTATAAAAATTCTATAACATATTTATATGACTATAATTCCCGACTGGACACTTATTATAATATTAAACTAGACTTTTATAATGTTAACTTCAAGTAATAATATGCCACTTATACCTTTTTCAACTATCATAAGTATTTATTAAATTATGATAAATACTCTATCATATCATTTATTGATGGCATAACGACAGTATAATACCACATAACCCACATAATAATAATCCCATTAATACATACTAACCAGCCATGTATATATCCCAACTACTGAGACATACATATATTTCAACTTCAGATTTCACATGATTTAACATACTTTTAACTATTTCACGTTCCCATACTATTATCACAATTTGATTTATAATTTATCAATACACTTAGAAATCGAATTCTAATAAATATTACTCTTCTTATATTGGCTTTCAAACTATCGTTTTTACTTTATCATATAGGATTTATTTATGATAACCTTTCCAACTAATTGTTAAAATCAGAATAATGGAATTAAATTTCCATTCCATTGTTAGTGGCATCAAAACATTATGTATAATACTATATGATCCACCTAATGACTATAAATTCCACACATATAACTCAACCTCTGACGTCATGCCCCGATGTGTTTTAAAATTGATATTAGTTCTTTAAAACAATATATATGACATTCCTCCTGTTAGAGTTGGTCTTTACAGCCCTCCGTCAGAGATCATTTCTCTTATTGCATTTCATTGTTTAGGTGTCTCATTCCACTCATTCATCTGCATTCCGTTAGGTGCATGCCATTGACTGACGGAAGGGTTTGGTTTTCTTGTTTCCCTCATGCTTGTACCTGCTGGGTTAGTCAGAATTTCTCCAAAATCATCAAAGTTCATTTCAAGTCATTTGCAGTCATAGATGCCATTTTGGTCAAAAGGAGTCACTTTGGTTTCTGAGTCTAGGGTTTAGTCTTCTGACATGTCATATAATGCCCACAGGCCATGAGGATGGTTTTCAATAAAGCTCTCAGTTCAAAATTTCATCATCAAACATATTCGAGGACATTTCTTGTTCAAAACTCTGTTTTGAATAAGAAATTGTCCAATTCATTTTTTGTAATAAGATGTATTTTTCTGCCATGAAAACTTCAAACCAGACTCTAGTTCTCCTTTGCCAAAGATCAATGCCAACATCCCTGCAAAAAAAATAACCATGTTCGTCATTTCAAGTCCAGAATGTCAGTGAAAAGCAAAAGACAAAGTTCATTAAATGACAAAGTGCCAAAATAAAAAGAACATTACAAAATGGGTTTTGAGAAGAAAAAAATCAAAACCATCTCTTGCAAGATATTTCTCAAATATATTTAACCCATTTGCATCAAGAAAAATTCACAGAATCTCGTGGAGAAGTCGAATTTCAAAGTTGGAGAGCAAACAGTGTTTGAGTGAAGGCTGCATGTGTGTGATAATAGTGGCGCGGCGCGTTGGCATAGGGCGCGGCGCATAGAGCCAAAAGTGACAGAGTGTTTTACCATAGGCGCGCCGCACCCAAAGGCCGCGGCGCATTGGGTCTACGCACGGCGCATTGAGCCATCAAGCCTGAAATTCATCAACCTTCTGCAATTTTTCAAAATCAAACAATTTTTCTTGTTTTAAGTAAGTGGAAACTCTTTGCTCATTGATTTGAAGTCATGCTTGGTGTGTTTGGGACTAAAGATCAAGTGTTAAATGGTGAAAAACTTAACCCTATATCTATACTGAAATTTTCTCCATAGGGTTTAAAGAGAGGTGATTGTAATTTGAAATTGGGTGTCAAACTTGGAACTTGTCAAAGCGATCTCATTCCACTGTTATTTGTGCTCTTGTCACTGTTATTATCATATCATTGTTCTCACTGCTATTATCATTGTTGTTATAACGTAGTCCCTCCCTAATTCCACTATCCCCATATCCCTTTTACCCTTTGTTCCCGTGTCAATGAATTCCCAAACCCTATCACTTGTTACCACTTCCCTTCATTGATAAAAATCTAAGTTTCCACAAGATTCAAGGGCTGGCTTATGTCCTTGATTTCACTTATATATTTTCATTGCACTCCTATCCCTAGAAACTACGCTCATCACTATCACCCATTCCCATATCATTTGTAAGGGTGTCTGATCTCAAATTTTTCCAAAGCAGTGAGTAAATGTCTGTCCATTCCAAAGTCATTTGACAGTCCACTGTATTCACTTTGACACTTCCTTGCAGCCTCTCATTTCATGTGGCACACTTGGCATTGAAAAACAAACATAGATTTATCATCATAGACTTGTCAAACATCTTGTTTTCAGCACCATGTCAGAGACAGATTCACCATATGAGCAGGGATATGAGCAGGATAGTGATTCTACAGCAGAACTAAATGTGCCAAGGAGATCTCATAAAAGTGGTAGGCATGTTAGGGAGGAGCCCACTTCTTTGACCCAGTTGCAGGCTTGCCCGCCTGCAATGGATTGTTTTCAGTGTCAGTCATGTTTCCAGTATTGCGAGATGATTGCCCAAACTCAGCATCATCATGAGTTAGCTCGCCTATTTGTCCTACATTTTCATAATGGTCATGTAAATCTTGCTGGAGTGAACCTCACTTTGACACCAGAGACTATTTCTGAGGTGACTGGGATACCGAACATTGGTGAGGAGTGGAATAAGAGACAATAGCTGGATAGAGCATATTATGAGCCTTACATCAAACCTGGATATTTGAGGCAGCTGAGCAGGGTATTTCCATTCCGGTTTCTGAAGGAAGAGTATGCACCACTGATGAAGCTCATCATTCGTTATTTCAGCTGTGAGGGTCGTTTCTCACGTCTTTATGCATATCACATCAGAATTTTGGTGCATTTTACGAGAGTGAGACTGATGAGTATCCCCTATTTCATGTGTCGAAACATAGAGCGGATGACATTCCTTGTGCAGAAGAAGACCCCAGCACAACAGCATAACAAAATTTATCATTACGCGCTCATCAAGATCATTGTAGTGCATCAGCTTGGATTACAGGGCATCTCGTGGGATGAGTTCATTTCTCGTGATTTCTTTGCAGCACCACAGCTTCCTCCCGAGATTGTTCATGATGAGGCAGAACCTTCACATCAGTTTGAGATTCCTGAGACTGAGCCTATCAGTGCTCCAGTGTGTGTGACATATCAGAGAGGCCACAAAGCCTTATTAGCAGCAGCACGACGAGTACTATCTCCACCAGGGGTGGAAGGGGTCTCGTTATCTTCATCAGCAGCGCGAGTACTATATCCACATGGCGTGGAAGGGGTCTCTCCTTATACATCAGCAAAGGT
Source organism: Pinus albicaulis (assembly GCA_034641835.2). Classification (NCBI taxonomy): domain Eukaryota; kingdom Viridiplantae; phylum Streptophyta; class Pinopsida; order Pinales; family Pinaceae; genus Pinus; species Pinus albicaulis. The sequence goes on along the minus strand of CM076577.1, from coordinate 869,549,973 downwards.
ACAGGTTCAGGACAGAGGCAAGAGGCCTATGCACGATGAGGGCCCCTCGGGAGGCCAAGATACTGATTTTGTTTTGATTGATGTTGATGTGAGCTCTCCTAGCTCGAAGCTGAAAGAGATCATCCAGGAACAAAAGGCTGAGATTGACACTTTGACTGTGAAATTGCAGAGAGCTCAGTGGGTTATACATTATTTGGAGCAGCGTAATAAATAGATAGAGGATCATCACACACTCATAGAGTTGCGTCAAATCCGTGAAGACCGGGAATTGGCCCGGAAGAGACCAGGTGACATGACACCGGTTGAGCGAGAGACTTGCCTTACGCATGTCAACATTCATATAGAGAAGCTCTTGGCGAAGGAAAATAGGTAAAAATACATTCTCGGACACATGAAGACTCACTATTGGTCCCGGACACACGTTTGCAGAGCAAAAATGAAGATCCTGAAGGCAAGGTTGAGAAAGGCACTGAAACGTCGAAAGAGGCCGGATCCACTCTGAATCTTGGTCGAAGCTTCCTTGGCTGAGCATGAGACATGATGTGAGACCTTCACTCCAAATTTCAGCAAATTTGGAGAAGATTTTGTCATTTTGAAAATTTTGGTTGCAAAACAGGTTTTTCCGCCCGACGCGTTGCGCCACTCGACGCGCGCTTATGATTGGGACATCTTCTGGAGGAAAATTTTACATTTTTGGGTTTTTCATGATATATTATGTATGTTCAAGAATGGCCGAAGCATTTCATCACATTCTGGGCTGCCTAAAGGGCCAAAAACACCATGAAAATCACCTTTCTGCCACCTTTTGCACCAGCAGGAAGTAGTCTTGGGAGAATGAAGTTTTGGAGGGGCAAATGAGCTCCAAATTGAAAAATTCCACTTGGGTTGGATAGCAGACATCTAGGGCTTTCCAACGAAATATCATGAGCTCGATTTGGACTTCAGGAAGTGCTCCAAAAACAGGTCCAAAGTAGCACAGTGCATAGAGCTTTTGAGCGCGGCGCATAGAGAATTTTGACCCAATTTTTGCCTTCCAGCTCAGAAATTCGGCTAGTTTTGACTAGTTTCACCTCTTGATGTAATTTTTGATCTATCTTGATGTAATTTGGTAACCATGATGTAATTTTGGCATGTATTTACTTGTTCTAGATGATTCATTCACTAAAAAGTGAAAATTAAATGAATGGATCAGTTTCCTAGCATATAGAGGCAAGTTGTTTGGCTGCCTAGATTTTAGCTCCTTGTTTAGAATTGGTTCAAACTGCTCCTAGAAGCATGAGCTCGACCCCTAGAGGCATGGGAAGGGGTTAGAATTGTCTATATATTGTATTTTCTGAGACATTTTCAGGGTTGGATACTTGGGAAAAGTTTGGCACCTCATTGTACATACATTTTCAGTTTTTGGCAAAGGAAAGACCAGAGTTTTGTAGCACTTGTTGGGATCCTTGTGGCTTCTGAGTTTTGATGATGTTCTTCTCATGTTATTTTAAGTTTCATTAATGTTATATGTATGCCATTTCCCTTCTCTTTTCTTCTGAATTAAACAAATGAGTAACTGAGGTAGAATTCATTGATTTGCTGGTGCTCTGCCTTAGACTTTTGTTTAGTTTTATATGTTTTTCGTCAGTTTGAAGAGGATCCTTGCAATCTCTTGCCCTCTTCAGATCCTCAGAATTCTTTTCAATCCATTCATTTTATCTCAGACATCAAAGCAACTGCCTACCTCGCCCCAACTTGAAATCTGCAAGATTTGGCCTCATCCCAAAGCCCAAAAATTGTTTTTCCCTTTTTCCAACAAAAACCCCTAAAAATCAAAATCAAACCCTCCTATTTGTTTATCTAGCCTAAGATCAGTTGTCTTTTTAGTCATCTCAAGCCCCTTTGAACATTTTTCATTGAGATTGACCCGGAGAGAGCCCTCTCCTGTCCTCGTAGGGCTAGCTACGAGGCTGAGCTTGGTTTGGTGTTGTCCTTCTTCTGCCTTATTTCAGCCTAAGGTGGATTTGGGAACTAACATAGTGGCGACCATACTCAGGAGAAAATGGTTTGCTCGTTGATGTTATTTGCTTCATAAGTTATAGACGGATTCTGAAGTCACGCCAGGTAGCTTTCGAAACACTTTTGCTATGCATAAGCGGAAGTAGATAAATGCTGCTTCAGTCGATCTCCGGTTTAGCTTGTGAACGTGACATTTGTCTTGTGTTTTACCCGAGTACATTATATCGTTCTGGACTTTTGGGTGATTGAGTCTAGAATTTGACAGACTGAATAGATCGTTTTGTCCTTTGATTTTTTTTAATAGATCAATACATTGGCTTCCAGAAGGCATACTAGATCAAATCCTGATCCTAATCCACCTCCAGTGTATGAGAATCCCAACCTGATTCCAAGAATTTTCCGTCGATAGGCTCCTATGTTTCCTCTGTTTAAATCTCATTCATACCCTACTGTATTTGAATACATCGAAGATATTGAGTTTGATGACGAGTTCGAGTTATCCTTGTTTGAAACCAAATCTGAAAGTGCTGCTAGTTCTATCGTCATAAATCCTGAGTTCATTAAGTATCTTGAGGTTGAACAAGCTAATCGATCCATTGATAATTACATTTTGAATCTTCAGAACTCTATTGTGGCAACGAATATTCCTAAGTTTATTGAATCTACTTCTGAAACTCTTGGTCCATCAATAATTACATCTGATTCACAAGTTCACGCTGAGCCTTATTTCATTCCTACTATTCCAGTATAGCCATCCATATCTGATCAACAATATGCAGTAGTTCCTCCTCCATCTCCACCGCATACCCCTCGAACACCTACTGCTCCTCCTCCACCCATTTTTCCAAGACAGATCATAAATCCACCAAGAGCTATGGCTGCTAGATTCGCACCTCTCGTTTTGCCAGCAAATTTGGATCCTATGCCCATTGATTATCAGAGTAAAATTCCTTTGTTTGATGGTACTCCTCAAAGTGTGCCCACTCAGCAGCATATTGTTAGAATGACAGACTTTTTGGACCTGCATGAAATTGATGAAGAGAATGTCTCCATGAGATTGTTTGTCCAAAATTTTGGAGGTGAGGTATGCAAGTGGTTTAGAGCTTTACAACCCGGAAGTATTAATACATTAGAAGACCTTCAAAGACAGTTTCTAGATCGGTGGGAGATGAAGAAAGATCCGCTGCGAATCACTTCTGAGTATACTAAGATCAAGCACAATCCTGGTGAGTCCGTCCAAGACTATATTATCAGATTTAATGCGGTTTATAATACAATTCCTGATGACTTGAGGCCTTCTAAGAAGTCAGCTTTGTTAAAATTCCCAGATGGTTTTGATCCGGAGATGGCCTATTCAGTACGAGATATAGATCTGCCTACTTTAGAGGACATGCAGAAGATTGTCGTGAGTGTTGAGGCAAACTTGAATGATAAGAGAGCTAGACTGAAAGCCGAGAAGAAAGTTGTGATAAAGGAAGAAGCTTCTACATCTACAAATAAGATACATCACGAAATGGGAAAGATGTTCGAAAGGCTCACTATTGATAAGCCCGAACCACAAGTTCGGAATCCTAACTTCCGTGGTCAGTAGCAGCCCCAATTCAGGATTAAGCAACGAGAACAACGATCACAAGAACCAGCAGTCCAGCAGTAAGTAAAGACACCTCTTCAGCAGAATTTTGTTGGTCAGGATTCAGATGATGAAGATGATGTAGTGGGGGAGGAAAATCATTTCTTTACTCCTGACGATTTGCCCATTTATATCACCGAAGATGATGAGTATCCAGAAAGTTCAGCGGTACAAAGAGATGAGGATTTTATCCTAGCTAATGATGCAGCCCTTGAGGAAGAGTCGGATGAGTATCAAAGAGGTTACATGAATGCATTGTCAGCTCAGCAGAAGAAATATTCTCTCAAAAACAGAGATGTACCAGTCAATCCAATTCAGAAGAGGAAGGAAGTTTCAGCGCTTAAAAATGATTCACCTGTTGCACAAAAGAAAGCAAAAGAGGTAGTTGATTCTGCTGCCACTAAGTCATCATCAGCAGAAAGATCAAATCAGCCGATTACATCGAGAGAGAAGGTTGAAAAGAAAGAGGTTCCAGCCAAAGAGATCGAAAAGACTTCAGCTTTTAGTTTGGAGAATGAAATTTCAAAATTGAAGGTATCCATCCCCTTGACTGGACTAATGAGGAACAACAGTTATAAAGGTCAGGTTTCTATAATTTTGAATTTCGATCCCATGTTTGACATGGTGAATATTGAAGATGATCAACTGGAACTGATATTTGGACCAGCTTTAGATGGTGAGTCTCCGGACAGCAAAGTACCTCCTTTTTATATCAGTCTTCGGTTGCATGAGTTTGTGTTGCATAACGCCATGTTTGATTCCGGTGCTTCCCATAACCTTATGCCGAAAGCAATCATGGAGAAGTTGGGTTTAGACATTACCAGGAAGTACCATGATCTTTATTTATTTGATTCTAGCATAGTGAGATGTATTGGGCTCATTAAAGACTTAGTTGTAAGTTTGGATCAGATTCCTACAAAGAATGTTTTGATGGACGTTGTTGTAGCAGACATTCCTCCGAGATTTGGTACGTTGCTTTCCAGATCTTGGGGAGAAAAATTGAAAGGGACATTACAATTAGATTTCTCCTATGCGATGATTCTCGTGTTTGGTCAAATGAGAAAGTTGTATCGGGAACAAAAAATGAAGTATATGATTACCACTAAGGAGAAACTGGTTAATCATCCGCTTAATTATGTACATACAGATCTAGAGTCTTTTGTTTTGTTTGCCGATAGTTTTAATGATGTAGATAGTTAGTTGGTTCAAGCAGAAGATATTCCAGAGATTACCGAGAATTTCAGAGAATTTTTGCAGAAAGAAAGGCAGCTACCGGAAAGCACAGTTGAGCAATAAGCTAAAGATAGTGGACAGCAAGCAGAAAAAACAGAGCTAGCACAATTTCAGCACTTAGAGGATGATGAAGAGGGTCTATGGACCATGGATTTCGATGGTGCAGTCGGCAATGATGGTGCTAGGATTGGTATTTGGGTACGCAGTCCTTTTTCCGCTCCTAACAAGGTACCAAGCAATGTACATGTATGTTCTTACAAGTTGGCATTTGATTGTTCGAACAATGAGGCTGAGTATGAAGCTCTGATTGCTGGCCTAAAGATTCTTAGAAAGCTGAATGCTAAGAGAATTGCGGTCTATGGCGACTCCGAATTGGTGATTAAGCAGGTAAAGGGAGAATATCAAACGAAACATCCGCGGATGCGGGCTTACCGGAATGTTGTCCTTGATATTTTGAAGCAGTTTTCAGATTATACCTTGACTTGTATTCCTCGCATTCAAAATGGAATTGCAGATGCGCTTGCCAAGGAAACAAGTAACTTGAAGATCCCAATGAATTCAAGCAATAAGTTCGAAATCCATGTGAAGCACCGTCCTACCATCCTGGATAATCAAATATGTTGGCAATTTTTTCAAGATGATGATGAGATTAATGATTTTCTGCAAAGTAAAGGTAAGTTCAAAGATACCTCAATCGATATGGAATATGATGATGGTGATGATGTTCAAGTTAATCAAATGGAAGTGTTACAGTTGAAAGATAACATTATTCTTAAAGGTTTGATACCTTTAGAAGAACTCTTTTATCGGGATGATGTGGCCAAGAAACCAAATTTACGACCGACTGAAAAAGGAGTGGAGGATGTAAATATTGGGACAGCTGAAAACCCCAAGATGGTAAAGTTATCCAAGTCATTATCACCGGAGGTAAGAGCTGAATATGTGAGTTTTTTGTCTTCATTTGTTGATGCTTTTGCTTGGGATTACTCAGATTTAAAGACATATGACACCAATATCATCCAGCATACTATCCCTATTAAGCCTAATCAGAAGCCTTTCCGAAAAAAGCTAAGAAGAATCAATCCGAAATTGCTTCCATCGATTGAGAAGGAGGTAAACAGGTTGTATAAAGCAGGAATCATTGTTCCTATCATATTTTCTGATTGGATTTCCAATTTAGTGCCAGTGCGGAAAAAGACAGGTGAGATTAGGTTGTGTATTGATTTCAGAAATTTGAACAAGGTGTCATTGAAGGACAATTATCCATTGCCTAAGATGGATCATATATTGCAGCGAGTAGTGGGTGCATCTCGGATGTCATTACTCGACGGGTATTCTGGATATAACCAAATCTTGGTTCAAGAGGACGACCACGACAAAACAGCCTTCACCACTCCGTGGGGGACATTTCACTATGCCAAGATGCCATTTGGTTTGAAGAATGCTGGTGCAACTTTCCAGCGGGCGATGGACATGGCTTTTGCGAATGAAAAAGATGTTTTCCTTGTTATATACCTTGATGATTTGACTGTCTTCTCAAATTCAGATGAAGAGCATATGTATCACTTGAAGGTTGTTTTTCAGAAGTGCAAAAAATATGGTGTCTTGCTTAATCCTAAAAAGAGATTATTCGCCATGGATGAAGGTAAGTTACTTGGTCATATTATTTCCAAAGATGGCATTCGTATTGATCCGACACGTGTTGAAGCAAACCAACAAATTGACCCTCCCAGGAACAAGAAAGAGATTCAGTCTTTTAATGGTAAGATGAACTTTTTGTGTCGTTTTGTCCCTAACCTTGCTGAGCATTTGAGAGAAATAACAACTATGCTGAAAAAGGACAGCCAAGTGAGGTGGACTGAAGATGCGGTAAAGTCCTTTAATTTGGTGAAGTTGGCACTATCTTCAGCTTCGGTGTTAATAAGCCCGGATTACACCCAAGATTTCATTTTGTTTTCCTTTGCTTCATAACATACCATGGCAGCTATGTTAATGCAGAAAAGAGATGGACATGAGAAGCCCATAGCGTTTTTCAGTCGAACTATTAGAGACGCAACCCTGAAATACAACATCATTGAGAAACAAGCTCTGGCACTGGTAAAGGCATTGAAGGATTTCCGGGTATACCTTTTGCATTCCCATATTCTAGCTTATGTTCCTAACGCTGCCGTGAAATATGTTTTAGTACAGACTGATCCGGAAGGAAGACGTGGTAAGTGGATCACAACTTTGCTGGAATATGATGTGGAAATAAGGCCCACCAAGCTTATCAAGGGACAGGGGCTAGCGAAGCTTATGGCTGAATCCAATTTTCACGCATTAGACATAAATCTAATTGCTGCTATGTCTGAGGAAGATGAGGAGAATTCGCCACTTCAGGTATCGGAAATATTTTTTGATTCCCCATGGTATTCAGATATCATCTATGTTCTTCAAAATTTGTCATCACCGCCCAGCATGACCAGAAAAAAAGGTAGGACTTTGAAATTCAAGGCTGCAAAATTTTTTATTCTGAATTCTGCACTTTATTGGAAGGATCCAGGTGGTGTGTTATTAAATCATTTGGTGGAGGAAGAAGCGAAAAAGGTAATGGAAGATTTTCACAAAGGTGACTGCGGGGGTCATCATTTTTGGAAGACAACCGCCAATAAGATTTTGAGAGCTGGGTACTATTGGCCGACATTGTTTGCTGATGTCTACAAAATAGTTAAAGGTTGCCATGAGTGCCAGATTTTCGAAGGAAGACAGAAATTACAGCCATTGCCACTCAAGCCTATTGAGGTAAGCGCCCCTTTCTAGCAGTGGGGTTTGGATTTCATCGGGGAAATCCATCCTCCTTCATCGGGACAATATAGATGGATTCTAACAGCCACTGATTACTTTACGAAATGGATCGAAGCAGTGCCCACACGACAAGCCACCGATTCGATAATTATTTCTTTCCTTGAGAACAACATCTTGTCTCGTTTTGGTTGCCCGAGTAAATTGATCACAGATAATGCAGTGACTTTTAAATCAAGAAAGATGATTGAGTTTTGTGCGAAATATAAAATCATTTTGGGGCATTCAACCGCCTATCACCTGCAAGGAAATGGTTTGGCAGAATCTTCTAATAAGTCTCTAGTCAATATCATAAAAAAGTTGTTGGACATCAATAAGAAGAGTTGGCATAAGAAGCTGGTGAATGCGCTATGGGCTGATCGGGTAAGTCAAAAGAAGTCAATTGGTATGTCTCCTTTCGAGTTGGTTTATGGAGTAGATACAGTCTTTCCTACTTCACTTACTGTTCCGGTGGTCAAGCTTCTTCAGGAGGTTGATAGTGAAGAAAGCCATATGCAGAGAAGGATAAATCAGATGATTCATTTACAGTAAACGAGAGAAGAGGTCTTCCATAATACATTTAAGTTGCAGGAAAGAATAAAAAATATCTATGATAGGAAAGCGAAGGCAGATAAATTCCAGTTGGAAGAGGTGGTACTGAAGTGGGATGCTAGGAATGAGGACAAAGCTAAACACGGTAAGTTTGACAATCTCTGGAAAGGTCCATTCAAGATAGCAACATATCGAGGTCAGAACGCCTTTCTTTTGAAGGAGATGAATGGTGAAGATTGTCCAGGAGGGCCGATCAATGGTCGGCTGCTCAAGCGCTACCATTTTTTAGATGTTTTCTACTGATCACATTGTCATTGTACATATCATGTCTTTCAATTTCATTGTAAGTGTGCACTGTATTCTTTTCTTCAGTCTGGGGCCCGAAGTGAAGGCTATAATTCTAAAGAAGGATTTCAGTTTTCATTTGAGTCTGTTTAGTCGGTTTGTTTCAGTCATTTCTGTTTTAAAAGTTGAGTCAGTTTAAGTTACAGTTTCAGTCAATAAATTGAGTTATCAGTCTTGAGTTGTTTTGTCAAATAAATGGACTCCATAGCCCAATGGACGAAGGCACTGGTCTGCTCTCCCAAAGATCTGCCGTTCTTGGCACCTCCAAGGAGCTACCATTCCCATTGGAGCCAATGTTAGAGTTGGTCTTTACAGCCCTCCGTCAGAGATCATTTCTCTTATTGCATTTCATTGTCTAGGTGTCTCATTCTGCTCATTAATCTGCATTCTGTTAGGGGCATTCCATTGACTGACGGAAGGGTTTGGTTTTCTTTTTTCCCTCATGCTTGTACCTACTGGGTTAGTCAGAATTTCTCCAAAATCATCAAAGTTCATTTCAAGTCATTTTCAGTCATAAATGCCATTTTGGTCAAAAGGAGTCACTTTGGTTTCTGAGTCTAGGGTTTAGTCTTCTGACATGTCATATAATGCCCGCAGGCCATGAGGATGGTTTTCAATAAAGCTCTCAGTTCAAAATTTCATCATCAAACATATTCGAGGACATTTCTTATTCAAAACTCTGTTTTGAATAAGAAATTGTCCAATTCATTTTTTTTAATAAGATGTATTTTTCCACCATGAAAACTTCAAAGCAGACTCTGGTTCTCCTTTTCCAAATATCAATGCCAACATCCCTGCAAAAAAAATAACCATGTTCGTCATTTCAAGTCCAGAAAGTCAGTGAAAAGCAAAAGACAGAGTTCATTAAATGACAAAGTGCCAAAATAAAAAGAACATTACAAAATGGGTTTTGAGAAGAAAAAAATCAAAACCATCTCTTGCAAGATATTTCTCAAAGCTATTTAACCCATTTGCATCAAGAAACATTCATAGAATCTCATGGAGAAGACGAATTTCAAAGTTGGAGAGCAAACAGTGTTTGAGTGAAGGTCGACTGTGTGTGATAATAGTGGTGCGACGTGTTGGCATAGGGCGCGGCGCATAGAGCCAAAAGTGACAGAGTGTTTTACCACAGGCGCGCCGCACCCAAAGGCCGCGGCGCATTGAGCCATCAAGCCCGAAATTCATCAACCTTCTGTAATTTTTCAAAATCAAACAATTTTTCTTGTTCCAAGTAAGTGGAAACTCTTTGCTCATTGATTTGAAGTCATGCTTGGTGTGTTTGGGACTGAAGATCAAGTGTTAAATGGTGAAAAACTTAACCCTATACCTATAATGAAATTTGCTCCATAGGTTTTAAAGAGAGGTGATTGTAATTTGAAATTGGGTGTCAAAGCTGGAACTTGTCAAAGTGATCTCATTCCACTGTTATTTGTGCTCTTGTCACTGTTATTATCATATCATTGTTCTCACTGCTATTATCATTGTTGTTATACCGTAGTCCCTTCCTATTTCCACTATTCCCATATCCCTTTTTCCCTTTGTTCCCGTGTCAATGAATTCCCAAACCCTATCACTTGTTACCACTTCCCTTCATTGATAAAAATCTAAGTTTCCACAAGATTCAAGGGCTGGCTTATGTCCTTGATTTCACTTATATATTGTCATTGCACTCCTATCCCTAAAAACTACCCTCATCACTATCACCCATTCCCATATCATTTGTAAGGGTGTATGATCTCAAAGTTTTCCAAAGCAGTGAGTAAATGTCTGTCCATTCCAAAGTCATTTAACAGTCCATTGTATTCACTTTGACACTTCCTTGCAGCCTCTCATTTCATGTGGCACACTTGGCATTGAAAAACAAACATATATTTATCATCATAGACTTGTCAGACACCTTGTTTTCAACACCATGTCAGAGACAGATTCACCATATGAGCAGGGATATGAGCAGGATAGTGATTCTACAGCAGAACTAAATGTGCCAAGGAGATCTCATAAAAGTGGCAGGTATGTCAGGGAGGAGCCCACTTCTTTGACCAATTGCAGGCTTGCCCGCTTGCAATGGATTTTTTTTCAGCGTCAGTCATGTTTCCAGTATTGCGAGATTATTGCCCGAACTCAGCATCATCATGAGTTAGCTCGCCTATTTGTCCTACATTTGCATAATGGTCATGTAAATCTTGCTGGAGTGAACTTCACTTTGACACCAGAGGCTATTTCTGAGGCGACTGGGATACCGAACATTGGTGAGGAGTGGAATAAGAGACAACAGCTGGATAGAGCATATTATGAGCCTTACATTAGACCTGGATATTTGAGGCAGCTGAGCAAGGTATTTCGATTCCGGTTTCTGAAGGAAGAGTATGCACCACTGATGAAGCTCATCATTTGTTATTTCAGCTGTGAGGGTCGTTTCTCACATCTTTATGCATATCACATCAGACTTTTGATGCATTTTACTAGAGTGAGACTGATGAGTATCCCCTATTTCATGTGTTGAAACATAGAGTGGATGACATTCCTTGTGCAGAAGAAGACCCCAGCGCAGCAGCATAACATCATTTATCATTACGCACTCATCAAGATCATTGTAGTGCATCAGCTTGGATTACAGGGCATCTCGTGGGATGAGTTCATTTCTCGTGATTTCTTTACAGCACCACAGCTTCCTCCCGAGATTTTTTATGATGAGGCAGAACCTTCACATCAGTTTGAGATTCCTGAGACTGAGCCTATCAGTGCTCCAGTGTGTGTGACATATCATAGAGGCCACAGAGTCTTATTAGCAGCAGCACGACGAGTACTATCTCCACCAGGGGTGGAAGGGGTCTCGTTATCTTCATCAGCAGCGCGAGTACTATCTCCACATGGCGTGGAAGGGCTCTCTCCTTCTACATCAGCACAGGTACAAGTTCAAGACAGAGGAAAGAGGCCTATGCACGATGAGGGCCCCTCAGGAGGCCAAGATACTAATTTTGTTTTGATCGATGTTGATGCGAGCTCTCCTAGCTTGAAGCTGAAAGAGATCATCCAAGAACAAAAGGCTGAGATTGACACTTTGAACTTGAAGTTACAGAGAGCTCAGTGGGTTATACATTATTTTGAGCAGCGTAATAAATAGCTGGAGGATCAGCACACACTCATAGAGGTGCGGCAAATCCGTGAAGACCGGGAATTGGCCCGGAAGAGACCAGGTGACATGACACCGGTTGAGCGAGAGACTTGCCTTACGCACGTCAACATTCATCTGGAGAAGCTCTTGGCGAAAGCCAATAGGGACAAGGACATGCTCAGACACATGAAGACTCACTATTGGGCCTGTACACACTTTTGTAGAGCAAAAATGAAGATCCTGAAGGCAAGGTTGAGAAAGGCACTGAAACATCGAAAGAGGCCGGCTCCACTCCGAATCTTGGCCGAAGCTTCCTTGGCTGAGCATGAGACATGATGTGAGACCTTCAATCCAAATTTCAGCAAATTTGGAGAATATTTTGTCATTTTGAAAATTTTGGTTGCAAAACAGGTTTTTCCGCCCGACACGTCGCGCCACTCGACTTGCGCTTATGATTGGGACATCTTCTGGAGGAAAACTTTGAATTTTTGGGTTTCTCATGATATATTATGTATGTTCAGGAATGGCCGAAGCATTTCATCACAGTCTGGGCTGCCTAAAGGGCCAAAAACACCATGAAAATCACCTTTCTGCCACCTTTTGCACCAGCAGGAAGTAGTCTTGGGAGAATGAATTTTTGGAGGGGCAAATGAGCTCCAAATTGAAAAATTCCACTTGGGGTGGATAACAGACATATAGGGATTTCCAACGAGATATCATAAGATCGATTTGGACTTCGGGAAGTGCTCCAAAAATAGGTACAAAGTAGCACGGTGCATAGAGATTTTGAGCGCAGCGCATAGAGAATTTTGACCCAATTTTTGCCTTTCAGCTCAGAAATTCGGCCAGTTTTGACTAGTTTCACCTCTTGATGTAATTTTTGATCTATCTTGATGTAATTTGGTAACCATGATGTAATTTTGGCATGTATTTACTTTTTCTAGATGATTCATTCACTAAAAAGTGAAAATTAAATGAATGAATCAGCTTCCTTCCTTTTAGAGGCAAGTTGTTTGGTTGCCTAGATTTCAGCTCCTTGTTTAGAATTGGTTCAAACTGCTCCTAGAAGGATGAGCTCGACCCTTAGAGACATGGGAAGGGGTTATAATTGTCTATATATTGTATTTTCTGAGACATTTTCAGGGTTGGACTCTTGGGAAAAGTTTGGCACCTCATTGTATATCCATTTTCAGATTTTGGCAAAGGAAAGACCAGAGTTTTGCAGCACTTGTTGGGATCCTTGTGGCTTCTGAGTTTTGATGATGTTCTTCTCATGTTATTGTAGGTTTCATTAATTTTATATGTATGCCATTTCCCTTCTCTTTGCTTCTGAATTAAACAAATGAGTAATTGAGGTAGAATTCATTGATTTGCTGGTGCTCTGCCTTAGAATTTTGTTTAGTTTTATATGTTTTTCGTCAGTTTGAAGAGGATCCTTGCACTCTCTTTCCCTCTTCAGCTCCTCAGCAGTATTTTCAATCCATTCATTTGATCTCAGACATCAAAGCAGCTGCCTACCTCGCCCCAACTTGAAATCTGCAAGATTTGGCCTCATCCCCAAGCCCAAAAATTGTTTTTCCCTTTTTCCAACAAAAACCCCTAAAAATAAAAATCAAACCCTCCTATTTGTTTATCTAGCCTAAGATCAGTTGTCGTTTTAGTCATCTCAAGCCCCTTTGAACATTTTTCATTGAGATTGACCCGGAGAGAGCCCTCTCCTGTCCTCGTAGGGCTAGCTACGAGGCTGAGCTTGGTTTGGTGTTGTCCTTCTTCTGCCTTATTTCAGCCTAAGGTGGATTTGGGAACTAACACCTCCAAGGCACATAATTTACCTATTCATAATATTTAATGTAGATTCCATTAAACTTTTTATGAAACTATGGAACCCTTGCTGGACATACTTGATGTTTCATTAACGTTTTGTTGCATTACCTTATGATTTGCATTGGAAACGATGGGATTGTCTTGTATGCATTAACTCATCGTTTCGATTACCCAGCCCTATTAATGCAAGTCATTTCTCACTTGACTATCACATGGGCTAACTACGGTCGACAACCACGTGTATGGTCGATCCAAGCTTTTATCAACGGTGGTGATCCATTTGTAATTTATCAATGTATTGAATGATTATGTTTTTCTACATCGTTTCATTTGTATTTTCTTTTTTTCTGACTTTCCCCTGATGCGAACAGTGCATAGAAAATCCATTCGACTGAATTTCTACGAATCTCTATGAAAAAGATGAGACTATTACTATTGATTCTTTTTGTTCACATCATCTCATGAGAAGGTTGAGATTATGTTTATATTCTAGATTTAGCATATTCAACTTGAATTTCAGTTTAAAGTTATCAGTTTGATTGGTCATTATGTTTATCATTCGACATACCTATTTTTATAGAGAATTTTTTTTTATCCTTTTCTCGTTTTGAACATTAGAATTTATAATTTGTTAGGTCCCTATATCACTAGTATAGTCCCTTATTATTGTTAGTGTAAACCCCTTATTGTTATTATTGTACCCTTGTAACCCCCATTTTGTTATTATTGTGCCCTTAAATTATTATTGTTAGGTCAGCTAGGATTACATTGTGGCCCACTAGGATTACATTATGGCCCCATGGACTCCTATGTATAGAAAGGAGGTTTTGTAAATTGTATCATCCAAGAATTGTTCATTTATGTAATGTATTGGAGGTTTCCCCCTCGAAGTGGCTCATTTCTAAGGCGTTGATATCTCCTTTCTTCTCTTTTTGGAGCTGGTTACACAACATTTGGTATCAGAGGTTTGGATTCTAGGGTTTCGCTGCTCCAAACAGGTCATCGTCGTTTTTTGCTACTGTGCATATACTAGGTTTCAGAAGCTGAAATTTTTTAGGGTACAGAAGCAAAATCACGAGAAGATTGTCATGTAATTTGAACTTGGTTCACAATATTTTCAGAATATGATCTGTGGAAATTAGATCTTTCGAGGCTCTCATGGTCATCGTGGCATTGCGCTATAAATTTTTATTCTCAAAAAGTTTAGAATCTAAAATTTTTGTAGTCGGGAAAACTGAAATCCTGAGGAAACTCGTCAAAACATTTTAGAGCTTGGTTTCCAATATTTTTGGAGATATGATCTGTGGAAGGTAGTGCTTTTTCAGGCTCCCGAATTTCATCACAAAGAGGTGATCGTGGGAAAATTTCAATAACTCTCTCTCTGAGCATTGGATTGGAGTGCCGTAAAAATTGGTTGCAATTACACAGACTTTAGGTTCTTAGCTATCAATTTCAGAGGCAAAGGGTGAAACAGTGACACGTGGCAATTCGTACAAGTTCGCTATACTGAACCGGTCCATAATTAGGTCATTGTGGGAGATTGGACATAACTTTGTCTTGGAGAATCCTAATCAAGTCAAATTTAGCATTCAAGAAAATTAAAGGGCTACTTTAGTGCGAATTTCAGATATTGAAGACACAATCAAGGAGAGATAATACAATTTAAATATCGAGCTCCTCAAAGAAAGTAAAAGGTGTGTATTTTTTTTTTCCAAATTTCATAAGTCTTGTTTGAAGAATCAAGTTGAATTGATTCCAAGGGCATATTGTAGAATAGATATCAATATTGGATTATAAAATGGCCCCTAAAAATAATTCAACACCCATTAAGCCTTTAGAAAGCTCTACTATGACTCATGAAGACGAAGAATGGCAACATGACATATCAAAATTACAAGAGCAAGTGAAACAAATTTCGCTCTCGCAAAGAGAAACAAAAAATGACATGGAAGTTTTGAAGAAAGGCGTGGAATATAAGATATATGGCATGGAATCTAATATTGATGGCATGGAGGCTGGCATGGAATCTAAGATGGATTACATGGAAGCTAAGATTGATGAGAAAATGGAAAACATGAAGAATGTTCTAAAAGCAGACATGGAAGGTTTGACAAAGTTGATACAAGAAATGTTTCCTAATGGTGAAAATATAGTAGAAGAACCTCATGATGAGAAAAAAATAAATGTTAATCGTGATTTCATAGACTCTAATGTTGGCGGGAAGAACCACCATATTCCAAAGATGGATATGAGGAAGTTTGATGGAAAGGATCCTGTAACATGGATACTACAGATGGAGCAATATTTTGATCTCCATAACGTGCAAAACACACAAAAGGTACGCATTGCAACCTTACATTTAGAACAAAATACATTTGTATGGTATCGATGGCTTTGCTCCCGTAAAAAAATTGTCACTTGGTCAATTTTTACGGAGGAAATGATAGCACATTATGAGGATACAAAGAGCAACACCTTCTTTAGCCAATTGATAAATCTCAAACAAAAGGGTTTAGTGGGGCAACACATTGAGGACTTCCAAAATTGAATATAAGGGTAACTGATATTCCAGAGGAACACAGGATTGATCTCTTCATAGGTACTCTAAAGGATAACATCCAACATGAAGTTCGTGTTTTGGAACCTAATTCATTGGAGAAGGCATTCAGGTTGGCAAGAAAAGTTGAATGTAAAATTATGGCGACAAGGAAGCCTACCACTCAATTCTATAAAGAAGGGAGTGTTGCTACGCCTAGATTTCCACAACCTACAAGGTTGACACCACAACTATTGGAAGAAAAAAGAGCAAAAGGGCTTTTCTACAGTTGTGATAGAAAATACACTAAAGGTCATAAGTGTGCTAAAAAGAAATTATTTTACATAGATTGTGAAGAAGAATAAGAAAATGAACAAGAAGAGGATATACACCAGGAACCGGCCCTAGAAGAGGAAGATATGAATCCGACCATATCATGTAATGCACTGGCAGGGATTACCACTCCTCAAACTCTCAAGATAGAAGGACAGATCAAGAAGAAAAAGGTAATAGTGTTTATTGATTCAGGTAGCACCCATAATTTTATTCATTGTAAGGTAGCCAAAGAATTAAATTGTTTCCTATACCCAACACCGTAATGTCAAGTGATGGTTGCAAATGGAGGAACTATAAATTTCTCTGGGAAATGCCATAATATCAAGCTAACCATGGGGTGATATGTATTGACTAGTCCAATGCTTTCCATTCTTATGGGAGGTGCTGATGTTGTACTAGGAGTACAATGGTTACAATCTTTCGGGACGGTAACTTTTAATTTTTAAGAACTTTTCTTGAAAAAAATTTCAGAAGGAAAGGAAGTTGAATTACGAGGTATTGCAGGGAAGCCAAGAAGGATAATAAGCTCTAATGTCATGAAAAAGCTTCTAAATAAAGAACAACAAGGCATAATTGCACAATTATGCTCACTAGAAGTTCCAACATCAAAATCATCTATTCCTGCAGATCTCTAACAAGTCTTGGACAATCATTCCAAGGTGTTTGAAACTCCCAAAGGACTCCCACCTATTCGTGATCATGATCATGCTATTCATTTGATTCCAGGAAGTGTTCCTCCAAACATCAGGCCTTATAGATATCCTTACGCCCAAAAGAGTGAAATTGAACGTATGATTGCAGAAATGTTAGAGGCGGGTATAATTCAACCTAGTCAAAGTTCTTTCTCTGCTCCTGTAGTATTGGTACACAAGAAGGATGGATCATGGTGAATGTGTCCAAATTATAGGGAGCTCAATAAGCTCACCATTAGAGATAAATTTCCCATTCCTGTGATTGATGAATTATTGGATGAATTACATGGAGCAATTTATTTTACCAAGTTGGATCTTCGTTCAGGATATCATCAAATTAGAATGAAGACTGAAGATATTTCAAAAACAACATTTCGAACTCATGAGGGTCATTATGAATTTTTGGTCATGCCTTTTGGCCTTACCAATGCACCTTCTACATTTCAAGGGTTGATGAATTCCATTTCCAAACCCTTCCTTAGAAAATTTGTGCTAGTATTTTTTGATGATATACTAATCTATAGCAGGTCTTGGAAGGATCATGTTGAACATGTTGACAGAGTGCTCAAACTATTGCAGGAGAAACAATTATATGCAAAAACATCCAAATGTTTCTTTGGAGTACAAGAGGTGGAATATCTGGGTCATATTGTATCTCACGAGGGTGTTAAAGTAGACCCTAACAAAATTAAGCCATTAAGGAATGGAAAGTCCCCACAACCATAAAGCAGTTGCGAGGATTTCTCGGGTTAACAGGGTATTATCGCAAGTTTGTTAAGAATTATGTGAGAATAGCAGCACCTCTAACAACATTATTGAAGAAAGATGCATTTTCATGGACTCCTGAAGCAACTAAGGCCTTTGAACGTCTTAAAGAGGCAATGTGCCTAGCACCGGTCTTAGCTACACCAGACTTCACAAAAACCTTTATTGTGGAATGTGATGCCTCAGGAAATGGAATTGGTGCAGTTTTAATGCAGGAAGGAAGACCCATTGCCTTTGAAAGTCGTCCAATCAAAGGAAAGTATTTACAGAAACCTATTTATGAGAAGGAAATGTTAGCAATACTGCATGCACTAAAGAAATGGAGAACTTACCTAATGGGAAGACACTTCAAGGTAAGAACTGATCATGATAGTCTTAAACACTTTTTGGAACAAAGACTATCTTCAGAAGAGCAGCAAAAATGGGTCACAAAGATGTTGGGTTATGACTTTGAAATAATCTACAAAAAGGAAAGCTTAATGTTGTTGCAGATGCACTCTCAAGAAAGAATGAAGAGGTGGAAGCATTGCTTTGTGCCATTTCTATTATCCAACCAGATTGGATAACCGAAGCAAGAGATGAATGGAAGAAGGAAAAAGATGTATGGACACTCATTCAAAATTTACAGCAAGATCCTAGTACATCTGATACATTTAGTTGGAAAAATGATTCCTTATGGTACAAAGATCACTTATATCTTTGTAAGAATTCCCAACTAAAACAAAATATTCTTCTATAATTCTATAATCGATTCTTCTATAATATTCTTCTATAATTGTACAAAGGTATAAGTTGTATATTCAATGTAATAACATACTTTATGACTTCCCTTCTTTGGGATCTGTCGTAGAGTGAAATATTGAATTTATATTAAAATTCACTCTAATTTCCCATTTTTCTCCTAAATTTAGATAATCGTTACTTTATTATCAAATTTAGGATTCTGTTGGCTTTCAATGTTATTTGGTTTTTTATAATTACTCTTTTAATTCCTCTATTTAAATGAGAGTTAGTTAACAAAATTTAACATGTTTCTATAAAACTACACATAAAACTTAATTTATTTGACTTATATAAAATTTAACTATGTACAATAGTATGTTAACTATTATAATATTGTAGAATTTCTGAATTGCAATTATTTCTACTTACAATCTAAAAATTATATTTTTTAATTATATTACTCTACTCATTTAGAGTAATTGAATTCCAGAATTTAACGATAAAAAAATTTTATAATACTTTTTTTGTGGAACTAATTTTGGAAAACCATTTTTCCAGATTCGTATAGTTTTCCACAAATATATTAATTTCTGATGTACCTCAGTACCACCTATTCCCTCAGGTTCATATAGACTTTTCCAAATTTTTCTTTTGATTGCAATCACATAATTAATTTTATTCTATTTATCCTCTTGTACTAAAATTCAGTTTATGATATGTACAGGAAGAAGTTCCACCTTGAAGCTACTCTTACAAGTATTATTATTATTACTTAGATACCTTTTATGTTTTTTCTTTTCGTTTTTGTCGATATATTTTCTAAATTTGATCTATATGTTTTGTTAGAGGTTTGTTTTATTTAATTCAATTTATCTTCTTGTACTAAAATTCAGGTTATGATATGTACAGGAACTTCCACCTTGAAGCTACTCTTACAAGTATTATTATTATTACCTGGATACCTTCTATGTTTTTTCTTTTCGTTTTCGTCAATATATTTTCTAACTTTGATCTATATGTTTTGTTGGAGGTTTGTTTTATTTAATCCAGTCTCTGCTACCAATTATTTGTGATCTGCTATCTGAAATGTGATCAATTCCTTATTTCGGAGTCAGTCAATCCAAAAATGGGAGGCTCCACCCCCATTCTATCCATTTTACACAATCCATCTCCATACCTTGTAATTGAATTTTGATGCATGACGAGATAAATTTGCTTAATTAAAGCATTATATATATTTTTATCTTTGGATGGTTTATCAAATGGTTTATCCTCATAATCTCCACTGATTTTGTAAAAGAGCTTGCTACATGTAATTCAAAATTTTAATACATTTTTATTCGTACATGTTTATAACTACCTTGACTAAATATTAATATGCATGAGATATAATTATTTCTAATATGACAACATTTTATACTTCTCTTTATAATTTAATACGATTGTATGTTATTTATTCGGTCATATTATTTATATGCATATTTGTGTATCTAAACTATATATATATATATATATATATATATATATATATATATATATATATATATATATATATATATATATATATATATATATATATATATATATATATATATATATATATATATATATATATATATATTTTTTTCATTTATGTTTTATTATATTTTTACACTTTATTAATATAATTGTTTTGTCCAATTTCCTAGTACATACACTGAAATTGTGCAATGAAAATTTAGATATTTAGATGGACTTAAACAACATATTTAGACCCTTACTCAGGTTTTAGAGATTTTTTCTGTTTGTCCCTAAATTTTATTTAGTATATGTAGCAATACAGAAAAGTTAACTGTACTCCTCCATAGTTAATCTATGTTAAATACATATGACACTTTTATTTTCTGAACTAACCACAATATATTACACATAATAAAATTTGATCTATAGAACTTCAAGCGAGAATTTATAAAAATATTAATTTTTCTAAATTCCACCTCAAAATTAGATAAATATTACCAGTAGTATAAAACATAAACGTCACATAATGTGCATACCACAGATATACAGACTATTTGTCTCTCAATCTTGAGCTTATTCGACAACTCTCCCGTGAACATAAACCATTTCCTCCTAAGTTTAGACAAACTCCTTGTCTCACTAGGAATAGCTTATCTAAGCTAGCTTTCCCTCAACCTATTTCCATAACTACGTATAGTTATTTAGGGATGTTGTTTCCATTAGCCTAGGCCTTTCTTTTGTTTTTTCCACAAAATCTCCTTTCAAAACTAGCTTTTCCTCTTACTAGGTTTATTCTTACCTCTTCTCAGTAAATTTCCACTTTAGTGAGGCTTTTATTAGGTATTTTTCTCCCATATAATAAAATTTACTTTATTTTATTTTTCTCCAAGGATTTCTGGAAAATTTTAGGGAATTCTTAGGAATCTATTCCATCCTCATGGATTTGACTTCCTGGTCTCAATTTATTCTGTCTTTATACCATGATATTACATCTGCATTTATATATTAATTTCCAAAATTAATATATAATTACATAATTTATTTCTTAGTTCCCCCTTACCTTTATGTGTATTCTCCATTTATAGAACGTTGAAAATAGGGATATTACAACCTGCCCTCTTAACAATCCTGAGCAGTTGGAAGGAAAGCAATCATAAGGAGGAGAAGGGTCACCTAAAAAAGAAGATAGATTCAAGACTGTTATGAACAAAAAGAAGAATAGTAAAATGCATGAAATTCAAATCGGTAGCCCAATGAAATAGGATAACATGCAAAATAGATATGAATACTGCAGGAACTTGGGGAAAATTCAAAGGAAGTTGAATGTATTGATGACGAAGGGCAAGGAATGCTAACACAAAAAGCTCAGAAAGCTAAAAGAAAGGCACCATTGGAATCAACAGAAAAGTAATAACACGTGCAAATGGTGGAGCAATCAGCCATGGAGGTAGATACAAGCAAGGAGGAGTTAAGTACAAAGGAAGTAGTGTTAAATTTTTTTTTGCAATAATGAAATAATTTAGAAGACATTTATACCAGATGACCAGAAGAAGTTGTGCAAAGAAACATTTGAACAATTTTGACCTCCCAATCTCAGAGACAGATGGATATAGCAGAAAACTAGAACTCTCAGAAGGCCCTCTCTTGAGAACCTAGTACCCAAAACTAAAGGAGGAAAAAATAGGGGACGAAAGAATTTACAAGAATCGATACAAATGGGAGGAGAAATGTTATTTAATTCGGGAAGGGTAATACAGTTATCAATGGTATTCCAACAACTACACAAATTTCCTCAATGAAAGTGATCTCCTAGAATATAATAGGCTTAAATAGTAAAAGGAAACAACAGTATTTAAAATAAATATTAAAAACAAAGAAGCCACATGTGATGCTGATTCAGGAAACTAAGGTTTCAAGGAAAAGACTAGAAGAAATGTCTATAGATTAGAGAGGCAGTGTCAGTGGAATAGCCATTTTGTGAAACCTAACTGAGATTATGGCAGAAGGTTGGTTTGTGCTTCCACCTATTCTAACTGGCCAATTTGGACAAATTGGAATGACAGACAAGATTCTAATTTCCTTATTCTATAGGCCTCATATTCCAAGAGAAAAAGAGGTGTTCCTTAATAGCATAAGAATTCTTAGTGATATGCATAATGAGAAATATTGGTTGTTGGGAGGTGACTTCAATATGATTGCTAGCTTGACAGAGAAAAAATGAGATATAAGGAGAGAGGAGACGAAAACAGAACTCTTTAGAGACCTAGTAACTGACCTAAGGTTAGTTTAAATTCCCACAGTGAATGGAAATTACACATGGAACAATAGAAGAGGGGGTGCCCACCAAGTAGCTTCAAGGCTTGATAGATTCCTAACATCAGAAGCCTTGGTTAGCGGTGATGGCTTCTATGAGGCCGTTATCCTTCCAACTCCAGGGTCAGATAACTGGCCGACAAGTATGGAGATTGACATGAAGGAATGTAATAGAAAACGACCTTTTCGATTTGAGGATTTTTGGCTATGGGATCCAACCTTCCTAGAAAAATCTAAAGGATGGTGGGAATCTAGTCAAGCTCAAGGTCGAAATAGGATACACTCATTCCAACTTCGTTTAAAAGACTTAAACCAACAGATTAAAAAATGGAATAAAACTGAGTTTGGAAACATTCAGTAGGATAAGGAAATATTACAAGGAGAAATGAAATGAATTCAACAACAAATTATTCTACTTGGGCGAGTAGAGAATCTGGTGATAGAAGAATGAAACCTTCTAAGTAAACTTGAAGAGCGCAGGAAACAATAGGAAATCCTATGGAAACTAAAATCTCCCATTTAATGGCTAAGAGAAGGGGATAAAAATACAAACTATTTCCATAAGGCTATGATATAGAGAAGACAGCATAATCGTATCTTTTCCCTAGAGGACCCAGGAGGAAATATGCTAGTACAACATAATGGTATGGAAGCCTTGCCAGTAAATCACTTCAGTCATATTCTAATAGAACCATATCAACATAGATCGGTATCCGTTGAATTTATAACACAAAACATACCTTCAATAGTCAGTCGTGAACAAAATTTGGCTCTTCTAATAGAGATCACTATAGAGGAAGTAGAAGAGGTGGTCAAAGGTCTTGCAAAAAATAAAACCCCTGGGCCGGTTGGATTTACAGCTGAATTCTACCAGGAAACTTGGTCCTTCATTGGTAGGGACATATGGGAATTATTGGATCAATCTCATAGGTCAAGATAGGTATATCCAGCCCTGAATTCCACCCTCATTTCCTTAATTCCAAAGAAGGATAACTCTGATGAACTAGCAGGTTTTCGGCCTATAGCTTTATGCAATTTATTTACAAGATCTTATCTATGATTATGGTGAATTGTTTGAAACCTATTCTTCTAACCCTAATTTCTCCTTAGCAAACTGGTTTTGTGAAAGGTAGACAAATTTTGGATGCCATAATCACAGCGCAGGAAGCTATTCACTCTTTTATGACCCTTAAAGCTAGAGTTATGTTGATCAAACTTGATTTATCAAAATCATATGCCCGTCTTAGCTGGAATTATCTTAAATATATTCTTCAGGCATTTGGATTTGATGTAAGATGGATCTATTGTATATTGTATTTTATTTCATCTCCTAATTACTCCATTTTTCTTAATGTAGTTCCTTCTACTCCCTTTAATGCTACCTTGGGGTTAAGACAAGGGGATCCAATTTCCCCCTTCCTTTTCATTATTGCAAGAGAAGGCCTTGGTCGACATATTAAAATTAATATTCAAGGAGGGAAGCTTAAAGGCCTTAATCTTTGGGGGGCATGCTTAAACTTCTCCCACCAACAGTTCGTAGATGACATTATGCTTTTCTGTCAATCTACTTTGAAATAATCTAAGGCTATTCTATCAATTCCTAAAGACTTCATGGAAGCCTTTCGGACACTTATCAATAATGACGAATCAATTTTTTTTTCTTTAATACTAATCTTCTCTCCCAATGATTTCAATCACATACCTTGGGATTCAACATTGTATCCTTTCCTATGAAATATTTAGGAATCCATTTGAGTCTAAATTCCCTTCGGGTCTCTAGGTGGAAAGATCTCCTAAACCGCATACAGGCTCGGCTTCAAAACTAGGCATTTCGGGAGCTTAATGCTCCGATTTGTGTTGTTGTTTTAAGAACAGTCTTACAATACATTATAATCTATCAGCTCTTGTGACTAGAAATGCCTAAAACTAGTTGCAATGATATGGTAAATAATTTAAAATAAATTCTATGGAAAGGATCTCAACAAGCCCGTAAATGGGCTCTCCTTCCATGGGATAAGATTATAAAAATAAAAAGGATAGGATTCTTGGCATTAAGATATCCTTATTTGCTAATTCAAGTTACGAGAACCAAAATATGGTGGAGATTATTAAAGGGGGCTAGAGATTTGTGGAAAACAATCTGGGAACGGAAGTATGATATGCCCTTAACTAAAGTAGGGAAATTAAAAGTTCAAATGACCCCGAAAGGATCCACTATTTGGAACTTGGCAGCATTAAATAAATATCTCATCCAGGAACACAATTTCTTGGAAATCAGAGGAGGAAAAATTGCCCGGTTTTGGGAGGACTCATGGCAACAAAGGGAGAAACTATTCAGTCGAATTGATTTAGGGGAGATTTTGCTATTCACAAATAGGCCGAATACTAAGTCAGTAGCACAATTTTGGAATTAAGGGACAAAGCTTCAATGGAGAAAATGGAAGCTAAAATACCAATGGTAGAATGCTCCAAAAACTCATCAATGGGAGAACTAAGAAACCGAACTTAAAACTAGAAAACTAATTGTAACAACAGGAGACGATATACTGAGATGGGGGTATCGCACTAAGGGAATGTTCACTATACAAGAAGGCTACTACATAAAATCAAACAATATACATAATACAATTGTTCTCCTTTGGAAAAATATATGGTCGGAAAAACATTGGCCGAAAATTGAATACCCTTTGTGGCTATTTAATCATGGCAAGGTTCTTACTTAGGATCAGTTGTAGAAGAAAGGGATGTATGGCCTTTCAGCATGTACGATGTGTAAGAATAATGAAGAAATGATCAAACACCTGCTAAATAACTGCTTTGTATTTCATACTCTGTGGCAAAAACTTTCCTCCCTATTTCAACAAACATATATAGTAGGAGCCTCGGGCATACATTTGAAGTTTGGAGAAAAGGAGGGTATAAAATCCTTGTCCTTAACAGAGCATGGGGACTCTCCATCAGTTTTCTCATATGGGCCATTTGGTAAGAAATAAATCAAATAACATTCAAAGATGATTATAGGAAACATGAAGAGATATGGAAAATGGTTCTCGAAAATATCAAAGAAATTGTCCTCGCTGAGAAATGACATGAAGACAACTTGAAATTTAATGGGCATGAAGCTAGGATTTTAGCTATGCTTAACCTGAAACCCCAAATGCTCGCCCTGGCCTCATGGAAACAAAAACCTCTGAATAGACATCCAAAGAATCAATTCAAGGCTCCTCAACAAGGGTTTATGAAGCTTAATTATGACGGGGCCTCTAAAGGAGATCCACGTCAAGTAGGGAGCATGAGGTATATTTTGTGATTCATAGGGTTTAGTAAGTATAATTTATGCAATGGACCTGGGATTCGCTACAAATAATGAAGTAGAACTCACAGCGGTAAACTAAGGCCTGCTAATAGCTATGAGAGAGAAGTATCACAAAATTATAGTGGAGGGAGATTCAGCCATGGTAACCGAGGTTCTACAGAAGTTGCAGAAGGGGAAAGGTTTGGGGAAATTTAGTTGAAGCTAGTGAACAACTCGTCTAATCCAAGAAATTAATGACATTCTTCCAAGAATTGGTTACCTTATCCCATCACATATTCGCAAATTGGGGAATGAAGCGGCTGACTACTTGGAAAACTGTGGTTGTACTCGAGGGTGGCATCTACACATCAACTGAGCTGAAATGGTATAGGAGGAGGAACTAAAGTCTCTGTAGGTAATCATTTCCAGGGATAACGAGGGTACACGGGATCCCCGATCGGGATGCCAAGTGGCTAATCGAAGCGGCGATGTGGCACGAGGTCGTGTGTACCACATGGATAGCTGATGTGGACATGAGGAGAAGATGGTGGGTACTACCACCCACTCCAAATAATGACGTAATTAAATGAGGGTGGTAGCCAACTCATGATATTAAAGAGGTGTTGGAAACAGCGTCGACATGTTAAGTAAGTTACAAAGGCTAAAGGTGGTAAGGGGCAAGGTGGTAACATGTTCCTACAGTTAATGGTGGAAGAGAGAACAGACAGGGAAGCTGGCGAGTGGGTGCAGGGTTGGAAGATGGGTGTGCGTTACTTATCCAGGTATGTTCTTAGCCTTTGTATCTTGTCTCTCGCTGCAATAGGAGATAATACTTAGGTCTTCACCTTGTTTCTACTCCTTGTGTATGATAGATATGAAATATTCTGGGGGTTCTATTTCATTTTTGGGTTTCAGGATAGCTTTCTCAATTTGATGCGGATTTTTATAGTGGTTAAGCTTTTGAAGATTTGTTGTTCTGAGGATTTGGGAGTGGATGTTAATTATCTTGTTGTTATGTATAGTGGTATTGGGTCTAAACCTACGTACCTTGTCTTTGTGGGGGTTGAGGGTTTTGATTTCTCTAAGCTTGGTTGTACGCTTGTTGCAATTAAGGAGTATGGTCTTAAGGTCTTTGACCCTATTTTCACCCAATTTGATTCTGAATGTATTGCTTTTGGCTCTGCATAGCCTCATATCAACTTTTCATGTCTTGATTTTTTTTCCCCTTTGTACCAATAGACCGACCTTCTGCTCTATTTGCAACCTTCACAGCTTGGCTCGCCAATCCTATGAATTTCACTATATGGCCTCAAATGACTTTTCTGTGGGTAGCGTTCTGTTGAATTCCTCGTTTAGGGTTCTACCTACTCAGATTTTTGCAATGTTATGTAGAGGGGGGGTTTGGACTCCAATTATCATGATGGTCATCCAAAATTCTGGTGTCGAAAGGGTCTCATTGTTGTCATTCCGCCTGGTTTGTGAGGTTTCAGTCCTATTTCTAGGGGTTTATATCTAAATTTTCGGGATTTCAGTCTGTTTCGGTGGGGTTTTTATCCTCTGCTATGGGGTTTCAGTTGGGTTATGTGGGATTTAAGTGCTCTTCAATGGATTCGCATCCCTAGGTCAGTTCACATGCATCAATAGAATGGAAACATTCTTTTCATGCATTATTTGTCACGGAAGTTGAGGCTATTTATGTTTCTTTGGAAAATGGTGGTCATTCTTGATTATACTATTGCCACCTTTATAACTCGTCGGGTGACTAGAATAAGGAATGATAACATGCATTACACTACTAAATATGAGGACGTTACTCTCGACAATCGGGATCTTAAATCATATTAAGGTATTATTGATTTTTTTTTGCAATATACAGGTATTTTTATATCATATTCAGGTGTTTCTTTAGAATTTGTCTTGCACTCGCCCTGGAAGTGCCAGTCAATCCAACGATTGGTACTCCACCTACTACACAGAATGGTTAAAGGTCAAGCAGTAAAAAAGGATGCCAAGGAAAAAGGAAAGAAAAATAAGAGTAAGACTAAAGCGGGCCCCAGAAGGAGGGGAAGGAAGTATGGAAAAGAGATTATGGAAAATATTTTTAATGCCTATGTGACAGGCACTCTCTCTCAAGTTAAAACTCGCATTTCAGGTTGGGAGCGTGACTACCACACCAAAGAGGAGGACAGAATACAATAGGCAGTGATGGAGTTTCTAAACGATCTAGGCAATACCAGAAGTAGATTGTCATAATTTCAATAGTATATTCATACTTATTGGACATTGAAATTTATACTGGCAAAAGTGATAATCAGTGTTCAGGAAATTAAAGGGGACCCAAAAGATGCCTCTATTTTAGCTCAGATGAGAAGAGACATTCAAAAAATATACCTTATGAAACACCACCAGAATGTCTGCATGGGCCACATAAATCGACAACTACAAATTATGCATCAAGTGGATATGCCTGGTTCCAGTGTAAAGGACCCAACACCTATCGAGTCATTTGATGATTGAATTTTATGAAATCCTTCACTTTTTTGTCATTTTGATATGCGTATTACTGGTATCATTTACTTTCTAAAGTTCTTTCATGTAAGAGACAATATATTGGACATATCAGATAGTATTAGGTTCAAACATTATCAATTTTGGTTGGCCTATAACTCTTTAAGGTGGCCAATAGACCTGGTTTCCTACGTGCTGGTTAAGGCCATCCAGAATTATTTTTTGTAACCTACTTTTCTCTTTTTGATTAATGGAAAATATGAAGGATCTGCTAAACTTACAAAAAAAAACAATAAAAACTTAATTTTTTCATGATATATTCATAATTTTTTTAAAATAATATGTAATGTATATGCAATTGATATCAAAATATTTTACATAACATGTACATTGACATTTTATGACAAATCAAAATAGCTTTTTGTTATTAACATATTTTTAAGTATATGTCAATATTAATTTGTACTAAAATATTTTATCAATAATCACATTGTATGATTTAAACATCTTACTCATGGATTTTTTTTACTTCTAATTACTTTACAACATATTCATTTTTTATTATTATAATGGACTTTTTTTTTTCTTCTATTTAGAACATCATTTTTAACTTTTATTTTTATTTTAGAGGGGAACCACGAGAGAGACAAATTTACACATTCCTCTCATACTGAGTTGTAAAATGAGCCTCTCGGCTCAATAACTAGAGTGTGTTGTGAACTTAGGGTTAAAGTTCAAGTTTACATGTACCTTAAAGTGCCTCAAAGTTTAATTTAGGTTTATACATTCCATTCGAATATGATTTAAGTTATTTTATTTTATTGGGAAGCTCCTCGAGGACACAAAGGAATAATTTAAGCAATTAAATATGGGAATGTCTTAATAATTTAGATAATATTAATGTTACAATAAATATAATAATGAGAACTAATTTCATAGTTCATCTGTAACAGAATGCAAAGTTAAAGGGAAAAAAAAAAAAGTTTACAAAAAAGGATAGAAGATTAGCATAGTAAATCTTGTTCCACAAATCATTCATTATCATAAAAATTTCATGGTATGTTTATGTGTCTTTTTGTTTAGGTTTTATTGGATCTCTCTCCAACTTACTCTTGAAATTGCATATTTCTTTACTCCTGGAAGCAGAGAGTATATACAGAACAACACATAACCACTATAAGAACCCCTCTCTTCACATAAATCGCGTAACGATCTATATGCCAGTGTAGAAGTAAAAGCTAACACATATAACGAGGAAATTGAAAAAAAAATCATAGGAGACAACACAAGAAAACAAATTTTCATTTGTTTTACATACATAGAAAATTTGTTGTTACAAATCAAAGTACAATCATATTCTACGCTATGCCTTAGCACACATCTTGTTTGTTCACACCAGACTCGAACTATTGCTATGTATCCTCTATTTTAGCTTTCCCATCTTCATGAGCTCCTTTTGTTTTGGTATCTCGAACTCTTCTAGTTTTTCACTGCTCTTCTCTTTTCTTCTCTCTCTCTCATTCACAAATTTTTCTTCCCCCTTCACAGCTACCAACTCTCCCTTATTCCATTTTTTTTCACACCCCTTAATCTATGGTTGGAAGGCTAAACCATCATAGTAATTTAGTTTTCTTGTTTCTCCAATCCCATCATTATTGCTTCAGATGTTGAAAAATCATGATGGTTCGACTATCTCACTAATAATCACTTCTCCATTTGGTTCCTCAACTAATCATTAGTTCTTTATTTGTTTTTATAGATGATCATTTCTCCTTTGCATTAGTAGTCCATTGTCTCACCACAAGCCCATTGGGACACATGGAATCATTACAACTCATTCTCCATGGTAATTCTATAGAAATGTACCATAAAAACAACATCAATTCACTACAATATTACCGTAGTAGAGGTGTTATAGCAACTATGTTGCACCAATGTAACAACAAGGTTGTGTTGTAGTAGGGGTGTTACAACAATGGTGTTGCAGCAGAGATGTCAAAACACCAGTGTTGTAGTGGAGGTGTTATAGCAATAGTTTTGTGACAAACTTAATTGATCTTCTAAACTACCAACCAAAATCAAATGATGTGGATTTATTTTGGACAATGATGCTCCTTCATCACCCTATTAAAGCAACATCACAAGGCACCTCGCATGGTTCCATTTCTCATAGCATATTTCTGAGTTGTAAATCCTATTCCAAAGCTAGTGGCAGTTGAACAAAAACAAAATTTTTGTAACTAAGATTATGAAAAGAACATAGAGAAGTTGCTTATATGGAGAACTTGGCATAAGGGGTAGGAGTTGATAGCTTCAAATGATGAGCTTGAAATTTTGTTCAAGAGTGTAAGGAAAAGCAGGAGTATTTATGTGAGATCTAGAAGAAGTGAGGTAGTGAGGAGTCGATGAAGCAGCGGCAAGGAAGGTAAACAAGGAGAATAAATGTGTGACCATAGTGCATTGATTTCACTATAAAGCTTATTATAAAGCATAAATCACATTGTAAAAGCAATGAATATAAATAAATAAGAGTGTGAGAAAAATTAATAATAAACTAATAATAGTAATAATCTAATTTTAAGGTCACATCCATGACAAACACCAAATTGGTGCAAGAGACCCCCTTGTTTGTGAGATCCTGGAGCTAGAGAGGAGTGAACGGAGCAAGCACAAGGAAACCAAACATGGGGTATGAATATGTGAGCATAGTGAATCATCTACATTGTAGATCATATTGTAAAGCATAAATTACATGGTGAGAGAAAATAATAATTTCGAGAAAATAATAATAATAATAAGCTATTTTTAAGTTCACTACCAAGCTAGATACCAAATTGGCATATAATATCTCTTTGTTTGGGAGACCAGAGACCCCACCCCTTATTTGTCTTTCATACAATTATTTGATGTACATAAGTGTACATAGACTACCACTGCATATTGGAACATATGATGGAAGCACATATTTGAACCATTAGGCACACCAAAACTTGGATATTTAGGATTTTCTTTTACGTATAATTTTTTTTTTTTTTTGAAAATTAGTTAAAAATGTAATGTATCACAACATCAATTAAGTTCTATTATATATTACCATTATATATCCATCTTAACCATGGATCCTTTGAATTGAAAAATTATTTTAAAGTGCATAACTTGAATAAATTTTTGCACCTCAAGATATTTTATCCCTGCCATAACTAGTACAAACACGCCTAAAAATTGATAATAGAATCCAGATGGAGAGGGAATTAAACCAGCCGGCTACCACTCAAGCTATTGTCCTTTGACATTGTTAATAATATTTATTAAATATCACATATTAATTGTATATTAAGAATTAAATTAATTATACATCTCCATATTATTATTATTATTATTATTAGAAGGTAACTAGTTTTGTTTACTTTCATAATTTCTTCTCTTGGGGTATTGAAATATTTTAATATGATGGACATTAAAATAGTTCTCCTTACTCTTCCACATATATAAAAATTTGATATTGAATAAATTAATTAATATGGATATCCAATAGATGAAATATATTAGCTCAAGTGGTTTTGTGAACAATTTGTTTCATTAATGTTCACATTGTTTTTTATTTACAAAATATTTTATTTTTATTTTAAAAGAGATATTTTTCTCCATGTATCTCCATCTCAACAATGAAGTTTCTCTAGTGAAAGTGAAATTATTGATGTTTTATAATATTTTTAATTAAAACTAACCAAATATATATTCATTATTGCTCACATAGTTTTTATTTAGAATATATATATATATATATATTAATTAAAAAAAAAAAAAGACATGTATGTCTATATTGAACATCAAAAGAATTATACAATGCCTCTCTATACAATAAATCAACAAGAATAATATTAAAAATTCAAAAATTCAAAAATATATTTTAAATTTTTAAATACAAATAATTTATTCACAAAAGTTATTAATTGAGCCTAGAGGCTCATTTTATAGCCGAGTATGAGAGGGATGTGTAAGAATAATTAATTGAGTTAAATTTATGAATATATCATGAAAATTTTAATTTTTTTGGTTAAAACTTTTATTTGGTCCTATATATACTTTATTTAGCATTCAAAAATACAATTTAAACAAAGTAAAATAACACATTGTATTTTATACTATAAAGAAGTTTACACATGAAGAGATTTGATCTCTCTGAGCTTAATTAGATCCATACTTAAAATAAATCTATGCTGATTAATCTCTATTAAGATATTCTCCACTATAATTATTAATAGTTCTCAATTTTCCTCTGTTGATAATCATTCATTGTGTTTTTAATCATTGTGTTTTTAGGTTACATTGATCCATTGAGAGTTAAATGCAAACATAGATGGCATTGAGAGATAAATGCAAATATAATCATTGTGTTTTTATGTTACACTGATCCATTGAGAGTTAAATGCAAACATAGATAAATGCAAATATAGATGGAAGTAGAGATATCAACCAGGCAGGAATCGATCATTACAATAAATTTAGATGTGCTTTTGGAAAACGGTATGAGATCCAGTAGAAGGTTATCATAAACTTGTTCTAAGGATTAGTAGATTCGTTCACAACACATTATGTCAAGAACAACAAAACGAACATTATCTCAAGAACAAGAAAGTCATAATGTCATAATATGGTATCATGAGAACTTTTCTCAAAGATACTCTCGCGGATTCTGGTCCTCGGTGAGTTTCAATCCTCTGCCCTTTCACTTGCTTTATTTTTAACTTTCTTTCTCTCTTTCCAAACTTTCTACGGGCATAATATTGGGGTGTTTTTCAAATAGGAATAAGTGGACTGTACCTATTAATTACACTATACTAGATTCATAAAAGTACTCTAATAATCTCACATACTAAATACTATGAATTACACTCTACTTCAATGATTGGATTCGTAAAATTACTCTAATAATTTCACTTTCACGTACTAAATTTTAACGGGGAGGCCAACAACGTAATTTTTGTAGCATGTCATTTTCAATTCCAAAGATTAGATTAGTAAAACTAGTAAAACTACTTCGTTTCGAAATAACTTTAATTATTAATTTGAGAGGTATGTTTTTGGTAATTATTGATGGAGAGGGTATTACTATATTATCTTAAATGTATTTAATTATGGGAAATTAAGTTGTATAATATTTGTTTTTTATATTGTATCGATTTGAGATGTATATGTTTGGGGACTATTGATTGATTGGGTATTAAAGTGTTAATTTAGATGTATTTAATTATGGGAAATTAAGTTGTACAATGTTTGTTTTTGTATATTGTATCGATTTGAGATGTATATATTTGGTGACTATTGATTGATTGGGTATTAAAGTGTTAATTTAAATGTATTTAATTATGGGAAATTAACTTGCATAGTGGATTGTTTGATTTGCAAATTGTAATGTGTTTTTATTGTATTTATAAATATAAGTTGGATGTTGTTTTCATATAATTTAAAGCATTTTTTTATTTTCTTTTCGAGGTGGTTCAAGGACTTTGGGGATGAGTGACCACTACGTCCATGGAAATGGTTCAGGGTAGATCCACTTGAATCAGAGGATTGTCATTAGAGTAATAAAATTTAAAAAAAAAAATTGACAACATGTAGTTGGCCCTTCTGTTTGTGCTCTTCATTCATTCATCTGTCTCGAAAAAAATAATGGAATTGGAGCTTCTTTTGGGTGAAAAATATTAAAAACCAATCAATGACTAGCTGAACGATAGCATCAAGCCAGTAACCCTATGCTATGTCCTCAAGGAGATCCTCACAAACATGGAATGGTACACATAGTTTTTTTTATCTACAACTTTTTCCAATTTAACAATCTTATTCATATCTTTACACATTTTTAAAGAAATTGCTAGTTTTATTAACAACAAAATAACTAGAAAGTATCTATATTAATATATAACACTTGTATACTATGCATTAAACTCAAGCTAAAAAATACAACAAAAATATTAACAATGATATTTTTTCACTTAATCATGAACTCCCATGACTTTTTTGTGATATACATACAACAAAAATATTAATAGTGATATTTTTTTCACTTAACCATGAACTTGTTTTTGATATACTTATACAATAAATGATATGATGTAAAACATTTCATATTTTTTGCATATCTAATTGAGATTTAGCCACAATCATGGGTAGTAATAGGTATATATTCAATTATCAAATATAACTATTTAATTAATCCAACTTAGTTTAGATTTCTAAAAGAAATAATATTTTTTTTAGAGTATAATTTTTTTTAAATTGCAAAATTTAGAAAAAAAATTGCATCCTTCTTATTCCACTATAAATCTCAATGAATTTGTAGATATATATGAAATTGATATTAACATAAGTTAGTCAACATAGATCTTCAAATAGTTTATTTAAATTCCTTGTTGAAATATTTTTGAAAAGCATAAAGTTTAAACATATTACTCAGACATTTTGTTTTACTTCTAATTATTTTACATGAAATTATATTAAGTGAGGTGGAAAGTAACTACACATGCATAGCATGTTATTTTTGTTTTTATATTATAGGAATTTTAAATGTGTATATGTTTACTTATTTATTAATTTTTTTATTATCTAATAATAATAATAATTTAAAATAAAGTTATAATTTAGTTAATTTTTATGGTTTTTTTTTTTTAATTTTGGCAATGTTGTATTCTATAGTTAGTGTTATGCTTATTATGAATTTATGCTTATTCACATTTATTAATCATTTAATTTATATTACTAGTGATTTTTAACTATTTCTATTTTGAATATCAAAATAAATTTAACAATAGCTACCAATATTAATATACATAATGCATATATTTAGTTATCAACTAGTTGAATAATAAAAGGTTTTTTTATTATAAGATTTTAAAATCTGTATATGTTTATTATATATTAATATTTTTATTATTTAATAATAATAATAATAATAATAATAATTTAAAATAAAATTATAATCTAGTTAATTTTTATGTTATGAATGGATACTTATTTACATTTATCAACACTTTAATTTATATTACTGTAGTAGTTTTTTAAATATTACTATTTTAACTATCAAATTAAGATCTAACCATAATTATCAATATTAATATGTATAATGTATATATTTAGTTATCAACCAATTGAATAATAATATTATAAAAAATAATGTTTTTTTAACTAAACCAACTTAATTTTTTTTTTAAATTGATATAAGATTTTAAAAGAAATAATATTCTAGTATTACATTTAATATAACATAATTACTCTCTTTATATATATATAACCATTTAAACCAATCAAAATCAAAATATTTTTCCAATTCAATAGTTTTGTCCAGAAAACCAGCCATAATGGTAAAATCCAGATGCTGCACTAACAATCTCTCTCAAATCTTTTGCCATATCATGGTATTTAATTGCAGTGATTTTCTTTTAAAAAACACTCCTCACCAGTAAATCTGGATGCCACACCAAAGATAGAGCTTATCGATTATTAAAAATATATATATATAATCAATACACAGAAAGACTCCAACAAATATCAGACAGTGTTAACTGAAAACATCATCAAACATTATCTCTACAATACCATGACCGTAACCCTGTCATTATTTTAGATTTAGCAACCACAACTTTATTCTCCTTGTACTAAACAAACCCAGCTGCCATCTAGACAGTCGAGAGGCAATCGGGCATCCTCAACGTCGGAAAAGCAAAGAGTGGCACTTGTCTCGCCAACGACGCTGAAAGTGCCTCCTTCATATCCACCTCCGACGGATCACCTTCAACTTTCCAATCAAAAACGTGCAACAGTTGAGCTAGGGCAAGCTCAATCATCGAAGTAGCCATTAGAACTCCCGGGCATCCTCTCCTTCCAGCCCCGAACGGAAGCATTCTGAAGTCTGATGGGCTTCCTGTTAAATCCACAGACTCTTCCTGCATAAACCTCTCAGGCTTGAATTCTGAAGAATCTGTTCCCCACACATTGGGATCCCTTCCAATAGCCCACAAGTTGAACATTAGCCATGATTTCTTAGGTATATGGTAACCTCCTACTGTCACTGCCTGCATAGACTCATGGGGAAACCCTAGCGGTGCCCCTGGGTATAATCGTAGGGTCTCTTTCACCACGCAGTGGAGGTATTTCATGCTTGCCAGATCGGTCTCCTTTACTTTCCAGTGTTGCCCAACGATCGATTCGATTTCTTCTTTCAATGTCTTCATTATATGGGGATGTCTGAGCAGCTCACTCATTGCCCACTCTATCGTATTTGCTGTATTCCCTACTCCTCCGATGTACATCACCTTTTACAAATACAATGATTAATTTCTTTAATACCAAAATATTAGATTTAAAAATCAGAACTAGCAGCATAGCAATTTTCAAAAAAAAAATGGTGAATGGTGACTTGATGGAGAAGAATAGATATTCTTTTCTTTAAGGTAATAGGGCTAGTGCCAATGTTGTATGAAAAAAAAATATATATAGTTATCAGTAGGATGGTATTATTAGGATTGTGTAATTTGGTGATTATGAATGAGATAGCGTATTATTAAGATATAGTTAGTTATTAGTAGAATGATATTATTAAGATTGTGTAATATGGTGATTATGAGTAAGATGGTATTATCAGGATTGTATTAAGCATAGTTATCAAGTTCAAGTTCGAATTCGATAAGATATGATAAAAATTTTAATAGAAAAATTTTAATCAAAAAAAAAAAAAAAATTGTCAATATACATCTTAAAAATTGTAGTTTCCAAAAAATTATTATTCTAACATGGATATTTTAGACTATTTTTTTCTAAATTTATTTTGAATTTTGAATTAAATCCAATAAACTAAATAATATAATAATTTTACAAATACAATTAAAAAAAACCACAGTTATCACTTATTTTCAATACTTCTTTAGTTCTAAATTTAAATTTAAAAATGCTTTTCTAATTTGAAAACTAATTTATCTAATAATTGTTTAATTCTAAATTTAAATTTAAAATATTTTTCTAATTTCAAAACTAATTTATCAAAAATCCTTCATAATGAATATAGACATTTTTAAAAAATATCTAAAATTCCATAAAATAAATCATTGTAAAATTAACACCTATTACAAATTAACAAACAATTAGAAAACTGTACTTTCCTATAAATCTATTGTTTCTTTCTTTATACCCAGATGTCATCCTATCACTCTCACTGAAACCATTAACATTTTCTCATAATAAAATCACACTAAGTTCAGTCTGCTTAAACTACCCTCTAAGCATGTCATTTTTCGTTTCACAGCAAATTAAGTTTTATAAAATTTTATAAAATCACACTAAGTTCAGTCTGCTTAAACTACCCTCTACGCATGTCATTTTTCATTTCACCACAAATTGAATTTTATAAAATTTTATAAATTTTCTTTTTTATTAGAATAATATGGGTGAACTGGTAACTATTGTGTTAAGACCTAACTTGGATGTTTTTCGAAACAATTTAATTTCCACTTAGTTTTATTCTCAATCTCTCTTAAAATTGAAACTTATGACTTTTCCATGAACTTTAAATTTAAACTTACTACATGGTAAAAGCTAAACCTGCTATATGGTGGGGACGGTTTCGTCATAAACTAATTGATTTTTACTTGTTAAATAAAAACAAAATATTTTATTAACTAAAACAACCACATTCACATTAATAACCAAAAGGCTAGAGACCAACCACTTAGATTACTTTGGTTTTTTCTCATATAATTTTGTAATTCCCATTTAGTTTTATTCTCAATCTCTCTTAAAATTGAAACTTATGACCTTTTCATGAACTCTGATGTTAAACACTAAACTCCATATAAACTATTTAAATTTAAATCTATTATATGGTGAAGGACTAAACTTTCTCAAAAACTAATTAATTTTTATTTTTTAAATAAAAACAAAATATTTTATTAACTAACACAACCACATTAATAACCAAGAAGCTAGAGACCCACCAGTAAATTTGCTTTAATTTTTTCTCGTGTAATTTTGTTCTCCGCCTTATCGATCTCAGCTGCCATATCGAGGAGCACATCAACGAAGTCTTTAACAGGCTCAGCCTCATCCCGGCCATTCCTAGTGGCTGCCACTCGATGATCAACATGGTCGTCTACTATTTTCTCAAGCAATGCATCGAATGTTTTACTGGCCTTCTTCATGCGCCGCTTGATACCTTGCAAATCAAGAAAATCCAAATAAGGAATAAAGTCTCCAACGTTGAAAGCTACATTTGCCACCTCTGCTGTCAGATCCTTGAATCCTTTGTCACTGGCACTCAAATCACCATCAGAAAATTTCCTCCTGGTCAGCATTCTCCAAACTATATTGGAGGCTAGACTAGAGAAGGCCTTGCTCAAATTTACTGCAATTCTTCCGCTCTCGCTCTCCTCCCAAATGGAACGGATCGTGCAAGACATCTCTTCCTCTCGCACATGCTTGAAGGACTCAATTCTTTTGGCATTCAGCAGTTCAGACACGCATATTTTTCTCATTTGTCTCCAATGATCTCCATACTCGGCTAAGGCCACATCCTGAGAATTGTAAAATATGAATTTCCCAACGGTTGTTGGAGGTCGGCTGCAGCATACTAAATCATGAGTGTTGAGAAACTGCTTGGCCACCTCAGAAGAAGAAACAACTATGGTAGGGACAGAGCCTAAGCGCAGAAACAAAATGGGACCGTATTTGTCAGCAAGGCCTTTAAGAGCATGTTGAGCAGGCGTCGTCAATTGGAGGAGATTTCCAACAATTGGCCATGGATGGGGTCCTGGAGGAAATCTGTTATTCCTTCTATTCTGGTACTGCAATACACAGAAAAAGAACAAGAGAGTAGCCAATCCAAAAGCTGCTGCGGGCAGAGTAGGAATGAAGCTCTGAAAATCCATATTGGACCGTCCACCACTTGTCACTAGCTGAGAAACATTTTCTTATTTAAAGCCGTTCTCATGGGTGTCAAGCCAGTTGAGGATTCAAATCTCATGTTTTGTGTAACGTGATTATCTATCTTGACTCTTCAGGGTAGCCAGTAGGTGTGAAGTTACTGTAGTGATTATCTATATGGACTCCTCAGGGTAGCCAGTAGGTGTGAAGTTAGTGTAATTTTTGTCGTGGGAATTGTTTGTTGGAGGATTTAAATCTCATGGAATGATGTTTGATGTTTGTTTTTGACCTAATTATTTATTTTGACTTTTTAAAGTAGTAATTAGGGGTTAAGCCAGATTAATTTAGTGGAAACTATTTAAATCTCATGCTATAATATGTAATTAGATTATGTACTTGATTTTTCAAAATAGTAAGTAGGTGTAATTCTTCTGGTGGAGACTATTTGCATGAGGATTTAAATCTCATGGAATGTGATATGTCTGTAACCTAATTATCTATCTTGATTTTTTAGAGTAGTAAGTAGGTGTTAAGTTGGTTTAAATTAGTGGAAACTATTTAAATGGCATGTTATAACATGTAATTAGATTATCTATCTTGATTATTCAAAATAGCAGGTAGGTGTTGTTTGTGGAAATAACTAGTGCCAGATTGATATTTAAAATTAATAAATAAAATGGTTACATAAGGGATAACTAGGGAAACAAATGGGTGGAAACTCTAGGCAACAAATCAGTGGTAATTCTGGGCAACAAATAAGTGGTCTGCCAATAGGCATTAAATGAGCCCAGGTTGTATACCCTAATCTTTGAATAAATACCTTATCAAAATTCAATGATAAACATATACAATCCAGCTCATTTAATGTTTATCAAAATTCAATGATAAACATATTTGTGTCTAAAAAAACTCACAGAATAACCCCAAAACTTGGTAAGATTATAAAAATTCCCATAAAAAGTTAAACTTCAGTATTTTGGGTGCCCTAAGAGTTTTTGATGGTGCTGAATCTATTTTCACTATAAAAAATGCAATTCAAACACTCCAACTATCTAATTTTTTGAATTTCTTTTTACCAAATTACGACAAAAAACTGTCACTTGGCTCTTCTATTATAGACAATTCCATAAACATATACAACTCTGCTCATTTAATATACATAGTCAAACTAGTTATTTTTTTCAATGATAAACTATTTTTTTCATATACAACTCGGCTAATTTAATGTCCATAGCCAAGCTATTCTTTTCATTCTATTCTTTCTGTAACTCTAACTCCTAGGCTGTGAAAGACATGTAGCCCATTTTCTTCTTATACAACTCGGCTAATTTAATGTCCATAGCCAAGCTATTCTTTCTTTCTTCTGTAACTCTAACTCCTACCCGTAGCAAGACAGAAGCGAGTTGCATCTGTCATCCAAATAAATGCAACTGACAACTTTTTCAAACTTTTGTGATATTGACCACAAAAAACGTAGCATACACGCAAAGTGGCAGATGACTTTTTTTTTTCCATATTCAGAATGATGAAGAGAGAAGGAATAAAGAATTGAAAGCATCAAATATCGCAAGTGGAGCCCTGCCAGCAGGCCTGGAAATTGACGTCCTGTGGGACGTATTTTTGGTTTAGGAACGTATTTGACTGCCAATAAAAAATTACACACGTCAAGTTTGACGTGCCGTATACCTCTCCAACCTGTCAAAGTGACATCTAA
This sequence comes from Pinus albicaulis, assembly GCA_034641835.2. Lineage (NCBI taxonomy): Eukaryota > Viridiplantae > Streptophyta > Pinopsida > Pinales > Pinaceae > Pinus > Pinus albicaulis. The sequence goes on along the minus strand of CM076577.1, from coordinate 869,509,160 downwards.
TTTCACAAGTAAAACGTAAAAGTTTATAATACCCAATTTCATACATGTACACAACACATTTTCAACTTAAACGCATTGCATTGCCCAGTACTTATCATTAAACTCTGGAGCGATCAGTCAGCAGCTGGGCTCCATATGAACCATACGCCGCAATGATAGCGGAATGATACGCAATTTTACGCCCATTCAGTAAGAATTTATGGTCCCACTACGACGGAGGATTTCTTTCACACGGAAAATGTCAAATATCCTGATGCCAAAATTAAATTGCAATTACCTTCTCGTAATTTTTTTTAATATAACACGTAAAAATAATGGACAGTCGTCAATTTGTTGAAAACGTAATTGACAGCGTCAGAAAACACACACCCGTCTTCAAATTAACCGTCTTCAAATTCTCAATTGACAAGCAAAAATTATTTGAAATTCCAGGCCTGCTCGCCATGATCTTATCGCAAGTTGGGGGCAGGTCGAGATCACATGGCATGGGCGGTCCCTTAGTCATCGATTGAGACTGTAAAGTTGCAATGCAAAAACCACGTGTTTTCACCCAGAATCCTGCGATCATTTTTACAAAATCCTGCAAAGATCTGCCCAGAAACTTGTTTGCAGTTGTTAAATTTTGATATTTTGAGTGTGGTGAGGGTTTTTGATGGCGCTGAATCCATTTCCAGCATCAAAAATGAATTTTAAACACTCCAAGCACATGATTTTTCCAATTTTGGTTAACCAGATTCCGGCCAATTTTTACCATCCGGGCGATTTCGCATGCTTGGTAGACAACTCCTTTTGTTTCATGCGCACAATCCAAATTTGGGGTTCCCAGCCATGTGTGCGAACAGTGCTACTTCATATGATTACAAAGTGTTCACCATGACCTTTTGTACGGCATTAGTGTGTTTCACAGTTTGAATAGTGGAAAATAATGTTACTTAGAATATCACAATATTTATTTCATAGAATTAAGTATATGTATTGGCATATTCATTTTTTTTTTTCAAATAAATATACTTGTAGTTAAATAAATCACAAAATTCTAATAAACAAAATAATTTAATAAGAGTGTAAATTTTTAACAATGGAAGATACTTCACCATATTCTCAATTTTTTTTTTTTTTTTTCCTTCAATTTTTCATGGTACCTTTACTGACATGAAGATTGCATATTTAATGAATTTATCAATAACAATTAACATCTCATTATACCCTTATATCATCAAAAACTGTGAAATGAAGTCTATTGAGAAAATCTTCGATGGTATGTCTAGAATTAGTAAAGGCCATAAGGATCCTACTTGCTCCTCATATTAGATTTATCTCAGTCATAAATAATGTAATTATAGACATACTCCTCCACATATCGTCGCATGTTTACCCAAAAGTATCCTCTCTCCAATAATGGCAATTTCTTCTACCCAACACGATTCATGATACTCCTTCAAGAATCCCCTCGTGAGTCCACCTACCTTAGGAACATAAATGTATGAACCATAGAACAAGAGATTGTCCTGCACCAATAATTTCCTCGTCTTACCTTCCTGAATCTTCTTCATAATGTTCTTCATTGTAGTAACATTCTAAAATGCTTAACAAATACTTCTTTGCAACTCCTCAAGAAATTGAATCCAAATCTCTCCTAGTGTAGGTAAGTCTTCCTCCTCCTCAAGCACTGCCAACTATTCCTTTCTTCTCAAGGCATCTACAACCACATTGAGTTTCCATGGCCTATACTCATTGGTCATGTCAAAATCATCTAAGAAGTCCTACCATCAAGCCTGCTTTGGTAAAACCTTCGATTGTGTTGCAAATTAACTCGTCGCAATATTGTATACCTTCACTACAAACGATTTTCCCAATAGGTAGTGTCTCCATGTTTGTACACAATGCACTACTGCAATCATCTTGTTCTCATGCATGGGATATCTCCTTGCCAAATCATGTAACTTCCTTCTCTCAAAAGATGCAGGCATCATCTTGCATCAAAACTCCTCCCATGGAGAAATCAGATGCATATGTTTGCACTTCAAATGGTCACTCATAGTTTGGAAGTTTCAACACAAGGGTTGTCACAATCTTATGCTCGAGTCCCTAAAATTAAAGCGTGTTATTCTCAATCCATTTCCATTCTCCAACCTTCTTCAAGAAATATTTCAAGGGTGAGGCTATCTTGGAATAACCATCTACAAAATTATAGTAATAATTAGTCATTCTAGTGAAGACCCTCACACCAAGCACATTGTGAGGCTCCTCCTAATTTACTATCGCCTTAATCTTCTTAGGATTGATGTGAATACATCCCAATCCAACCCAATGGCCCAAAAACAGTATTTCACTCTGAGTGAACATACACTTTGACTTCTCCAAGTTCAACGGATGTTTCCTTCATGCCTCAAAGTATTGTGCCAAGTGTCTCTTATTCACATCCATGTTATCACTAAACACTATTGTACGTTTTAACCAAGTACACAAATCACCTGCAAATGGATTTTTAAATAGAAAAATATACAATGGCAGGAAAATAAAACAAACATACACAAAGATTTTCTCCTGGATCCCAAAACAGGGACTACCAGATTGATTTTTCATTATATTCCTTTCAATGTTACAATACATATATATACATGTCAAAACATTCATAAACCCCAATCCATTAACCCTATGTTAGAACATAATCATAGTTCCCTTGATTGGATCTAAAAAATACCATGGGTTGAAAACCATCATGCCCAAAACCATGTGCAAAACACATGCACAAAACAATCAGTAGGTTTGCCCAACATCTTTGGGCTCACCCCCATCCTTGGGTTTGCCCAACTATTATTGGGCCCGCATCAAAAAAAATCATGGGGTGTTTCCCCAGACCCTGTGGAGGGGGCATATCGCCCCCCTGCAAACCCCTCGACAAGGGGGGTTGCCTCCTCCCCTGTGACCCCCCGTTGTACCCCAGGTTGTGTGAGATCCAAATATCAATGTAAAAATGCTTCTGTTGTGGATAGAAGTGAATTTATTGAGGACTAGAAAACTTTGGGTGAGAGGATTTGTAATATTCCTCTTTTTTTGTAAGGTCAAAGTGGACGGAATCAATCCATGGTATTTACCATGTTATTCACACATGGTATCATCCCATGGTATCTGCCTTCATTTTTCAAAGGAAAACAATAAAATAAGGTCCATCTAACCTATAAAAGGGGATAAGGGCCACACAGAGGGGATCATCCTGAACTTATCTATCTTATTGTGTTTTGGTTGAGAACTTGGTTTTGCTAGTTCTAGCATTCATCCCAAGATGGAAACCCCACGGTGACGTTTGTGTGGTGGATCCATCTAGGATTCACAAGTGGGCTTTAGTATCTTAACTTTGTAATTGTTCGGCAGTCGTGCATGACATTTGCAGGGGGTTCCAGTATTTTGTATGGCCATGTGTTTGTTTCATTTTTAGCTAATAATATAAATAATAGGATGTGTTTCCATATCTTGTTGTCTTCGATGTTTTAATTGCAGTTATTTCTAACTAGAACACATATATGTACAAGATTGGTTGATTATTTCATTGTTTGGGTTATTACAACCATACAACACATGGAGCTAGTCGTGGAAAGAATATAACACACACCCAACAACTATGATATCATCAAAATATATCACCACATATTTGTCGAAGAATGGATGAAGGATCTCATTCATCAAGGTTGAAAAGACAGTAGAGGGATTACATAGACCAAAAGGAATACTTAGGATTTCATAACTTCCATATCAAGTCACCATAGTCACATTTGCATCATCACCCTCTGTTATTCGAACCTAATAATATCCCTATCTCAAATCAAGCTTTGTGTACACTTTGACCTTTGAAAAATTATCGAAGAAATTTTTTGAAAGTGGAAATAGATACTTTCTCTTTAACATATGTTTTCTCAATCTCGATATCCAAGACACATCCTTAACTCATCGGTATCCTTCTTCTCAAAATATACTATAGAACCATAACGAGAGTGACAACGATGAATAAAAACTACATCAATGAATTCTATCAACTAACACCTCAACTCATCTAACTCATAACCTAATAACCAGTACTCCACATGCCACCATAACAACCAAAATCAATGGTTTTTGCTATGAAATTTCCTATGATTTTCAAGTGTTTTACTTCTAGGGAATTTTTAGGGTGCTTGTTGGTATTTGAGAGTGAAAAATATCGACACTATGGAGAAATACAAAGGGACAAAAAAATTGGTAAGCTCATGTTTTCACAACACAAGTATATTGAAAAAATACTTGTAAAAGTCTGGATGAATACATATTTCTATTGTGAAACCTATAAATATCCCTTCCACTTCCCATTTTAAGTTGCCTTCAATTTTATGTCCCATAGTAAGGAAGAAAATTATTATATGTCTCATGTACCATATGCTAATGCAATAGGAATTCTAATATATTTGATGGTATGTACCAAACTAGATATTTCACATGCAGTGGGTGTTGTCAGCGGGTACATGGAAAATTCATTAAAAGTACATTGGAATGTAGTGAAATGGGTGTTGAAATATGTTAAAGGCACATTGCATGAGTAATTATTGTATCACCTTTAACGATAATAGTAATTTTGTATGCAATTACATTGATTCATATTTTATAGGTGATTTGGATAAGAGGAAGTCTACTTCAGTCTTTACTCTTGCAAAAGGATCTATTAGTTGGATGTCTAAGCTTCAGGAAATAATTGCTTTATGCACTATAGAGGAAAAATATAACATTGCCGATAATACATATTTCTATTGTGAAACCTATAAATATCCCTTCCACTTCCCATTTTAAGTTGCCTTCAATTTTATGTTCCATAGTAAGGAAGAAAATTATTATATGTCTCGTGTACCATATGCTTATGCACTAGGAATTCTAATATATTTGATGGTATGTACCAAACTAGATATTTCACATGTAGTGGGTGTTGTCAGCGGGTAAATGGAAAATCCATTAAAAGTACATTGGAATGTAGTGAAATGGGTGCTTAAATATGTTGAAGGCACATTGCATGAGTAATTATTGTATCACCTTTAACGATAATAGTAATTTTGTATGCAATTACATTGATTCATATTTTATAGGTGATTTGGATAAGAGGAAGTCTACTTCAGTCTTTACTTTTGCAAAAGGATCTATTAGTTGGATGTCTAAGCTTCAGGAAATACTTGCTTTATGCACTATAGAGGAAAAATATAACATTGTCTCACATTTTTGCAAAGAAGAAATTTGGTTGTAGGGGCTTCTGAGTGAGCTTGGTAGGGTGAAAAAAGCCTAATTATATTTTATGATAGTCAAAGTTTTATTAACTTCACTATAAATCTCGCTTGTCATAGAAATACTAAGAATATTGATATTAAGTACCATTTTTTAAGATAGGTTATTGAGAGAGGTGGATTAGATCTTTAAAAAATTTTATACTCAAGAAAATTATGTAGACAGGTTTATTAAACCAGCGTTGCTAGAGAAGTTGTGGTGGTGTTTGGTTTCTCTTGGCTTACAGAAGAGGTGACGAAATGGGCTCAAGCCAAGTATTAGGTAAATTTTTGTCAAGGTGGATATTTTTAAAATATGGTAATAATTAAATTAAAAAAAAAATGTAAAACCAACATTTACTTGGGTAAATATTTGGTGGTTAATCCAATAGGGTTGATTTAGAAAACCAACGGTAGTTCATATATTGAATGTAATAGTGCAAAATAGTTATAAGTTAGTTCAAGAGATGGGTAGAGTGGATTGCAAGCCTAATTGTAATTGTTCATCTTTGATAATAAATACATTACCTTGCCACGTGGATGTTTCCCTATTAATTGTCAGGGTTTTCCATGTAAAATTTTTTTTGCGTCTAATTCTCAATCTTACCATTATTCTCTGTTTTTATCAATACTAAATTTTGTTTTTAGAGGTTGAACTCCAACTCAGATATTATTTGTGGAAAATAGTTAGATAAAATCATATGATTATTCCTTTCAAGCAATGAGGTTGATACAAGTATTCTATTTTCCAATTCAAGGAATTCTTGTTGTATAGTAGAGTGTAATTTGTTATACATATTAATGTGCTTAATTTTTCATCCCGAATGTGTACTATCTATGGTTTTTTGCAAGAAAATTCCTTTATCCTTTTTTACCATTCCTTCATTTATTATTTGATTCTACCTGCCTCATAGTCATCAGGTTTATTATTCTTTCCTAAATGTCTGCCAAATGTACCAAAAATGATAATAAGTCTATGTATAAACAAGAAAATTTACACAAAAATTGTAAAAAGGCAACCTAGTTCAATAATTTATCCCTTTTAAATACGTTTCATATAATTTATTCCTTTGAATCTCAGGATCGGTTCAACAAAAAAATATGAAATGACATTTGGTGGTTCATTAGAGAAATTTTCAGGTTTAAAATGGGCCTCCAAAGGAATATTGTAAAATAATAGTGAAAACAATAAAATAATATGAAATTGCCTCATCAATTTTTTGAGAGGAAAAAAAAAAACTATTTTTTCAACTCATATTTTCAACTTATCTCCCTACGATTTTAGTCAAATTTTGAGAGGGAGCACTCATTGGATGCAAAATTTTATTTTTCATCCAAGTAGTACCATGTTGCATACTTTTGATGGACCTACTACACAAAAAATGTGAAATACATGAATAAGTGTGAATGCAATCACATTTTTTCATTTATTTTACATTTTTTGTGTAGTAGGGTCCATTAAAAGTGTGCAACATGGGTATTTAATGGATGAAAAGTTAAATTTTGCATCCAACGAGTGCTCCCACTTGAAATTTGAGTAAAATACTAGGGAGATAAGTTGAAAATACGAGTTGAAAAATTATTTTTTATTTTATTTTATTTTTTCGATATTTTTACCTTTTTACTCCAAAAATGGTGAATTGTCCCCCATGGTTGTGTTGGAAAAATGACTCTGTCTGATGGGATGGCGTAACTTGGTTTGTTGGCATTGATGTCAACTAGGCTAGGTTGATATGTTTGATGTGTCAAACTCAGGGGGTGTCCTATGGTTGCTATAGTCTCTGGTAGATAATCACCATAGTAGCAGACTTATTGGAGAAGCCATAAAATGATAACTATGGTGGTTGGGAGTCCAGGTTTTTAGCACAAGAAGAAGAAGAATTTTGAAAAGAGTTTAAAAAAGAGTTTGGAGCCATTTTTCAGGTTGCAAATGGACTCCAAGACTACATTAGACCTTCTCCACTCGAAAGTGCTTTGAATACGCTTTCCACCAGTATGTGGAAGTCCAGAAATGGCCGTCTGGATCAAAAATTGTTGATAGCTGAAGTAAGGAGCTTGGAGTCCTTAGTAGGAGACCAAATTTCGAAAGGCCAAAATTTTGAAACCTGAAATGTCGAGACCGCAGGAGCCTAGAGATTGGAACCTGAAATATCAGAGATCGAGGCCTCAGTTAATTAGAGCAGGACATATCAAAGGTCGAAGCACATCAAAACTCAATTTTGAAACCTCAAAGCAGAGGATATATCGGAAGGTCGAGGCCATCGGAACCTTAGAACCTCATAAGTCCTTACAAATTGTGATTCCTTGAAAGTGCCTAGGTTTGTAAAGAAGAAGAAATACAAAGGAAATTATTGAAAAAACAAGTATCGATGGACCCTTTCTCTCTCCTCTAATTGGACACATGGAAACAGGTGATTGGCCTTGAGGAGATGACGTGGCAGATGATGTTAGCATGAAATAGGTGTATAATGGAAACATGGAAGGTTGATTCAGCATTTTCAGTGACCCAAAGGGGAAAAATTGACTGACATGTGTCATCCCTAGGAAGTTGCCACATTTCAAATATGACAAAAATATGATGTCATTTCAGAGGTCGGCATATCGGAAGTTGGAGTTTTCGTAACTCCTATGTGTCTACATTTGAAAAATGTTCCTATGAAAGTGGCTCTAATGGTGATTGTCGTTTGGTCATGAGAAGTTAAAGGAACCAAGGGTAGAAGAGAAAAATACACAGGGAAAGGGCCCCTGATAAGATAGTGAAGGCATTAGAACCTAAGTGTTATGCCCTCAGTCACGACACTTGGTCCTATGATGGAAATGTTATAAAAGGATAAGCAAAGGGAGCTAAAAGAAATCATTACTTTACAATTTGGTAAGGTTTTCAATAAAATTTACGATATGCAAGGGCACTGATATAACACTAAAGTGGTATGTGAAGCCACCGATCATAGCTCTCGGCCTCATGATGAAAGAATAGGTGATAAGGGTTAAGTGCAAAGGGGCTAAAGGTATCAAAAATACGTGATTTCATAACATTATTTTTATATGAGCTAAGATAAGTTGTGGCTTTGATACTGCAGTACAGAGTTAAAGGATGAATGGGTCGGCATCTAGAAAGTAAATGCAAGATAGAGGAGTTGGTTAATGAAGTTAATGGCATATGCATAGATAGTTGGGACACTTGAACTAGGACAACGATTTTCAGAGAAGAATTGTTTGGCTTGTCATGATGCCGAATGAAATCATCTCTGATCTCCCGTGCATGCATTTTAGACTTAATTGACCAACAGAAGAGCCATGTTATGGTAAAACCAAGCTCTGGTAGCCATAAATAAGCATGGTGAGTCTCTTTGGAGTATGCAAGTGGACTGATATTTTATTCTCAGTGATGGAGAATCACACAGTGTGTTGGTGAAGCACTCAGGAGCCCATTCCCTTGTTTAATGCAATAGCGGAATTCTAGCATCAGACTCAATCACAACATGGAAGAGGCAGACGGAGGTGCACTCGAGAAGTGTAGAACCAGGCAACAGAGGCATCATTTTGAAAGTGGAGCAAAGGATAAAAACCAGTGATTTCAATCAGGAAAAGTGGGGGAAATCATATTTTTGTATGAGCTCAAGTGTGAGAGAAGAGAAATAAGCCCAAGTGATGAACTGGAGGAGAGTGTAGTAGAGAGCCTGTGGAATTGAAGGAAGAGTGCATAGGATAGGCTGTTTTTGTGAGAGGCCAAGAGAGCATGTGGAAAAGTTAAGGAATGAGAAAAATTGATCCAGGTGGATATCGGTGGCCACCCACCTATTCCATTTGGACCAGCACCATCAATTCTTGCAGCTTTTCACATTCAGCACAACTTACTATTTTTAGCAGGTTTTCAGGTCCTCCACTCTCGGGACGTTTGAGGCTTAATGATCCGGGTGGATATTGGTGGCCACCACCTATTCCATTTTGAACCCCCATCATCGGTTCTTTCGAGTTTTGAGATTGCAACAAAACTTACTGTTATGAGTTTCGGGTCTCGAACCGAATAGTTTGGGCTTGTGACATTTTTTGGGCATCGTTTGACCAACGAATTTCATAGAATGAAATTCGTCTTGAAAGTTGTGGTCCTCGGACAGAGCTTTCTAATGATGTATCATGTGCGTCAAACGAAGATCGGATGCCAAAGTTACGCCCCCGGGAAGTTGAACCACCAATTTACCCAAACGGGCGCCCATAGTTTTGGCGCCTCATCTCCTATGGTTAGGTTTTTGGACGTTTCGGATTCTACATTGTTTCTCAACAATAAATAGGCCCTCGAGCCTCATTGTAACATAGTTCAGAGGTCTGTAGCCACCACATCTCTTCTCAGAGATTCGCTACCATCACCCTAGCTATTTTATTTTCATTATGTATGTAAGCTTATTTCTGTTATGTGATATTAATGAAATGACGCATTATTTTCGCTGCATCTCTATGTTTATGGTTATTTCTGTATTCTGTTGCGTTCCTGCATAAATCTGGATCAGTGGTATCAGAGGGGGTCTGATCTTTCTTTGTTTTTCTTTGCATGTCCCCAACGCGGTCAGGGTATAAGGAGTTAGGGCTCGTGGGTTGAAGATTTGCAAGATCATCCTACCGACAACCGACCTCCCATGGCGAAAAGAAAAACGAGGAGCGGGGAGATATATCAAAATGCGCCGAGGGGCACTCGGGGGGGGGCAGGCAAGATGATGGATAACTTTGCTCAAATCCTTCAACGGCGCACGTATGGCGCATGCATCCATGACCACTACGGACGCACCACTCCCCTTGAGGGTACATATAGCTTTGACATTCCTATATTTGAAGGAAAAATAGATGCGGATACGTAGACGGATAGTTAAATTTATTTTGAAGGGTATTTCTCGATCCATGATTTCTCTGACCGAGAAAATATTATTTTTGCACTCCTCAAAGCCACCCCCCATGTCAAAGATTGGTGGGAAACCTACTGTGAGCAAGAGGATGAAGGGGAACGCTCTTTATTCTCGGCCACACCCACTTGGAATTTGTTTCGAGACAACATCAAGGAAAAATATTACCCCATGGGGAGCTATGAGGACAAATACATCCAATGGACCACGCTGCGGCAACAAAGGGATGAAGATGTGCATGAACTGACGAATCTATTCCATACCCTGCGCATAAAGTTGGGTATTAAAGATTCAGAGAGACATTTGGTGCTCAAGTACCACGGCTGTCTGCACAAACACATTCAGGAGGAAATGGAGTTCCTCAACATTACATTGCTTGGCATGGCATATCGCTATGCCGCCAAGATCAAGCATAAATTTAAGCAGAAGAAGAGAGACTTTGGATCTGCAAATCCGAAAGGTGCCCCCGAACTGAAGAACAAGGGGCAAGGCCAAAGAAATGCGACTCAGAACAACACCACAAATCCAAAGAAGGACACAGGGAAGTGGTGTGAATTTCATAACAGCCCCACTCACAGCACAAACGAGTGTTGGGCCAAACATTCTTTGGTGGCCGAACTAAAGGCACCCGAATCAGATGCATTTTCTGATCCTGAGTTAGAACCATACAAAGGCAATGACAAAGGGAAGCAGATCATTGATGCAGATCCTAGTGCCATTTTTGCCACCACCAAGATCCAGAAGGAGGGTCCAGAGGATCCAGAGGAGGGGGAGCGCCTCTTCCAGTCACAGATGTGGGTAAAAAGTTCTCCGCTGCAATTTCTCATCGATAGCGGAAGCCAAAAGAACCTCATCTCAGCAGAGGTCGTGAAGCGGCTCGGCCTACCGACCATAGCCCACCCGCATCCGTATACCATCGGGTGGCTCCACCCAGGGAGAGATCTCCGCATTCGCCAGCAGTGCCGCCTTCCGTACAGTATCAAGCCATTCACGGATGAGGTATTGTGTGATGTTGCTCCTCTTGATGTAGCTGATGTATTATTGGGCCAACCATACTTATGGAGGTGGCATGCTGTGTATGAGTCTAGGCCTCGTGCTGTTATTATTACTTTGGGAAATAACTTGTACAAGATACCGGAGGTAGTACCGCCTCCTGTCATCTCTTTGACTACTGCAAAACAACGCAGTAAGATAGTTTCCTAAACCAGGAAATTAATTTTCCTTATGACTCACTCACAGGGAAAGAAGAATATTGTGGCCACAACCTTGAAACAGGGCTCCCTTGCACGGCTGCAACAGATGGACAAATACGATGACAATTTCTCCTCGCTCATAGAGGTTCCTCTACACTGTCAGGACAAGCACTCCATTGATATGACTCCCAACGCACCACCGCCTGATGTTGCCATACATCCTGCAACTACACATACAGAATCCAAACATGTACTGTTTGAGGCTGATAAAGAAACCAAATTTACTAAATGCATCCAGCATACTCAGTTCAACATAATTTGCCTCATCTCATGGAGGATCTCAACCCAATGGGGACCATTGCTTCCTAAGGAGGGCGGAATGATCCAGGTGGATATCGGTGGCCACCCACCTATTTTATTTGGACCAGCACCATCAATTCTTGCAGCTTTTCACATTCAGCACAACTTACTATTTTTAGCAGGTTTTCAGGTCCTCCACTCTCGGAGCTGTTTTGGGAGCTTAATGATCCAGGTGGATATTGGTGGCCACCCACCTATTCCATTTGAACCCCCATCATCAGTTCTTTCAGTTTTGAAGTTGCAACAAAACTTACTATTTTTAGCAGTTTTTCAGGTCCTGAACTTCCGGAGCCGTTTTGAGGCCCTAAACGACGTTTTTTGGGCATCGTTTGACCAACAAATTTCATGGAATGAAATTCGTCCCGAAAGTTGTGGTCCTCGAACAGAGCTTTCTAATGATGTATCATGTGCATCAAACGGAGATCGGATGCCAAAGTTACGCCCCCGGGAAGTTGAACCACCAATTTACCCAAACGGGCGCCCATAGTTTTGGCGCCTCATCTCCTATGGTTAGGTTTTTGGATGTTTCGGATTCTACATTGTTTCTCAACAATAAATAGGCCCTCGCGCCTCATTGTAACACAGTTCAGAGGTATGTAGCCACCACATCTCTTCTCAGAGATTTGCTACCAGCACCCTAGCTATTTTATTTTCATTATGTCTGTAAGCATATTTCTGTTATGTGATATTAATGAAATGACGCATTATTTCCGCTGCATCTCTATGTTTATGGTTATTTCTATATTCTGTTGCGTTCCTGCATAAATCCGGATCAAAAATTTGATTCTACAGTTGACCAAATTGGTGTTTTTTTGTGTTTGTATTTACCTATGTTTCTAGTTTGAAAATTGTATGAAAACTAGAACAGTGACTAGAGCAGGTGGTGGCCTGCATTCATAAGAGGTTGGTGCCTCTTGGAAATTAGGTGCTTACTATCCTAAGGGGGTTGGTTCCTCCTGTGAATGGGTGATCACAAAAAAATTGATGTAATTAAGTAGGTTCTTAATTTACATTATAACAAACAAACATATTGGTGGTTTTATCCCTTTGGGTTTCCAGGTAGAAATATCAATGAATATATGTGTATGTTGCTCATGTGATTAATTGTATGTACATGTGAATTACTTATCTTGATGCTCATTTGTATTATGAATGAGTTCTCTCATAAGTAACAGACAATAGAGGAAATAACTAGGTTGATATTTTTGATGTGTCATACTCAGGGGGTGTTCTATGGTTGCTACAGTCTGTGGTAGATAATCACCATAGTAGCAGGCTTATTGGAGAAGTCGTAATGATGACTATGGTGATTGGGAGTCCAGGTTTTGGTACAAGAAGAAGAATGTCTTGTAAAATAGTTTAACAAAGAGTTTGGAGCCATTTTTCAGGTTGCAAATGGACTCAAAGACTACATTAGACCTTCTACACTCGAAAGTGCTTTGAATAAGCTTTCCAACGGTATGTGGAAGTCCAAAAATAGCCATCTAGTTCAAAAATTTTTGATAGTTGAAGTAAGGAGCTTGGAGTCCTTAGGAGGAGACCAAATTTCGGAAGGCCAAAATTTCGGAACCTGAAATATCGAGACCTCAGAAGCCTAGATATTTTGGAACCCAAAATATCAGAGATCAAGGCCTCAGTTAATTAGAGAAGTTCATATCAAAGGTTGGATCACATCGAAAAACAATTTTGAAACCTCAAAGGAGAGGATATATCGAAAGGTCGAGGCCATCAGAACCTCCAAACCTCAAAAGTCCTTACAGATTGCAATTCCTTGAAAGTGCCTAGGTTTGTAAAGAAGAAGAAATACAAAGTAAATTATTGAAAAAACAAGTACCGATGGACCCTTTCTCTCTCCTCTAATTGGACACATGGAAACAGGTGATTGGCCTTGAGGAGCTGACGTGGAAAATGATATTAGCATGAAATAGGTGTATAATGGAAACATGGAAGGTTGATTCAACATTTTCAATGACCCAATGGGGAAAAATTGACTGACATGTGTCATCCCTAGGAAGGTGCCACATTTCAAATATGACAAAAACATGATGTCATTTCGGAGGTCGACATATCGGAAGTTGGAGTTTTCGTAACTCCTATGTGTCTGCACTTGAAAAATGTTCCTATGAAAGGGGCTCTAATGGTGATTGTCGTTTGGTCATGAGAAGCTAAAGGAACCAAGGGCAGAAGAGAAAAATACATAGGGAAAGGGCCCCCGGCAAGAGCCTGAAGGCCTTAGCACCTAAGTGTTATGCCCACGGTCACGGCACTCGGTCCTATGATGGAAATTCTATAAAGGGATAAGCAAAGAGAGCTAAAAGAAATCAATACTTTATAATTTCATAAGGTTTTCAATAAAATTTATGATATGCAAGGGCGTTGATATAACACTAAAGTGTTATGTGAAGCCACCGATCATATCTCTCGGCCAAATGATGAAAGAATAGGTGATAAGGGTTAAGCGCAAAGGGTCTAAAGGCATCAAAATTATGTGATTTCATAACATTATTTTTATATGAGTTACGATAAGTTGTGGCTTTGATACTACAGTACAAAGTTAAAGGATGAATGGTTCGACATCTAGAAATTAAATTCAAGATAGAGGAGTTGGTTAATGAAGTTAATGGCATCTGGATAGATCATTGGGACAATGCAACTAGGACAACGATTTTCAGAGAAGAATTGTCGGGCTTGTCTTGATGTCGAAGGAAATCCATCTCTGATCTCCCGTGCATGCATTCACTACAAGAAAAAAACACATTGATGAGGGGTGAAAATGGTCACCGTAAGCTCATTGGTGAGGGTCAAAAGAGCCTTCGTCACCAAAAACTAAACGTCACCAAAGGTAGTGTCGCCGAAAGTATAGGTGTTGTGGTGAAATTCAAGGTCCATCACCAATAATGATTTATAGTGACGGATAATGATCGTCACCATTTCATATGAGCAATGGTGATGGACAATAGCCTCCGTCACCAAAAAAATGAACGCCACCAAAGGTGGCGTCGCCGAAAGTATGTGTTGTGGTGACATTCAAGATCCGTCACGAATATTGATTATAATGACCGATAGTGATCGTCACCATTTCATATGAACAACAATGATTTTTTGTGATGGACCTTTCATGGCCATCACTATTGGTGCATATATATGGCGACGTTCATTGATTGTCACCATAAACTCATTGGTGACATCAAGGTCCATTACGAATAATGACTATAATGACAAACAGTGACCCTCACCATTTCATATCAACAACAATGATTTATGGTGACGGACCTTTAATGGTCATCACTATTGATGAGTATATATGGTGGCGTTCGTTGACCATCACCATTTCATATTTTGGTGAGGGTCGCAAAATGTCACCATAAACTCATTGGTGATGATCAAAAAAGAATCCATCACCAAAACCTGATCTTCGTCATTCCCTATGAATATCAGGGCACGATGAAATCGAACCACCAACCTCCTACTTATAAATCAGGTGCTCTTCCATTGAGCTAGCACCCTTTAAAGAATTAGACTTTAAACTAGCAATTGCCCCTAAAGGTGCAAAGATACACCAAAGGAATAAGAACCAGGAAAACTGAAAGAATTCAGTTTCTTTGCTCCTATTTTTATTCTACAACACTACAAAGTATGATCTTGATCTATGACATATTTGTGCCAAGTGGTTCTAATTTAATAGTAAATGTTATATTCAGATAAAATAAATGAATAACTAAGAGGCCTTATGGGCTAATTTTTAATCCTTACACCAAAATATCTTAATATTCAAGTCTATGGAACAACTCGTTCAAAGTTCAAACTGAAGTAGATTTTAAATGGAAAGCCTAAAACCAACTAAGTAGTTTAAAAGTTAACATTTTGGATATAACTTCTATTCAATTTATATGACAAGTTATGCCATAACCTTGAAACTAGTTTCTTTGCTAAAAGACTTTCTTAAGTCAACAATGACAAAGAAAGATAGTCATGGCGAGCAAAATTCTCTTGTTTTTTCTAATGAGGGTGCATGTAACTTGATAAAGTTTGTATGAGAGTATCAAACCATAAATAGTTTCACTAAAACATGGAAATGAAAAAGTCTTGTTAAGCAACAGAAGTTTAGTTGAATATATGAAAAGCATCGAGAAAAATGATATAATTAAACTAAAAGTAACTGTAAAAAAATGAAATTTCCATCATATACCATCTGGTTTGGTTAGTTCTTCAGAAAGAGAAAGTGCAATTGCATGATCCAGCTCCTCCTCTTGATTCTGTAATGGACCATCCTGAAAATAAATGTCCACATACAACAATCAATGTTATCGTATTGGTAAGACTTTTGATATAATCTATCAAAGCATGTACTATGTAGGAGAATAACTGGAAAGCACAACTAGAAATTTGAATCACAGCATAACAATATAAAATAACATGCAACAGGAAAGGAACAACTCCACAGTTTGAGAAATATGAACAATCCATGAACATGGTCTTATATATTGATATAGCTAACGAAATAGAAATCAAGATGTATGAAATTCAAGTATCACACAAAAATATGCACAAGTATGAAAAGGAATATGCACAAGTGCATGATCGACTATAATAACAACTCACTCGTTCCTCTATTTATAGGAGAGGTAAAGGGGCTTTACAATAACAAGTGGACCTAGTCCACTACAAGCAAACTTGAAAGACACACTTAGGTCCACCCATGTGAAGCACTCTACTCTACGTGACATGTGTCGGCATCAAAGGTGATAGTGATTAACAAGCAAGCCCTCCATGGCATGAGCACTACTCCCCAAGGTCCAAAAATCAAGAAATCAAGAAAATTGGAGCAACTAAAAAGAATTCCATTAACTGTCATCCATCCAGTTGTTTCCTAAAAAAGTGCCTATTGCTTAAAGAAAGTAGGAAACCATCATGAAACATGACTATAGCCACATAGTTTTAGTAGCTATAATCTGACAATGTTATTGAAAACACTGTTAGATTTGTTTCATAAAAGAACACCTAGTCCCAAACAACAGAAAATGTTCGTGGAGAATGGCTTGTTTCAGTATCATTGAGCTTGACTGTAAACACTGACAGGTTTTTGAGCCAATAAAGTCCCTGGAGAAAAACAATGATGGTTTCTCTCTAAAACATATGCAGATAAAGATACAGGATTTGAGTGGAGGACTTCAGTAGTTTCATGACTACCGCTCGACTTGTAACTGTTTGGCTTTTTGGTTTGCTTTATTTTTTATATTTCAGATCTAGTTCCGGAATTTTTGGATTTCAAATTTTAGTTATAATAGCAGAATTCTAGGTTGGCTCACATCATTGGTATTAGAACCTCAATTAATAGCAGATTCATATCATATTTTTTTCTACAGTTCAGATTAGTTACTCATGTTCACCAATCTGTTTATATTTCAAGGAATCCTTGTAAGGAAGATAGAGCAAAGCACAACTCAGATATATTGTCACCAACATATACATCAACTCAGATAAATTGTCACCGAGAGAGAGAGAGAGAGTAGCACCGCTCTTACATCTCTAACCCAAGCTTGAAAGGAATATGCACAAGTGCATGATCGACTATAATAACAACTCACTCCTTCCTCTTTTTATATCAGAGGTAAAGGGGCTTTAGTGGACCTAGTCCACTAGAAGCAAACTTGCAAGACACAAGTAGGTCCACCCATGTGAAGCCCTATACTTTACGTTACATGTGTCAGCATCAAAGGTGACAGTGATTAACAAGCAAGCCCTCCATGGCATGATCACTACTCCCCAAGGTCCAACAATCCTCCAAAGGTCCTAAGCTCCAATGCATCTCCTAGGTCATGTGTCTCCTTAAGGACAATGCATATCCAAGGTAATGTGTCACCTTAAGGACTCCCACACCTACATATCCACTCCCTCAACCCAAGAGTTCACATGTCAAGGGATTTTGTGTGCTCATGTTGATTTTGGGATGCTTTTGTCATGGTGAAATACCCAACTCTACTCCAAGCACACAAACTCCCTTCATGCATCAACAACATGAAGTCACCAAGCTCCATACTAATCCAAAAGTTCGAGGAAGAATGTCTTTCAAACATCCAAACAAGGTCTAGTAGCAAACGGTAAACCACCTCCAATGTCCAAGTCCATCAATGTAAAATTCATGCTATTATTATTTCAAGAATATTTATATTTTATCCAACATGATGACCCACTATGTGCACTATCTGTATGGAATCTTCTGGATTTTTCTGCTTCAATGTGTTGATCCATTATGTGCATTGGTCAGCAACTCCATCTAGTAAAGGAACTCATCTAAAGTTCTTTCCAAGTTTCATTTCTCTTTCCTGTCATAAAGCAAATTGGAGCAACTAGAAATAATTCCATTAACTGTCGTCCATCCAGTTGTTTCCTAAACAAGTGCCTATTTCTTAAATAAAGTAGGAAAACATCATGAAACATTACTATAGCCATATAGTTTTAGTAGCTATAATCTGACAATGTTATTGAAAACACTGTTAGATTTGTTTCATAAAAGAGCACCTAGTCCTAAAAAACATAAAATGTTCATGGAGAATGGCTTGTTTCACTATCGTTGAGCTTGACTGTAAACACTAACAGGTTTTTGAGCCAATAAATTCCTTGGAGAAAAACAATGATGGTTTCTCTCTAAAACATATGCAGATAAAGATAGAAGATTCGAGTGGAGGACTTTCAGTAGTTTCATGACTACCGCTCGACTTATAACTGTTTGGTTTTTTGGTCTGCTTTATTTTTTATATTTCAGATCTAGTTCTGGAATTTTTGGATTTCAAATTTCAGTTATAATAGCAGAATTCTGGGTTGGCTCACATCATTGGTATTAGAACCTCAATTATTAGCAGATTGATATTAGATTTTTCGCTACAGTTTAGATTAGTTACTTATGTTCACCAATCTGTTTATCTTTCAAGGAATTATTGTAAGGAAGATAGAGCAAAGCACAACTCAGATATATTGTCACCAACATACACATCAACTTAGATATATTGTCACCAAGAGAGAGAGAGTAGCACTGCTCTTACATCCCTAACCCAAGCTTGAAAGGAATATGCACAAGTGCATGATCGACTATAATAACAACTCACTCCTTCCTCTTTTTATATGAGAGGTAAAGGGGCTTTAGTGGACCTAGTCCACTAGAAGCAAACTTGCAAGACACAAGTAGGTCCATCCATGTACGTGACATGTGTCAGCATCAAAGGTGACAGTGATTAACAAGCAAGCCCTCCATGGCATGAGCACTGCTCCCCAAGGTTGAACAATCCTCCAAAGTTCCTAAGCTCCAATTCATCTCCAAGTTCATGTGTCTCCTTATTACTACTGTGCTTTCTACCTATTATTTCCATATTGCCAAAATATCCACTTGCATTAAAAACTGCATGCCATGTACATAAATAGAAAACCTGATGGATGATAAGGAAAAAGGGCTATCCTATATGGCATGGAACATCATATTCCATACTTAAAATGCTCCCCAAGGTGTCAAAATTGCATGCCAAGTGGAAAATTTGCATTTCTCAGGTTAAAATTTGTGTTACAACTTACAGCCTAACCTGATTGCACACAACCTCCTGCAGATGTACCTATGGAAAAGTCATAAAATACAGTGCTACAGTACTTCTCCCTGTGCATCTTCCTACACTTCCATAAATCTAATGTACAAATTCAAGTGAGAGTACTAAGTCTACAAAATAGTTTCACTGATTTACCTATCTCTTGCTAAGTGCAAGTAGTCTTTAATAGCATGCATGTCCAGGGCTCACTAAAGATCAAAATTGTGATTTTCAAATTTTTGTGTTGTTATTATAACATTATTGATATTTTTACATCGTTATAGTTTCATTTCCAATCCAGGAAGCCACTACTATGCAAAAATATTGTGAAACTGCCAAATTTCACAACATGACAAATCAGGCTATGGTGCCTTCATAATTTTATATGCCAGAACATAGAGCACATATGGTGACAAATATCTCTGGACCCTGTTCATGCACAAGGAATTAAGGATGCCCTTGAATTCATGATTCCAGCACTATGTTTTCAAGTAGAGACAAAAGTTATGAGGATGAGTTTCTTCCTATGACAAAGGCTCAACCTTATCCTACAACACTTGAATTAAATTTGAGGCAACAGAACCAATATTGTATGCTCCCAAATAATTGCAAGGAAAGCATTTCAGTTTTGGAGAGATATTCATTGGATAGAAGTCTTTATGATGGCCATTTGAAAAAATTTGCACTCATTAGTTATATAAGTTTTGAAGTATGATGGAATTGTGCTAAGTTGCACACCCATCAATGTGGGGTGTGGCAAAGATCTATGGACCTTGTTCGTGAATAGGGAATTTAGGATGTCCTTGAATTTTCGATTCCAGCATTATGTTTTCATGCAGAGACAAAATTTATGAGGATGATTTTATTCCTATGACAAAGGCTAGACCTTATCCTGCAACACTTGAATTAAATTTGAGGCAATAGAACCAATAATGTATGCTCCTAGATAGTTACAAGGGAATAATTTTAGTTTTGGAGAGATATTCATGGGCTGGAAGTCTTTATGATGGCCATTTCAAAAAATGTGCACTCAGAAGCTATCTTAGATTTGAAGGATGATGGAGTTTGTGTTGGGTTGCACACCCATCAATGTGGGGTGTGACAAAGATCTCTAGACCCTGTTCGTGCACAGGGAATTGAAGATGTCCTTGAATTCAGGATTTCAACACTATGTGCACTTAGACATCATCTCAGTTTTGAAGTATGATGGAATTTGTGCTGGGTTGCACACCCATCAATGTGGGGTGTGAAAAATATCTCTAGACCCTGTTCATGCACAGGGAATATAGGATGTCCTTGAATTGAGGATTCTAGAAAAAATGTGCACTCATAAGTTATCTCAGTTTTGAATTATGATGGAATTTGTGTTGGGCTGCACACCCATCAATGTGGGGTGTGACAAATATCTCTAGACCCAGTTCGTGCACAAGAAATTAAGGATGTCCTTGAATTCAGGATTCCAGCACTATGTTTTCAAGTAGAGAAAAAAGTTATGAGGATTATTTTCTTCCTATGACAAAGGCTCAACCTCATCCTACAACACTTGAATTAAATTTGAGGCAACAGAACCAGTATTGTATGCTCCCAAATAATTTCAAGGAAAGCATTTCAATTTTGGAGAGATATTTGTTAGTATGAATCTTTCGTCATAAAAGACCACTTTAGCTACGCATAACAAATATCCTTAACGTCGATTATGACTGCAAAATATCTTTAAATCTGTAATTAGATGATCCAAATAATGCTACAAAAATCCAGATCTAAGCATAAAAGACATTAAGCAGATAAAGTAAAATGTGGCTCCATGCATCCAATAGACAAGACAAGAACAATATATTTGAAAGAATTTTTATATTATATTAAAAAGGGGCACCTGAGAGGAAAACAAGAAAGGCGTTTTCCAATTCTCCTCAATGGGATGGGTTCTTGAAAGTCCTCAGCATTTCAGATCTAAAATTTCTCTCTCTTGTTGGTGTAGAAAACCCAGACAAACATAGAACTCAAAGGGAGCTCACAAGGAAAAAATGGAGAATGTGACCAAGTATAGATCCAGAGTGATCTAATGCAATGGAAGGTGACTAATGAATGGGAAAACCCTTCTATTTATAACAAAATATTAGGGCGGTCTAGAACTTGGTGCATGAATAAAATATTATTAATCAAATTCTACAACCACCTTTTAGGAATATTTTATTATATTTGTTTTTTGACTTGGGTCAATTCCTTTATTTATAAATAATAAATAAATAAATGATTTATTTATTATTTTAAGGAAATGGTGGAAATATAATTAAATAAATAATTATTTATTTAATTATTTATAAATGATTTAGTCAAATTTAACTAGGAATATTATTTAAATAAGGATTTAAATAACTTATTCCTAGGAAATACTCAAATAAATAAGGATTTATTTAATTGATTTCCTTGTTTTGGGTTAAATATGACCAGGAAATATAAACAAATATAGATTTTTTTATTATTTCCTTTTGGGGTTTCCCGTTTAGACCATAAACAACTTAATAAAGGTGTTTTACTCAGTTATTTCACATAGTGAAAGCAATTTTACTTAGGGTAAAAATGGTCTTACATGGTGTACTTGGGTCCATCTAATAATAATAGGTTAGATGACCAAAAAATGGTGTAACAGATTGCCCCCCAGCATACAAGTGTTAGGAGAAAATTGTATGACTGAAGTACGTTGTAAGAACTCAATCACTAGACATCAAGAGGGAAGTCAGAGAGAGAAAGGTAAGGTAGGCTAATGTGCTAAAGGACTAGACCCTGAGGAAATGAGACTTACAGGTGCAACAAGTCTCTAGTTTATGAGATTGTACCTGTGCTAAAGGCGGTGGGGGAGGCATACCTATGCCCGCCAAGACAAAGTACAAAATAATAGTGTGTTTAGTAAATAAGGAACCGAACTATAAAGTACATGTAAGCCAGAAAAATAGAATGATGAATCTCACATACATGCTGTGCCTGGGATAACAGCCAGGACTTATACAATAATATCTGAGTACATGAGATACAAATACAACCCAAATGCCCCCTATAAATGGGGAAGGGCTCACAAAATCCGACTGATACATGCAAATCGAGAAGGCGCTGCAAGCGGCTAAGGCCGACATTAGCAAATATAAGGAGCTGCATCAAAGGCTGAAATGAAGAGGTCATTCGGGCATGTGGGGGGCTACCTGCAGGGCCACCCCCTCATGAGGGTTGAGACATCTCACACACACCCGAGAATCACCAATAGCTGCTGCTGCATCACCACACCATCAAGTATACGGATCTCGATCATGCTAAAAGGAGTTGGAGCTAAGAAAAAATCAAGTCAAAGGGTAATGAGAAATCCCTTTTCCTAATCTGAGGCACCAAACAAGTGTAGGAGCTAGAATTGAGGTACACCGCCCTCTTGACCTGTCTTCTGGAGTGAATGAGTTGATGTCGACAGAAGGAGGTCTGCCATAGGTGAGGCAAGAAGGGATCCCCAACTAAGGCAAGAGAGAAAATAGTAGAGCGACTAACAGACAGACACTAATAATGATGATGAAATGGGGGATACTGAGTAACGGATGGACGACTTCCCTTGTTATAGCATAAAGGGCATGAATGGCTTGGAAGCGACTGACACAATATCATAAGGGATAGGGGACAATGGGACTGAAGGCCATAATGTGCGACATGAGAAAGGGACCAAGCAATGAAGAATGGAGGACTATAGTGGGATACAAAGGGACTCGGGATAGACTCCATGAATGTGATGATGACTCAACTCGGATGCTCTAAACAAGGGCGACGCGATGGTGCTGCCACACAGTAAAGGTCCAATGGGGGACCATAAAAACATGAGTACAAGATGGTAACTCACGACGAACATCAACACGAGCATGGACAAGTATGGAGGCCAAGTGGTGCCCCTAGTATGAGTGTTGCAAGTGAAGAAATTCAATTTTGAGGAGGGTTATGGTTGAGGGGCGTAGGTGCCCCCAAGCACGTTGTGGTCATGCCAAAATGTATAAAGGGAAATCTAAACACATTTTAATGATGTGGTGCGCCATTTGTTTTCGTCATGGTTATGCAGTATGAGAAAGGAAATGGAGGATTACCAATCTCTTTTAGTACTGCATATATGAATCAAATGGACTTTAAGTTTCTGGGTTGGAATACCTGGTGTCACTATCCCAAAGAGAGGATTTGGAGATAATGAACTGATGCTCTCCTAGAAAACCCATAGGTTGGTCAACAACAATGTCTAAGAGACTGGGTTGCTGATGTAAGATAAAGGAACGATAAGGGGTATCATCCCTAGAGTGATCTGAAGTGATATGAGACGCTAGAGGTTCGTCTAAATGTGGAAGAATAATGGTACTAAATTTGACATGACTAGATACACTAGGAGAGTTGTGGAGAATTACTTCTCCTGGTCTCTCAAATATGGGTGCCCCCTTACCCAAACATGGGGTTTCAATGTAATGGCCATGAGGTGTATGTGGTGCGAACGCATGGGTTCGATGTAAGGGGGAAAAGATAAAGTCAGGGGTGTGGATTTCTTCCATAATGTCTTCATCATGATAGAAGATGGGGTGACTGGTGGAAGAAAGACCACCTGACGCGGCAAAGCTACCTGATTCAGCATCATGAGAAGAGAGGTTCACATGTGCATCACCACAAGGGGTGATAGAAGAGTAAGAAGATAAAGGATCTACCGATGTTGAGCCTAGGGTGATCGCTGAAGGAAGGTCAAGCGAAACAACAGGGGAGGATTCAGAGGGAATGTTCCCCGAGGGTCTCATGGATGATGATAGGTAGAAGATGGTGGACGAAGGCTCCGTCATCGTGACATCAGGAAGGGGAATTGAAATGGGAGCCGTCGTGTCTAGTAGTTATTTTGAATCAAAACGCGCAAATAGGGGAGAGATGGACTCGTTGCGCATGGCCTCGAATTGGCAGACCGCGGCTAGAGAGGTGCGGAAGTCCTTGAGGCGGGAACAAAGGTGGGTGTAATGGCCATGGAGATCATACAAAGCATAGGGGTGGTTGGGTGAAGGGTCTTGGAGTTCTTGGCCGCGGTCGTGGAAGAAACAAAGGCTTCCATGACCATGGACTCAGGGAACGCGAAATTAACCATGGGCTTGAGATGAGGCAGTTCAGGACAGCTATGGGTGGTGTGACCGACAACATCACACAAAGCACATTGGATGGTATTCTTTGGAGGCCAAGGAGGGGCAGGGTTTGTCGGGGCAACCTTGTCCTTTGATGCCCCCCTACAAGCTTTTCCATTCTTACCCGAAGCGGTCGCAACAGGAGGTGGTTTCTGTTGAGGTGACGGAGGCACTGTTGCAGCGGGAGAATTCATGGGGACTGGTTGAACCGGGGTCAAAGCAAGATAAGGTTTTGGTTGACGAGGCGGGGTAGTGGCTGGAGGGTCAAGGTACCAGACGATTATGCTCACAGTAAAATTGGGGAGGGAGAGGGTGGCCATGATGGGAACCGAATAGAATCTGGGAGGGGGAGCAAGGAAAGGTATCTGACCAGCAAGGTAATGGCAGGGAGGGATGGATCCAATATGGTTTAGACGTGGTGGAACCGACCCAGGAGGATAGAGGGGCACATGGGTACCAGCTATAGGAGAAGGGCTAGAAGGAAGAGGTCTGACTGGCTGAGGTGAAGGGCTAGGAGTAGGTTGCGGCGGGCGAGGTTGAGGTTGAGGTTGCTGACTAGCCGAAGCGGATCGTTTAAGGTCAGTTCGAGACGATTGCATCATGAAAACATTCACTAAGCTGGGATCAGAGACAGGAGGAGGAGGAATACCAGGGAAAGTTTCAAGCAAGGAGGAGTCTTTGTAGACGCCGAGGGAGACATTGGTCAAAGAATCGACAATTTCCTTATTGGCTACAGAAGATATGGTCGACTCAGGGGAGGTCTGAGATTTTGGCTCATGATATGTCAACTGGTCAATGGTGACTATCTTTCCATTATTAGGGAAAAACATCTTGCGGTGGACTGCGGATGGGACAAAAGACATGGCATAGGTGTAGCTACGCCCCAAAATAATGTTATAATCAAGAGGGGCATCGATGAATTCAACGTCAACGCAAACAGTCTTTCCCACAAGAGTGATAGGACAATTACAGAATAGGCCAATGGGCTGGGAGGCATGGTCGTCCCATGCACGAAGGGTGATTGTGGAAGGGGCTAGCTTAGGATATCTGAGTTGTTTCCAAACCAAAGCAGACATCACACAGGTGGATGCTCCCTCATCAATAATACACCGAGAAACGTGAGCATTCTGGATTTTGACTGGGATTTAGAAAGCTACGGAAGCAGGAAGGGGAAGATGTTCTGATTAACGAGCGTCAAAAACAATCAATTGGTCATCAGTAGGATCTACAGCGCCCATGGCAGATATTAGAGCCTTCTTTTGAGAAGGACACGACTGGAGGAGTTCCAGTGTTGAAATGGTAGCAGGAGACTGTGCCAAATCATCTACTATGCTATACGAATGAGCAGCTCGACCAGAAGCAGCATTTTGGCGTAATGGGCCCTTAGGAATCTTGGTATGAACCTCAAATTTGGGCTGAGGGATATGAAAGGGACCATTAGATGTCGAAAGAGGCTCTATAGAACCTGAAGAAGGTGACGCGGGGACAGACGGAGTGGGAGGCTTGGGGTACTAACGAGACCGAGTTTGAAGGTTAAGGTCGATAGGTAAAGGTTGATCAGAGTACATCATGAGAATCTAGTAATCGAAGGAACCAGAAGGGGGAGGTTGAGTGGCTTCCTGTCCATCAAGTGGTTGGGTAGCCACAAATCCCTGTTGTGCATCCACCTGCTCTTGAGGGGGCGGTGACTGCGGTTGCGGGGGTTGAGAAGGCAAGGGAGGCGGAGGTGCTGATGTTGGAGGAGCTGGATCACCAAGCTGTGGAGACGGATAATAAGGGGGTTGGGAAATAGTGTGGTAAGTAGGAGGTTGGGCCAAAGGAGGGGGCATGCCATATCCTAGGGATGTGCTACCGGGAGGGGAAAAAGTGCGGGAGGTGCTGCCTCCCCCCCGAGGAAAACCATAACCCATGGGAGGTTGGGCGTATGTATGAGAGATAGCTCCAATGTTACCGTTGGCGACATGAGGTGCCCCCGGTGCATTGGCATCACCGGGTCTGGGGAGATCAGGTAGAACAGTATAAACATAACCCGTCTAAGCGTAGATCAGGTCATATTTTAACACCATTTGGAGGGCAGCTTCTTCGGTTTGAGGAAAATGTGATGCGACATCTTTCCCAATAGGGGGCAAGAGAGATCTAAGGAACCAGTCCATGTAGACATGGTCTTTGAAGGTAGGAGATTGACATAGGCTCTTTCTTCTCTGCCATTCCTAGACATGATCAGATAGGCGGGCCGCAGATGATTGACGAAAAGAAGTCAAAATTTCGATACCAGTTTCATAACAAAGGGGAAGCTGGAACTAAGATAAAAAAGCCCGGGAAAGAGTCGCAAAGGTGGTATGAGAGGAAGTGGGCTAATCAACATACCACTTAGAAGCTTCGCCTGTAAGTGTGCGTTGGAAAAATCTAAGATGGATGGAATCATCAATAATGGAATGGGATGAACACCACATGTGGAAAGATCGGATATGGTTGGAGGGATCCTCTCCAGCAAGGCCTTCGAACTTGGGAATGTCGGAGGGGAGCTTGGTTGGCATAGCAGGCCAACTAACATCGTGGCGGATAGGATCATTGATCAACTGATTGAAATCGGGGAGACTGAGGCCTGCCATGAAGGGAAGAAAGGAAGCAGTCGAGGTAGTTCCCGTGGCAGTTCCGCTAGTAACATTCCCAGCATTATGGTCAGGGATGCCCCTAGCATTAGGCCCCGGACCGTACATGGTGAAGGTACCAGGGAGAGAACTACGAGAGAACTAGAAGTAGGGGAGAACCCCAAGAATTAGAAGAGGAGCTCTGTGAGGCAATCGAAGGGGACCAACTCGACATACGTCGGAAGAAGTAGGTCGATCAACCGTAAACCGAGGGTGAAGAGAAGTCTCCGAGATATACGGAGACATCTAACACACCCGAGAATCACCAATAGTTGTTGCTGCATCACCGGACCATCAAGTGAGGCTGATCTCGATCATGATGAAAGGAGTTGGAGCTAAGGAAAATCAAGTCAGCAGTAATTAAAAATCCCTTTTTCCGATCTCGAGGCACCAAACAAGTGTAGGAGCTCGAACCAAGGTACACCGCCCTCTAGACCTAGCTTCTAGAGTAAATGATCTTATGGCAATAGAAGGAGTTCCGCCATAGGTGAGGCAAT
This sequence comes from Pinus albicaulis, assembly GCA_034641835.2. Classification (NCBI taxonomy): domain Eukaryota; kingdom Viridiplantae; phylum Streptophyta; class Pinopsida; order Pinales; family Pinaceae; genus Pinus; species Pinus albicaulis. The sequence continues at coordinate 869,481,543 of CM076577.1, read as the reverse complement.
AAGGGATCCCCAACTAAGGCACAAGAGAAAATAGTAGAGCGACTAACAGAAAGATAGTAATGATGATGATGAAATGGGGGATACTGAGTAGTGGATGGATGACTTCCCTTGTTAGAGCATAAAGGGCATGAATGGCTTGGCAGCGACAAAAAAAAATTATGAGGGATAGGGGAAAATGGTACTGAAGGCCATAATGTGCAACACGAGAGAGGGACCAAGTAATAAAGGATGGAGGACTATAGGAGGATGCAAAGGGACTCGGGATAGACTCCATGAATGTGATTATGACTCAACCTAGATGCTCTAAACAAGGGCAACGGGATGCTGCTGCCACACAGTAAATGTCCAATGGGGGACCATAAAAACATGAGTACAAGATGGTAACTCATGACGAACATCAACACGAGCATGGACAAGTACGGAGGCGAAGTGGTGCCCCTAGTATGAATGTTGCAAGTGAAGAAACTTGATTTTGAGGAGGGTTATGGTTGAGGGGCGTAGGTGCCCCAAAGCATGTTGTGGTCATGCCAAAATGTATAAAGGGGAATCTAAACACATTTTAATGATGTGGTGTGCCATTTTTTTTCGTCATGGTTATGCAGTATGAGAAAGGAAATGGAGGATTACCAATCTCTTTTAGTACTGCATATATGAATCAAATGGACTTTAAGTTTCTGGGTTGGCATACCTGGTGTCACTATCCCAAAGAGAGGATTTGGAGATAATGAACTGATGCTCTCCTAGAAACCCATAGGTTGGTCAACAACAATGTCTAAGAGACTGGGTTGCTGATGTAAGATAAAGGAACAATAAGGGGTATCATCCCTAGAGTGATTTGAAGTGATATGAGACGCTAGAGGTTTGTCTAAATGTGGAAGAATAATGGTACTAAAGTTGACATGACTAGATACATTAGGAGAGTTGTGGAGAATTACTTCTCCTAGTCTTTCAAATATGGGTGCCCCCTTACCCAAACATGGGGTTTCAATGTAATGGCCATGAGGTGTATGTGGTGCGAACACATGGGTTCGATGTAAGGGGGAATAGATAAAGTCAGGGGTGTGGATTTCTTTCATAATGTCGTCATCGTGATAGAAGATGGGGTGACTGGTGGAAGAAAGACCACCTGAAGCGGCGAAGCTACCTGACTCAGCATCATGAGAAGAGAGGTTCACATGCGCATCGCCACAAGGGGTGATAGAAGAGTAAGAAGATAAAGGATCTACCGATGTTGAGCCTAGGGTGATCGCTGAAGGAAAGTCAAGCGAAACAACAGGGGAGGATTCAGAGGGAATGTTCCCCGAGGGTCTCATGGATGATGATAGGTAGAAGATGGTGGACGAAGGCTCCGTCATCGTGACATCAGGAGGGGGAATGTCAATGGGAGTCATCGTGTCTAGTAGTTCTTCTGAAGAAAAACACGCAAATAGGGGAGAGGTGGACTCATTGCGCATGGCCTCGAATTAACGGACCACGGCTAGAGAGGTGTAGAAGTCCTTGAGGCGGGAACAAAGGTGGGTGTAATGGCCATGGAGATCATACAAAGCACAGGGGTGGTTGGTGTGAAGGGTCTTGGGGTTCTTGGCCGTGGTCGTGGAAGAAACAAAGGCTTCCAGGACCGTGGACTCAGGGAACGCGACATTAACCATGGGCTTGAGATGAGGCAATTCAGGACAGGTATGGGTGGCGTGACTGACAACATCACACAAAGCACACTGGATGGTATGCTGTGGAGGTCGAGGAGGGGCAGGGTTTTTCGGGGAAGCCTTGTCCTTTGATGCCCCCCTGAGAGCTTTGTCATTCTTACTCGAAGCGGTTGCAACAAGAGGTTGTTTCTGTTGAGGTGACAGAGGCACTGCTGCAGTGGGAGAAGTCATGGGGAATTTTTGAACCGGGGTCAAAGCAAGATAAGGTTTGGGTTGACGAGGCGGGGTAGTGGCTGGAGGGTCAAGGTACCAGACGAGTATGCTCAGGGTCAAATTGGGGAGGTAGAGGGTGGCCATGATGGGAACCGAATAGACTCCGGGAGGGGGAGCAAGGAAAGGTATCTGACCAGCAGGGTAATGTCTAGGAGGGACGGCTCCAAGATGGTTGAGACCTGGTGGAACCGACCCAGGAGGATAGAGGGGCTCATTGGTACCGGCTGCAGGAGAAGGGCCAAAAGGAAGAGGTCTGGCTGGCTGAGGCGAAGGGCTAGGAGCAGGCTGAGGCAGGCGAGGTTGAGGTTGAGGTTGCTGACTAGCCGAAGCGTGTCGTTTAAGGTCAGTCCGAGATGATTGCATCATGCAAACATTCGCTAAGCTGGGATCAGAGACAGGAGGAGCAGGAATACCAGAGAAAGTTCCAAGCAAGGAGGATTCTTTGTAGACGCCGAGGGAGACATTGGTCAAAGAATCGACAGTTTTCTTATTGGCTACAGAAGAGATGGTCGACTCAGGGGAGGTCTGAGATTTTGGCTCATGATATGTCAACTGGTCAATGGTGACTATCCTTCCATTATTAGGGAAAAACATCTTGCGGTGGATCGCGGATGGGACAACAGACATGGCATAGGTGTAGCTACGCCCCAAAATAATGTTATAATCAAGAGGGGCATCGATGACTTCAACGTCAACGCAAACACTCTTGCCCGCAAGAGTGATAGGAAAATTACGGAATAGGCCAATGGGCTAGTAGGCATGGTCATCCCATGCACGAAGGGTGATTGTGGAAGGGGCCAGCTCAGGAGATCCGAGTTGTTTCCAACCTGAAGCATAAATCACACAGGTGGATGCTCCCTCATCAATAATACACCGAGAAATGTGAGCGTTCCGAATTTTGACTGGGATTTGGAAAGCTATGGAAGCAGGAAGGGGGGGATGTTCTGATTGATGGGCATAAAAAAAAATCAATTGGTCATCAACAGGATCTACAACACCCATGGCGGATAGTAGAGCCTTCTTTTGAGAAGGACATGACTGGAGGAGTTCCAGTGTTGAAATGGCAGCAGGAGACTGCGCCAAATCATCTACTATGCTATACGAATGAGCAGCTCGACCAGAAGCAACATTTCGGCATAATGGGCCCTTAGGAATCTTGGTATGAACCTCAACTTTGGGCTGAGGGATATGCAAGGGACCATTAGATGTCGAAAGAGGCTCTATAGAACCTGAAGAAGGTGACGCGAGGACAGACAGAGCAGGAGGCTTGGGGTACTGATGAGACCGAGTTTGAAGGTTAAGGTCAACAGGTAAAGGTTGAGCAGAGTTCATCATGAGAATCTGGTAATTGAAGGAACCAGAAGGGGAAGGTTGAGTGGCCGCCTATCCTTCAAGTGGTTGAGTAGCCACAAATCCCTGCTATGCATCCACCTGCTCTTGAGGGAGCGGTGACTGCGGTTACGGGAGTTGAGAAGGCAAGGGAGGCAGAGGTGATGATGTTGGAGGAGCTGGAGCACCAAGCTGTGGAGGCGGATAATAAGGGGGTTGGGAAAAAATGTGGTAAGTAGGAGGTTGGGCCAAAAGAGGGGGCATGCCATATCCTAGAGACGTGCTACCAGGAGGGGAAAAAGTGCGGGAGGTGCTGCCTCCCCCCCCAGGAAAATCATAACCCATGGGAGGTTGGGCGTATGTATGAGAGATAGCTCCAACGTTACCGTTGGCGGCATGAGGTGCCCCCAGTGCATTGGCATCACCAGGTCTGGGGAGATCAGGTAGAACAGTATAAACATAACCCATCTGAGCGTAGATTGGGTCATATTTTAACGCCATTTGGAGGGCATCTTCTTCGGTTTGAGGAAAATGCGATGCGACATCTTTCCCGATAGGGGGCAAGAGAGATCTAAGGAACCAGTCCATGTAGACACGGTCTTCGAAGGTAGGAGATTGACATAGGCTCTTTCTTGTCCGCCATTCCTGGACATGATCGGATAGGCGGGTCGCAGATGATTGACGGAAATAATTCAAAAGTTCGATACCAGTGTCATAACGAAGGGGAAGCTGGAAGTAAGATAAAAAAGCCCGGGCAAGAGTCACAAAGGTGGTATGAGAGGAAGTCAGATGATCAACATACCACTTAGAAGCTTCACCTGTAAGTGTGCGTTGGAACAATCTAAGACAGATGGAATCATCAATAATGGAATGGGATGAAAATCACATGTGGAAAGATCGGATATGGTTGGAGGGATCCTCTCCAGCAAGGCCTTCAAACTTGGGAATGTCGGAGGGGATCTTGGTTTGCATAGAAAGCCAACTAAGATCGTGGCGGATAGGATCATTGATCAACTGATTGAAATCAGGGAGACTGAGGCTTGCCATGAAGGGGAGCAAGGGAGCAGTCGAGGTAGTTCCCATGGCGGTTCTGTTAGTAACATTCCCAGCATTATGGCTGGGGATGCCGCTAGCATTAGGCCCTGGACCAGACATGGTGAAGGTAACAGGGAGAGAACCAGAAGTAGGGGGAGAACCCAAAGAATTATAGGAGGAGTCGGAGTGCGGAATCGAAGGGGGACTAACTCGATGACAGCAGGAAGGAGTAGGTCGACCAAACAGAAACTGAGGGTGAAGGCCAAAAATTCACCGGGATATACGCCTTGGGGGCGCAAAGATGACGGCACAAAGGGAAGAAGAAAAACCGACAAAGGTAGGGAGGTGCAGAATCAAGAGAGGTCAATGTCGAAACAAGGGTAGAGAGGTTCAGTTTCAATTTATTTTAAAGTCTTTGCCAGGCGGTGTTAACCAGGCTCTTCTTCACTTAGGGTCAGTGTGTGGCATGCGTTAATTTTAATTTTTAAACCCAGACGTTTTGAGAGTAAAAGAAAAAGTGTGTTGCGTAACTGAAAATAAATCTGCAGTAAATAAGACTGTAATAACTGAAAATTAACAGCTAACAATGCATCGATATAACCCAAGAAGGCAGGTCTCTCAAAACTAGTCTATAAGAGGGAAAAAATATAATCAAAAAATGCTAAGAAGGGTCCAATAGATCTAAGGTCGAGAGGGACAGGGATCTAAAGGAGAAATCTACTAAAAAGAGGTGCATAAAACAACAAAGAGGCAGAGGCAAGGTTGCTGTTACAAAAGAGGGAATCAGCTAAAGATAGGAGGGACAAGAATGTGACCCTAGAGATAAACCCAAACAAAATGATATGAGGTGATTTGAAAGGGAGAAGAGCTGATCTGTAGGGATCTAAAAATGAGGTATCAGATCTGAAAGAAAGAAGGCTGAAACTCTGGAAATTCAGACGTCTGAAACAGCGAAAACTCTCCCACAAAAAATGGAGGGTACTAGAGCCCTAAGGGGAAATATTCCCACTTATTTGAGTGAAACAAATCAGAAACAGGTCTAAATAGGCAGAGACAGAGGCTGGAAAACCCTGACAGAAGCTTCAGACAAACCCAGAAAAAGTGCTGGAAAATTGCAGAAAAAAGTGCATGCCGCAGGTTCTGACCTGTTTTCAGTCCAGGTCACAGTTTTGTTGCAGAAATGTGCGCCCTCAAGTCCAGGTCACAATTTTTGCGTTGATAAGTGCGACCTGCAGATCCGGGTCTCTCGGCGGCAGATTTCAGAAAAATTTGTCGTCTCAGCTGCGGCTGATGTCTATCACCTGCGCAATAGGGCCAGAAACACACGGAAGTTAAAAAATTTAATGTTTGAGGGTTTTAAAGGTGAAAAAGCACCATAAAAATAAGAAAAATAGAAAACTGAAGAGAAACCCTAGGGTCTAAAACAACTAGATGGAAATGCAGGAATATATAAAACGACAGCAGTCGCAAAAGAAAACCCGTGTGGAGTCGCCAATTGTTAGTATGAATCTTTCGTCGAAAAAGACCACTTTAGCTACACATAACAAATAGCCCTAACATCAATTATGGCTGCCAATATCTTTAAATCTGCAGTTAGTTGATCCAAATAAAGCTGCACAAATCCAGATCTATGCATAAAAGACATTAAGCAGTAAAAATGAAATGTTGCTCCATGTATCCAATAGACAAGACAAGAACAATATATTTGAAAGAATTTTTTATTATATATAAAAGGGGCACCTGAGAGGAAAACAAGAAAGGTGTTTCCAATTCTCCTCAATGGGATGGGTTCTTGAAAGTCCTCAGCATTTCAGATCTAAAATTTCTCTCTCTTGTTGGTGTAGAAAACCCAGACAAACATAGAACTCAAAGGGAGCTCACAAGGCAAAAATGGAGAATGTGACCAAGTATAGATCCAGAGTGATCTAATGCAATGGAAGGTGACTAATGAATGGGGAAAACCCTTCTATTTATAACAAAATATTAGGGCGATCTAGAACTTGGTGCATGAATAAAATATTATTAATCAAATTCTACAATCACCTTTTAGGAATATTTTATTATATTTGTTGGAGGGAAAAGGATTTTTGACTTGGGTCAATTCCTTTATTTATAAATAATAAATAAATAAATGATTTATTTACTATTTTAAGGAAATGGTGGGAATATATTTAAATAAATAATGATTTATTTAATTATTTATAAATGATTTAGTCAAATTTAACTAGGAATATTATTTAAATAGGATTTAAATAACTTATTCCTAGGAAATAATCAAATAAATAAGGATTTATTTAATTTATTTCCTTGTTTTGGGTTAAATATGACCAGGAAATATAAACAAATATAGATTTTTTTATTATTTCCTTTTGGGGTTTCCTGTTTAGACCATAAATAACTTAATAAAGGTGTTTTACTAAGTTATTTCACATAGTGAAAGCAATTTTACTTAGGGTAAAATGGGTCTTACATGGTGTACTTGGGTCCATCTAATAATAATAGGTTAGATGACCAAAAAATGGTGTAACAATATTCATGGGCTAGAAGTCTTTATGATGGGCATTTGCAAAAATGTGCACTCATAAGTTATCTAAGTTTCGAAGTATGATGGAATTTGTGCTGGGTTTCACACCCATCAATGTGGGGTGTGGCAAAGACCTATGGACCCTGTTCGTGAACAGGGAATTTAGGATGTCCTTAAATTGACGATTCCAACATTATGTTTTCATGCAGAGACAAAAGTTATGAGGATGAGTTTATTCCTATGACAAAGGCTCGACCTTATCCTGCAACACTTGAATTAAATTTGAGGCAATAGAACCAATAATGTATGCTCCAGATAGTTGCAAGGGAAGCATTTCAGTTTTGGAGAGATATTCATGGGCTGGAAGTATTCATGATGGCCATTTCCAAAATTGTGCACTCAAAAGTTATCTCAGATTTGAAGGATGATGGAGTTTGTGTTGGGTTGCACACCCATCAATGTGGGGTGTGACAAAGATCTCTGGACCCTGTTCGTGCACAGGAAATTGAGGATGTCCTTAAATAAAGATTTGTATAATATGAACAACGGACCTGCAACATACTAACCATGAGGATGAAAGCGTGGAGGAGAATTTCACTATGCAGCAGCAGTTCTAGATTATGTATATAATAAATGCACTGAGGACAATTCATAAAACAAGGGGGAGGATGTAACATCCCCTATTCAACCCCTATGTTTTATTCACCATGTATATGTGAGATTATTAGGTTGGTGAGCTGGTACATAATTAAATAGGCTGGTGAGTCGAGGCTTGCTTCTAGGGCAATATGCCCATGTGTATGTGTATTTAAGTGTTGGGGCCAATGTGTGTATGTGTTTTTTATGTTATGAGACTAAATATCATGATATGGTAAATAAGTTTAATTTATGCATATTAATAAATACATAATGGCTATAAGCGGACCTAGACAAAAGAGTATGTGGGGTTGATGACTCCACGACTAGCAAAGGTGTCTTGATGAAAAATTAATGTTATAATATTATAATATAATATTAAATAAAGGAGAGATATGTTTATAAAAGGGGGGATTTGGATACCTAGTAAGGGAGGCAAGTGGATTATTCTATGATTCATGGTTATGGAAACTAGTGGGTGAACCATGTACTTGGGTTCTAGACTGACTGAGGATTATTGTTGGTGAGTCTCGTGCTCGGACTTTGGAAGCGACAACAATTCTAGAAACCAGTTGGTGAACACTGGAAGGTGGGCATTATAGAGGAATTAGCCATCTCAAAGAAGGGTATGCCACTTTGGTTTTGGACTAACCGACGAACTGAATTGGTTATGTCCTAGAGGGTTTCTAGAGCCTTGGAACATCACAGTTGTTGGGTTGGCACCTTGGTTGCTATGGTAGCCTACGGTGGGCATTGTAGAGGAATTAGCCATCTCAAAGAAGGGTATGCCACTTTGGTTTTGGAATAACCGACGAACTGAATTGGTTATGGCCTAGAGGGTTTCTAGAGCCCTGGAGCATCACAGTTGTTGGGTTGGCACCTTGGTTGCTATGGTAGCCTACGACCTCGATGTAATGAATGACCACGGCTGAAAACTATACTTGCTACAACATCATTAGAAAAAATAAGCTCTAGGAATTTTCCAAAGGATAAACCCCATGCAACATAAGACAGGCAAAGTGGGGCTTATAGGGTTGCTTCTGGAACTCCAACTTTATGTGCACATCTTAAGCCCATATGCCACATCTATATTTTTCCTTCAAGTTCACCAGGTAATGTCAACAATAAAGGTAATTATCTTACCAATATCATGAATCTTCCCTCACGGTGTGTGTATGTTGTGGAGGTAAATCCCCTCTGCGAACAGAGGCGATCCCACTAGCCTAGATCGGGTCTAGCAACAATCAAGTCATGCAATGAAGTTGGTTCCTAGTTACAAAAAGACAAATATCGCAATGAGTAGCCTACCTCAAATCCCACGCAGTTGTCGTTGGAGAAATGTAATGTCCCAAACGGGGAAATTTTTTTCTTTGCCGGGAACATCTTAGATGTTCCTATTATCCACTCCGAGAGTATCAAAAATCAACACTGAACTATCTCATAGATTGGATACTGGGGAATTTACTAGATATGTCATCTTCATAAGGAATAATGAGATCCAGAGGCTACCTGGCCCACTAGCAGACTCTGACAATAGAACTTGTCAAGAGCTAATAATTCCCTTCAAGGAATTTCTGCACCAGCTGCCCATGAGGACGCTGTATAAGGAATCCCATGTTAAAATAAGGAAATCCAATGCTGGGATGACTTGAAACATATCTGATACCAACTCCCTGCAGAATATAAGCTCAAATAAATAACCCTAAGCAGGTTATTCAGATCTCCCATCAACAAGTATACTGAAATAATGCTCAATGAGGGAATCTTCAGCAGCATGAAAAATTCAACAAGTAACAGCAGTGAAATAATGTCTCACATGATACAATAAGAGTACAAATATGATTTAGAAAGTGTAGCAGAAAATTTTATATAAAATCCTCGAGGAAAGGCCTCTCAAGGTGAGTGCAAATCAGCCTCAAAGGAAGATATACATGCAATGAAGGAAATACTCTGCTACATGTTCCAACTACTCTATACTGCGCAGTCCATAGGATAAAATGACTACAAGCTGATACATATGAAATGATATGACATTACATGCTCAAATAAATATGGGGGAGCAAGATCTCAACCCCAGAAAACATTATTACATCAATCCTCTAAGGGATTTGCTAAAATACATAAAACAGTAACATGCCGGAGTTGCAGTGTCGCTGCTGCAACTCAATAATAATACAAGATAGGAGAAGGAAGTAGATGCTGCAATAAACCATGATACCTCCTCCAATGATCTCCAAATTAAAGGAGCTGATCTCCTTCCTGAATATTGCACTCACTAGTGCACAAGATGAGCTCCACCTACAAACCCTCTCTGAGAATAACGTTGTAAGAAGAAGGGACTGCACTGGGCATGAGAGAAAACATATGGCCTGATGCCAAATATGCAATATGAGCTCCGGAAATCTCCTTTGCTGATTTCCTAGAGAAGGAATGAGCTTCCCCTCTACAAACCAACTCCGGAGGTGAGATGATGAAGGTCCCTCACTGCAACACCAACAACTCCAGCGTTCTCTTGCTGCAAGAATAATGCAATAGCTACAAATGACTGCCTTGGCCTCATGCCATGATGTGAGGAAGATGAAGAACAATCTCTCCATGGCCTCCCATGGAAGAGAAGGGCATTCCTAAGCAGGAATCCCTCTTGTGCTAAACAACAACAAGTTGAAGAGAGCTTCAACTTTGAATTCTATTCTCAAAATCATCTCCACAATATCTCTCCTTAATCTTTTATGCATTGTGCCCATGGACCCCACTCACATTAGGATTTCTCTCTCATTTCAAATTTCCCTCCACTCCAACTACGCAATCTTCTTGTGCAAGCTTCCCCTCTTGGGTACGTTGTTGACTTTAGTAAACCATGGTTTAACTCACTTGCTTTTGGCCCCTTTTCACACTTGGGCTACTATATTAGCCACTTAAGTGACTTTTTTCACCTTAGGAATTTTTATTAGGTTGCTACAATGGGTCCCCTCACCCACTTATTCACTTTTATTAACATAAAAGTAAAATCAATGTCCCAAATACTTTATTGCAAAATTTGGGACATGACAGTCCTCCCCTCTCAAAACTTGCTTGTCCTCAAGCAAGAGTAAGGATGAACTGCAAAAAGTTCCTCCACTCAAGGCATGGAGTCTGAAATATCCTCCTGTAGATCCTCCATCCTCAAGCAATCAAGAAAAATGAGTCACCCTCCAAATAGGAAACTCTTGAAAGTACTCCTCCACCTTGTGCTCATGAGAAATAGGTGGGCTTAATTTCTAAACTTGGTAAGCTTCATAGCCTACCCCACACTGTCCTCTTCTCCACTTATGATGAATGTGGAGTGAAAGCTGAACTTGGGCTGCAATAGTGTTGCCTTCAAGAGGCAAAATGAAGTCTAGATCCCCAAAAGATCTCTCCTCCAACGCTACAAATCAAGCTGACCCAAATCCTCACATATGTGATGAGTTGGAATCCATCAACATATGGTATTCAAGCAATCATATGGTACACCACATGGAGAAACACATGGCTGAACATGGTGGCCATATCATCTTTCATACTCCCCTTGGAGCATGTGCTACAAAAAGAATGGAGGTCTTCTTTCCCAAAGGGCACATCCACCCAATGAGTCTCTCCCTCCTCTTGATACATATGGGGCTGCTGCTGATATACGGCTGAAATAAAATGGCCTTCAAGAGAGACCTAAGCCACCCCATCAAACATAAAAGCCATGAAGTGCCTCCTCCAAAAATTCACACTCTCCAAATAGCTCCTCCCACATGAAGGAAAGAGATGAAGTTTGGAAATCATGGGTTGCCCATTGCTTCTCCTGAAACATACAACATGAAAAGTAGGGAGAATCACCCTCCTAATGGGCATCTTCAATTTATTTTTCCTCCTTCAAAATGATGCTTCCTCTAAACAACGTTCCATCAACAACATGTAGAAGCATAAACTTATGAGAGCAAGGAGGTGAAATTTGGTCCCATGCATGGAACTAGCGCAGGGCATAATTGGCCTGCCTAAAAATAGAATGTAACAAGTGTCCTTTCAGCCAATTTTTTTCTGCCACATTCATCCTGCTAGATGTGATCATGAAAACAAAATTTGGTGCCAAGGTGCACACCAAAACTATGTGGCTTTCCCCCACAAACCACCAATAAGATGGCCATCTTCCTTGCTGCAATAGACCATAAGTATAGCTGAACATAATGTACAAGAAGGAAGTATCCTCCTTGATATAACATGCTTATCATAAGAATAAGAGAGCACCAAACATAGAGCAAATGGTTACCTCCCTCATCATGTACCTTGGCCTTTGAGCTGAAAATGGCTCCAATGAAAAGTCCCCCTTACTGCAACATAGTAGGGGAGTGGTTGTGCCAACCATCACATCAGCTCTTAGGCTATGAATATAGCCAAATTATGATATACATCCATTAGGAATTCCTCCCAAGTGGACTCCTTCATCAATGAAGAATATGCATGAGAATGCATGAAAGAAGAACCCAAAATTTCTGCATGTAGATTCCTCTTCTTGAGCTTGTGCAACCAAGCCAAGAAAATCAAAATGTAGTGAGGAATTCTTCCCTCCATTACTCCCTCATGTTCATCATCTACATGCCTCCAAAATACATCACTTGTGAAGTGACTTGGAGACACTCCAACAAGTATCTCAAGCTCTCAAGTGAAGCGCTACTGGCCTTTGGAGTAGGGCCACTATCATCTCAAAGCTTCCCTCTTTGACATGAATCATGCCAAAGACTCATCCCATCATGTTGCTACAAATGTAGAGCTCCTCCCAGAAGAAGGTGCTACTTGGCATCCAGTAACAAAGAGCAATCCTCTTGCACCATGCTAGTGCCTCCTCTTGCTCCCGCAACATCCAACAAAATCTGAGCAACAAGAATGTTTGCTGCTCCTCCCTATACTTCCACCATACCCAATCTGAAATGGGAACATAATGAGTGGTAAGAGAAATTCCACCCCATCATGATGCACCCATACTCTCCCCTTTTTCCATCAAGTGCAATTAGTGTGAAAAGATCCTGGGACCTATGTGTTATGGATCCTCCACATTTCCGCTGCGCACATATGACCCGAAAATCTCTGCTCTTTGGTGTAATTATCTTGCCACTTGGTACCTCTTCCACAAGAGCTACCATTTTCCCAAAACAGATCTCTCCTTTTGCATTTCATGGGACATTGAAATGCAATCTCCATCATGACAAAATTTCAAACCCCACCCTCACATGTGATGCATGGCTCATCAATAGTGCATGATGATGATGAGGGTTTATTTCCTCCAAAATGACACAGCGCAGTAAAAGTACCCTCCTCAAGACAATCATCATGCAATAAAGAACAATCCTCCATGATAGATGAAAACTCATGCTTACCTTGGAGAGATTTTGGAAGAACCTTGCTGCAAGAGTCTCCTCCTCAAGTGTGCTGGTTGCCTTAATAACTGAAGGTGGAGGTTGCTCCTCCATGAATATAATAGCGCCGGAATGTGCCTCTAGTGGTGAGGGATCCTCCCTCCTTTGGCCAAATATTTTGATCAAGATCTGAGAAAAATCAGCAAGAGTAGAAACCCTTGCATGCCTCCCATGGCTGAACCACCAAGCTCTTTCCTCTTCCTGCTGAACAAGTGTGAAAGATAGAGTCTCTTGGAAGACTCTAGAGTTTGCTCCATATTCAGCAAGACATTCACTTAGAATTTGAATTCTAAGTGTTCTCCATGCTTCTGCTCTGCTCCTCTATGAGAATAGAAAGTGCATGGTCCTTCCACTTCTCCTTCTTCTATCTCCTCAACCTCCTTGGAGAGGTTGTTGCTGGACCCAAAAATGATGAGATTAATCTCATTCTCTACATCATTATTGACCTCTTCTTTCTCTGGAATTCAAACTTCACAGACTGAGCCAAGTTCGAAGCTCCGATACCACTGTAATGTCTCAAATGGGGAAATTTTTTTCTTTGCCGCGAACATCTTAGATGTTCCTATTATCCATTACAGAAGTATTAAAAATCAACACTAAACTGTCTCAGAGATTGATTGTTGGGGAATTTACTAGATATGTCATCTTCACAAGGAATAATGAGATCTAGAGGCTACCTGGCCCACTAGCAGACTCTGACAATAGAACTTGTCAAGAGCTAATAATTCCCTTCAAGGAATTTCTGCACCAGCTGCCCATGAGGATGTTGTATAAGGAATCCCATGTGAAAATAAGGAAATCTAATGCTGTGATGCCTTGAAACATATCTGATACCAACTCCCTGCAGAATATAAGCTCAAAGAAATAACCCTAAGCATGTTATTCAGATCTCCCATCAACAAGTATACTGAAATAATGCTCAATGAGGGAATCTTCGACAGCATGAAAATTTCAACTAGTAATAGCAGTGAAATAATGTATCACATGATACAAGAAGAGTAAAAATATGATTTATAAAGTGTAGAATCAAATGTTATATAAAATCCTTGAGGAAAGACCTCTCAAGGTGAGTGCAAATCAGCCTCAAAGGAAGATATACATGCAATGAAGGAAATACTCTGCTACATGTTCCAGCTACTCTATATTGCGCAGTCCATAGGGGAAAATGACTGAAAACTGATATATATGAAATGATATGACATTACATGCTCAAATAAATATGGAGGAGCAAGATCTAAACCCCAGAAAACGTTATTACATCAATCCTCTAAGGGATTGGCTAAAATACATAAAATAGTAAAATGTCGGAGTTGCAGTGTAGCTGCTGCAACTCAATAATAATACAAGATAGGAGAAGGAATTAGATGCTGCAATAAACCATGATACCTCCTCCAATGATCTCCAAAGTAAAGGAGATGATCTCCTTCCTGAAGATTGCACTCACTAGTGCACAAGATGAGCTTCACCTACAAACCCTCTCTGAGAATAACGTTGTAAGAAGAAGGGACTGCACTGGGCATGAGAGAAAACATATGGCCTGATGCCAAATCTGCAATATGAGCTCCGGAAATCTCCTTTGATGATTTCCTAGAGAAGGAATGAGCTTCCCCTCTACAAACCAACTCCGGAGGTGAGATGATGAAGGTCCCTCACTGCAACACCAGTAACTACATCGTTCTCTTGATGCAAGAATAACACAGTAGCTACAAATGACTACCTTGGCCTCATGCCATGATGTGAGGAAGATGAAAAGCAATCTCTCCATGGCCTCCCATGGAAGAGAAGGGCATTCCTAAGCAGGAATCCCTCTTGTGCTAAATAGCAACAAGTTGAAGAGAGCTTCAACTTCGAATTCTATTCTCAAAATCATCTCCACAATAGCTCTCCTTCATCTTTTATGCATTGTGCCCATGGACCCCACTCACATTAGGGTTTCTCTCTCATTTCAAATTTCCCTCCACTCGAACTACGCAATCTTCTTGTGCAAGCTTTCCCTCTTGGGTACGTTGTTGACTTTAGTCAACCATGGTTTAACTCATTTTCTTTTGGCCCCTTTTCATACTTGGGCTGATATCTTAGCCACTTAATTGACTTTTTTCACCTTAGGAGTGTTTATTAGGTTGCTACAATGGGTCCCCTCGCCCACTTATTCACTTTTATTAACATAAAAGTAAAATCAATGTCCCAAATACTTTATTGCAAAATTTGGGACATTACAAGAAAATATGATGCTTCCCGTCCCTCGCTTGACAAATCACAATCCTTTCATTCGACACGTCCAAACACCTGTACACATGCAGGGAAACGACGACATACAACGTAACATCTAAAGCATGTAACTATATATCAGTCAGAGAGGATATAATTCATTTCATTACATAAAGAAATGAACACATGAATGGAACCAAAATCAGAGTCGCTTATATTATAAATGACAAAAGGGAGATTAAAACCAAATGATCTGACGCTATGATCTTCCTTCAGCAGAGCTTGTAGTGGAGGGTGTCTCAACAAAGCCTGTCGGGAATCTAGACGAAGCTCTCTCTCTTACGAGATTCTCTTCGGCTTAGCTTTCAATAGTTTCCCAACTATAGTTTCCTTCCTACAAGTTCAGCTAGCTTGCTAATGGAGAGGGAAAGCTTTTATAGATGGAGGAAAGGAAGTTGGGATCCCTATAATCATGGGATAGGCCCTATATCTTAGGAAGGTTCCATGATAGGTGGAAAACCACTTCTTATACATGGAGATCTGGAGCCAAACCACTCAACTCCTTTTGATGATTCATTCTGGAGTTTGTTAGAATCAAACTTCTGCCATTTATTTTTAAAAAACATCTCTTAATAAGATTGGCGCTAGTGAAACACAGGGACAGAGCGCCAGTTGGCGCGCCCTCTAGTGTGGATTTCCCCCATTGGCGCGAGGGATGAACTAGCTAGTCACGCCAAGGCTAGAACATCTGTTTTTAGGGTTTTTCAGAGAAAATATTCTTCAGGAGAATGTTTTTCCTTATGCAATAGGATGCCATGAAGGTGATTTTAGGACATTTTACTGTTCACAGGTCATGGGAATAGTCCTCCAATGTACGGGACAAGGGATTGCAGGGGGGACAAAATGTTGTGTAACAGATGCCCCCCTAAAGCATGAGGTCCAAGAGAGAGGGAGGGGTGAAACGCTTTATGAGAACGCGCCCAGCTGAAAACACTGCCGTCGGAAGACCTGCAAAGACAAATACAACTGATATCTCTGATACATGATATGTGGTATGGCCACAGCCATCCATAATAGAGTGTACAATAACCGGGATCCAAGCCGGGATCCAAGGTATGGACGCAGCCATCGAGCAAAGAAGGATCAACAAGTAGACTCAGGTATGGTCACAACCATCCAATCAATTGAGTCATGTAAATAATTATGATAATCAACAAAGAATCCACAACCTGGATTTTATCAAACAAGATCCAGGGTCTTGCGCTCCATCTCGACCCGAACAGAGTACAAGTCCGAGCATGTGAATAAGTGAGCTGAAGTAGAACATGCAAGAACATCGTCTGATTACCAACCAATAATGAAAGCTATTAACAGACGCGAGAGGAACCACTAATAATGATGATGGCTCTCAAGGTACAAGAGGTAAAATCCACGGAATGTGAATAGTGAGTTGGCATCGAACACTCGCAGAATAATTCGATCGAAGGCCAATAATGAAAACCTTACGTCAAATGCGAAGAACCTGCCATTAAGGCATGCAGGCTCCAAGGTACCTGAAGGGAGTCTCTAGATCAGCTTCCTGGATAATGAGCTGAAGTCGACAGGAAGTGACCTTGATCGAAGGTGGGCCATAGTGTTTCCCACATCATCGACACGAGAGAGAGGAACATGATGTTTGTGAATCAAGATCAATAGAGAATCAGAGGGAGGTTGAAAACTGTAGAGGCCAACTTCTCTTGAACATATAGGTGACACGACACTGGATTTGGCAGTATTTTACATCAAAGGATCTGAGGTCATAATGATGTGGCAAAGCGTAGATGAGCGGTCAAAAGAGATTACCCAAACCCACGGAGGTAAGCAGATAATGAGATGATATGTCCCCAACTCAACACAAATGCAGACAAGTGCCATGTTCAAGAGCGACACACTGCCGACACGAAGGTGATACTGGCTCCATTTTCCCCCACCATTTCTGGCGAGTACCCTAATTATTTTTGGAAACAAGCTTGAAGGGGATAGCATATGCTTGTGATATAAGTTTTTCCTTCAGACAAATCCAACCTAGTACATTTAATGAGCCCTAGGAAGGAGGAACTCGAGTAACATCATTACGACGGAGTCCAATGTCATCAGTTTTTAACGAGTCTGACAAAGGAAGAACTCAGCGTCTTTTCATGTTTAGAGAGTTTGAAAAGATAACGGAAAAGAAAACTCCAGCAGTCCCTTTTCGTAGATAGTCTCGCAGATCCGAAAAGGTAGAAAACTATGTCTAAGAGAACCTCCTAGTCGTGATAGGATAGGGTATTCCTTTTTCATAAATAATCTATCCCAGCCCAAAAAAGGGTTAAACATATATTGGGTAGATGTTGCTTCGCATCCAATTTAACGAGCTCAAAATGACAAGCGACTCGGCAATATTTTCAGTTTTAGAGAGTCAGAAAAGCGCTGAAAGTTGACTCCTCCTGGAGGAACGAGTGGTATAAAGGGTAGCTACTGGTTCTAGTGATGGTGGAACTACTCAGAACAAGTTAAAGAGGTTGGCTAACAAGACCACTCATTGCAGCGATTCCTCGGGAATGGGTAAAACAACCAAGTGAAGGCGTATGATCATCCCATCAAATAGGGATGATGGAATGAGAAAACCAAGGTTCATCTGGAAAAATAGGCTGTTAAAATGGAAATCACAAGAGGTAAAATGGAAATGGTTTCATTTTTACACAAGCTTGAAATCAGGAAACTCTGCTTAAAGTTGGTTTCATTTTTACACAAGCTTGAAACAAAGATAAACTATGCTTGAAACTAGTTTCATTTTTACACAAGCTTGAAATGGAAACAAACTATGCTTGAAATATTTGCATGCCCCCAGCATGGTGACTCAATTCGAGGTATATGCCCCCCAAGCTTCATTGCATTCACCGGAGTAGACTACTAGTTACTGACAGGTGGATGGAATGAAGGTTCAATTATGAGACCAAGAGAAAGACTCGACTGGGATTTTACGAGATCTAATCAAAGACTCGAATTGGACGGGAGAATGTTTCATTATTTTAATGAGGTTGACACATTAAAAGAACTATCCTCATGACACCTTGTTTCATTTTTTAAGGAGCTTGACACAAGAAAACGAACTCTGCTCCGACAAGCTTGTTTCATTTTTTAAGAAGCTTGACACAAGAAAACGAACTATGCTCTGAAGAAAACTCATCACGATGAATAAGAATTCATGGCTTCCAAGAGCTTCTCATCCGATGGGAGAACAACATCTTGAAAATCAGGACCCAATGCCTCCAGCACACGATGCACAATGGCATTATCATTGAATGTAGGCACGGGACAGGTAGCCACATATTTGACATGCGGCGGGGATGAAACAACCGATGGATAAAGATCCAGCAGGGATGATGGTGGACTAGCTACTATATTAGGACCAAAGAACGCAAGTTGATCGATGGTCACGATCCGACCTTGGTGCGGAAAACACATTACACGAAAGAGGGAGGAGACAAGCGCTCCCATGGCATAAGTATAATCGCGTCCCAAGAGTAAATTAAAGTCCACGGGGCCAGGAACAACCATCACGTCTATATAGATCATTTTCCCTCGCAAAGTAACAAGCAACTTCAAAAGGATCCCTAACAGTTGACTGGTTCCTCTGTTAAAAGCCAACAGATTCTGAGTAACATGCATAAGTGGTGGAGAACCAAAAGCTTTCCAAGTAGTGGAAGAAAGAATACTAACAGACACGCCTTCATCTATAATGGTTCTGGGTACGACCAGACCAAAGGTCTGTACTGTTATCTCAAAAGGCACATAAGACGAAAGGCAGTATCCTGCAAATCAACTCCAATCAAAGGAAGCCTACTTGGAGGGGGTACCATTGGAATGAGATGGTTTTCCCCTGTTGCTACGAGAGAAGAAGGAGCATCCTCCGCCGCCTCCATCATGGAGGAAAAAGGAGTATCCTCCGGGACCTCCATCATGGGAGGCAAAGGAATAGCTTCCTGAGATATAGGGACAGGAAAATATTTCTCCAAGTCCGAGGAATCTGAAGAAACAATAAGAAACTGAGGGATGTGAGATCCACTCTCAACGGAAAAGACCTGGTGCACCACAGACGGGACCAACTCAACCGATCCCATGAACAATGGTTGGTCAGGGATGGACTCATGATGGTGAATTTCCAGGGGAGAGGGATCAATCAAGGATGACTCTTGATTGATCGTAGAATCAACTGGTGAAGGATTCAAAGAAAGCTATTGTAACCAGCCAGAAGGCATGGTGTAGAAATAGTCGATTTGCCCAAAAATATCTTGGCTTCATCCATATACGGACAAAGGTGAATGGAATGGTTCCCTTCACACAACTTACAGGGATTGGCAAGCTTACCCTGCTTCTTAGGAGCTTTACCAGCACTAGCTAAAGATGTGCCCCCAACCTAATTCCCGGAAGCCAATGGCAACGATGGATGACCATTGGACCATACTTCTAGCACCTTGGGAATGCCAAGGCAATCTCTAAGAAGATGGTTTCCCTGGCACAACATGCAAGGGAACTTAACTTTCCGCGGAGGGTTGGAAGGTTCATCGAGAGTAGGTGTTTTAGAAGCAACAGCTGCAGAATTAACCTCTCATTTATCTGATTTCTTCTTCTTAGTATTTTTCTTCTTCTTCTTAGCCACCTGGGTACTAGAATCCAAAATTTCACCAGGAAAAGTAGAAGATTAGGACGAAGAAACAGGCGAATAAGGGGAGAGGTCCACCTTCGAATCAACATGGCATTGCTCAAGCAGAGGAGTGGATGGTACAGTAGCCAGAACACTTGAGACTATAGAGGTTGAAAAAAACAAAACAGGAAACCCAAGAGTTAACCCAGGAAGGGAAAACATTTCCATATAAGGGGCACCAACATTTCCAAAAGGAGGAAAAGGACCAGGATTCCCATCAGAGGGGATTCCTTGGTTGGTGAATTCCGGAAAAGTTTCCATCAGAAACGACCTTGAAACAGAACACTAAGGACAAAAAATTCTAACCAGGAATATTTCATGGGCAATTAATTTTTAAGACACTGAAACTAGACTCTGTTGTTTCATATTTTAAGAGTCGAGAAAAAAGAAAAAGGTGACTCTATCGCTTTCAGATTGGACACAAGCTTGAAAGGACAAGAGCTTAATGATATTTTCAGTTAAAAGAGTCAGTAAAGATCAAAATGACTGCTCTGGTAATCTAGGTAAATGGGTGTACCATATATACGTGAACTACCATATACACCTTGGTAAAAATGAAAGAGAAATCAACCAAGGACTTGACGCACATGTAGGTAATCTCCTTGAATGTTGTATCCAGTGTATCACGGGAAAAGGCGGCAGACTCGGCTTCCTACATTTAAAGGATTGAAACCTAATGGGGTCTCCCTTTATATACGCGATAGTATGGGGAGCACAAGTCTGTACTAGTGATGTCTGTAGCCAGATGGTGAGCGACAGCTGCTAGGCTTAAAGACGTTGGAACACGTCTCTACCTTAGACTAATAGATGTTCCATTAATTTTTCAATTTTGCCTAAGGTTAATTCAGTAAATTTTAAAGTTGATATTCAATTTACACTTCAATTTCCAGGCCTTATCGAATGTCGGATCTCTTAAAACCTCTAAATGCAAACTACATGCCACAACATGTCATTTTTTTCAATGAAGAGCTATCTATGGGAGAGTTGAGAGCTTTTCAAATGACAACAAAACGAACACACAAAAACATCCACCACTGTTTCCAATGCAAGCTAATGAAACTAGAAAACTTCTCTCTAGAGTTATACAACACTAGTAATGTGAAAGAGCTTTCAATTTTCACTATGCCAATCAAAATGAAAAAGATTTTATTTTTGTATTTTTCAATATTTTAGAGCAAATGCACTAAATGAATGAAAAACTAATGAAAACACCAATTCAAGAAATGACAGAGAGAGAGCTAAAACAAACAAGTTCACTCAATACAAACACACACAATCAAGACTCAAACCAATGAAAAAATCCCTCAAAGCGAACAAGAATCTCGAAAGAGACTCAAACAAATCGTGTAATCTAGGCTTGGAGTAATACAAAGAGAAATCTAATGAAAGAAAGGACAATCACTCAATTAACGCAATGATTCAATGGGATTGAACAAGACGAATGCAGAGAAGCAAAAACAAAATTGACTAGGCAAGCAAAGACCCAAAACTCCCACAGAAGGCTCAGCACATTGAAGCACCTAGAAGCCCTAGGGCTAAAATGAAAAACTGATAGTAAAGGGAAAACAACCGGAGGACAAGGGCCAAACACAGTAAAAAATGACTTCAAGGCACTCAATCAATCAAAAAAATGACACCAGGACCAAAAATCAAGCTCAGAGAGCCCAAAAGCAAGCAAACCCTAACACCAAGTAGAGTTGGCACGCCTGTTTGGCTGTAATCTGCGCCAAAAAGGCATTGGCGTGGGGGCCTAACTAGAAAAAAGTGCCAGCTGTGTAATGTTGTGTAACTAGCTCCAAAAATAGAAGAAAATAGATATCAACGCCTTAGAAATAAGCCACTTCGAGGGGGCACCCTCCAATACATTACATAAATGAACAATTCTTGGATAATACAATTTAAAAAACCTCCTTTCTATATATAGGAGTCCATGGGGCCATAATGTAATCCTAGTGGGCCATAATGTAATCCTAGCCGACCTAACAATAATAATTTAAGGGCACAATAACAACAAAATGGGGGTTACAAGGGTACAATAATAACAATAAGGGGGTTACACTAACAACAATAAGGGACTATACTAGTAATATAGGGACCTAACATGCCCCTCTCCTTCAAAAAAAGTGTTTTCCTCAACGCTTGAGTAGCTCTGGGTGCCTTTGTATAAAATTCTCATCCTCCCATGTAGAATCTTCAGTAGGTAAGTTCTTCCACTTGATGAGATACTCTGAAATTGATCGATTCCGAAGTTGTCGAGTTCTTGTTTCCGTGACCGCTTCCGTTTCCAATATGATTTTTCCTTCCTCATCAAGTTCTGGCAATATTGTTTGAACTGGAAGATTTTCACCTATAACCTTCTTTAAGCACGAAACATGGAAAACTGGATGTACTCGCGAAGAAGCAGGAAGCTCCAATTTGTAGGCCATAGTACCAATCTTTTGCAACACCTTGTAAGGACCATAGTACTTTGGCGATAATTTATTATCCTTCTTAGCTTGCTTGAGGGACATTTGTTTATATGTTTGTAGCCGTAAAAATACCCAATCTCCTATATCAAAACTTCTCTCGCTGCGATGTTGATCTGCCTGTTGTTTCATTCGATTTTGTGCCAAATTCAGGTTATCCTTTAAGAGTTGGAGAACTTCTTGCTGATGCTCGATGTGATCTTCCACTGCTTGAACCTTCGAATTTTCCCTTAAATATGATGTGATTGATGGTGGATGATATCCATAAAGTGCCATAAATGGGGTCATTTTTGCTGCAGTATGGAAGGAAGTGTTATACCACCATTCATCGAGAGGTAACCACTTGACCCATTGTGTTTGTTTATCAGATACAAAACAATGAAGATATCCTTCCAAACATTTATTTAATATCTCTGTTTGACCATCAGATTGAGGATGATAAGATGAGCTATGAGCTAATTGAGTACCCAAACAAGAAAATAACTCCGTCCAAAAATTTCCAGTAAAAATGGGATCTCTGTCGCTCACAATGACTCTTGGGCTTCCATGTAGCTTTTGAATTCTGTCCATAAATGTAGTAGCAACTGTACTTGCTTTAAATGGATGAGATAATGCACAAAAGTGTGCATACTTGGTAAGCCCATCAACTACCACCATGATGACACTCTTTCCTTCGGACTTAGGTAAACCTGTGATAAAATCCATTGAAATCTCCTCCCAACGTTGACTTGGAATGGATAAAGGTTGTAGAAGTCCTGGGGTCTTAATTGTCTCAACTTTATTCTGCTATCAAACCAAACATTCCGCCACAAACTTTTGAATATCAGATTTAAGGCCATCCCAAAAAAAAATCTTTCTTCACCCTGTGGTAAGTTTTTAAAAATCCTGAGTGTCCTCCTAAAGGAGAAGTGTGCAATTCCAGAAGAATCTTTTGTTTTAGTTGGGAATTCTTACAAAGATATAAGCGATCTTTGTACCATAAGGAATCAGTTTTCCAACTAAATGTATCAGATGTACTAGGATCTTGCTGCAACTTTTGAATGAGTGTCCATACATCTTTTTCCTTCTTCCATTCATCTCTTGCTTCCTTTATCCAATCTGGTTGGATAATAGAAATGGCACAAAGCAATGCTTCCACCTCTTCATTCTTTCTTGAGAGTGCATCCGCAACAACATTAAGCTTTCCTTTCTTGTAGATTATTTCAAAGTCATAACCCAACATCTTTGTGACCCATTTTTGCTACTCTTTTGAAGATAGTCTTTGTTCCAAAAAGTGTTTAAGACTATCATGATCAGTTTTTACCTTGAAGTGTCTTCCCATTAGGTAAGTTCGCCATTTCTTTAGTGCATGCGGTATTGCTAACATTTCCTTCTCATAAATAGGTTTTTGTAAATACTTTCCTTTGATTGGACGACTTTCAAAAGCAATGGGTCTTCCTTCCTTCATTAAAACTGCACCAATTCCATTTCCTGAGGCATCACATTCCACAATAAAGGTTTTTGTGAAGTCTGGCGTAGCTAAGACCGGTGCTAGGCACATTGCCTCTTTAAGATGTTCAAAGGCCTTAGTTACTTCAGGAGTCCATGAAAATGCATCTTTCTTCAATAATGTTGTTAGAGGTGCTGCTATTCTCCCATAATTCTTAACAAACTTGCGATAATAGCCTGTTAACCCGAGAAATCCTCGCAACTGCTTTATCGTCTTGGGGACTTTCCATTCCTTAATGGCTTTAATTTTGTTAGGGTCTACTTTAACACCCTCGTGAGATATAATATGACCCAGATATTCCACCTCTTGTACTCCAAAGAAACATTTGGATGCTTTTGCATATAATTGTTTCTCCTGCAATAGTTTGAGCACCCTGTCAACATGTTCAACATGATCCTTCCAAGACCTGCTGTAGATTAGTATATCATCAAAAAATACTAGCACAAATTTTCTAAGGAAGGGTTTGAAAATGGAATTCATCAACCCTTGAAATGTAGTATGTGCATTGGTAAGGCCAAAAGGCATGACCAAAAATTCATAATGACCCTCATGAGTTCGAAATGCTGTTTTTGGAATATCTTCAGTCTTCATTCTAATTTGATGATATCGTGAACGAAGATCCAACTTGGTAAAATAAATTGCTCCATGTAATTCATCAATCACGGGAATGGGAAATTTGTCTTTAATGGTGAGCTTATTGAGCTCCCTATAATCTGGACACATTCGCCATGATCCATCCTTCTTGTGTACCAATACTACAGGAGCAGAAAAAGAACTTTGACTAGGTTGAATTATACCCGCCTCTAACATTTCTGCAATCATACGTTCAATTTCGCTCTTTTGGAAGTAAGGATATCTATAAGGCCTGATGTTTGGAGGAACACTTCCTCGAATCAAATGAATAGCATGATCATGATCACGAATAGGTGGGAGTCCTTTGGGAGTTTCAAACACCTTGGAATGATTGTCCAAGACTTGTTGGAGATCTGCAGAAATAGATGATTTTGATGTTGGAACTTCTAGTGAGCATAATTGTGCAATTACACATTGTTGTTATTTCTTTAGAAGCTTTGTCATGACATTAGACCTTATTATCCTTCCCGGCTTCCATTCAATACCCCATAATTCGACTTCCTTTCCTTCTGAAAAAAATTTCAAGAAAGTTCTTGAAAATTAAAAGCTACCATCCCCAAAGATTGTAACCATTGTACTCCTAGTACAACATCAGCACCTCCCATAGGAATGGAAAGCATTGGACTAGTCAATACATATTCCCCCATGGTTAGCTTAATATTATGGCATTTTCTAGAGCAATTTATAGTTCCTCCATTTGCAACCATCACTTGACATTCTCGTGCTGGGTATAGGAAACAATTTAATTCCTTGGCTACCTTACAATGAATAAAATTATGGGTGCTACCTGAATCAATCAACACTATTACCTTTTTCTTCTTGATATGTCCTTCTATCTTGAGAGTTTGAGGAGTGGTAATTCCTGCCAGTGCATTACACGATATGGTCGGATTCATTTCTTCCCTTTCTATGGCTGGTTCCTGGTGTATATCCTCTTCTTGTTCATTTTCTTCTTCCTCTTCACAATCTATGTAAAATAATTTCTTCTCAGCACACTTATGACCTTTAGTGTATTTGCTATCACAACTGTAGCAAAGCCCTTTGCTCTTTTTTCTTCCAATTGTTGTGGTGTCAACCTTGTAGGTTGTGGAAATCTAGGCGTAGCAACACTTCCTTCTTTATAGAATTGAGTGGTAGGCTTCCTTGTCGCCATAATTTGACATTCAACTTTTCTTGCCAACCTGAATGCCTTCTCCAATGAATCAGGTTTTAAAACACGAACTTCATGTTGGATGTTATCCTTTAGAGTACCTATGAAGGGATCAATCCTGTGTTCCTCTGGAATATCAGTTACCCTTATTTTCAATTTTTGGAAGTCCTCAATGTGCTGCCCAACTAAACCCTTTTGTTTGAGATTTATCAATTGGCTAAAGAAGGTGTTGCTCTTTGTATCCTCATAATGTGCTATCATTTCCTCCGTAAAAATTGACCAAGTGACCATTTTTTTACGGGAGCAAAGCCATCGATACCATACAAATGTATTTTGTTCTAAATGTAAAGTTGCAATGCGTACCTTTTGTGTGTTTTGCACGTTATGGAGATCAAAATATTGCTCCATCTGTAGTATCCATGTTACAAAATCCTTTCCATCAAACTTCCTCATATCCATCTTTGGAATATGGTGGTTCTTCCCGCCAACATTAGAGTTTATGAAATCACAATTAACATTTATTTTGTTCTCATCATGAGGTTCTTCTACTATCTTTCACCATTAGGAAACCTTTCTTGTATCAACTTTGTCAAACCTTCCATGTCTGCTTTTAGAAAATTCTTCATGTTTTCCATTTTCTCATCGATCTTAGCTTCCATGTCATCCATATTAGATTCCATGCCAGCCTCCATGCCATCCATCTTAGCTTCCACGCCTTTCTTCAAACCGTCCATCTTCACTTCCACGCCATCCATCTTAGCTTCCATGCCTTTCTTCAAACCGTCCATCTTCACTTCCACGCCTTTCTTCAAAACTTCCATTTCATTTTTTGTTGCTCTTTGCGAGATTGAAATTTGTTGCACTTGCTCTTGTAATTTTGATAGATCATGTTGCAATTCTTCATCTTCATAAGTCATGGTAGAGCCTTCTGAAGGCTTAATGGGTTTTGAATTCTTTTTAGGCGCCATTTTAGAATCCAATATTGATACTTTGAGGAGCTCGATATTGATATTGAATTATCTCTGTAATTGAAAATCTTCAATATCTGAAATTCAGCCCTGTAGTAACCCTCTAAAGCTTCTTTCAAATGCCACAGGTCTGATCTAATTTGGATTCCCCAAGACAAATTTGTGTCCAATCTCCCACAATTACCTAATTCTGGACTGGTTCAGTAGAGAAAACTTGTAGGACTTTCCACGTGTCACTGTTTCATCCTTTGTCTCTGAAATTGATAGCCAAGAAACTACAGTCCGTGTACTTGCGACCACTTTTTACGGTACTCAAATCCACTGCCCAGAGAGAGAGTTATTGAAATTTTCCCATGATCACCTATTTGAGATGAAATTCAAGAGCCTGAAAAAGCACTACCTTCCACAGATCATATCTCCAAAAATATTGTGAACCAAGCTCTGAAATGTTTTGATGAATTTCCTCAGGATTTCAGCTTTGCACCATACGAATTTCAGATTCTGAACCTTTGTAGAAAAAAATTTATAGCGAAAATTCCACGATGACCTGTTTAGGAGCTTGAAAAAAGACCTAACTTCCACAGATGATATCTCCGAAAATATTGCGAAACAAGCTCTGAAATTTTTAGACAATCTTCCTTAGGATTTTAGCTTCGCACCTTAATAATTTCAGCTTTTGACACTTCGTAGAAAAAAATTTATAGCGAAAATTCCATGATGACCTGTTTGGAGCAGCGAAACCCTAGAATCCCAAGCTCTGATACCAAATGTTGTGTAACCAGATCCAAAAATAGAAGAAAAGAGATATCAACACCTTAGAAATAAGCCACTTCGAGGGGGCACCCTCCAATACATTACATAAATGAACAATTCTTGGATGATACAATTTACAAAACCTCCTTTCTATATATAGGAGTCCATGGGGCCATGATGTAATCCTAGTGGGCCACAATGTAATCCTAGCCGACCTAACAATAATAATTTAAGGGCACAATAATAACAAAATGGGGGTTACAAGGGTACAATAATAACAATAAGGGGGTTACACTAACGACAATAAGGGACTATACTAGTAATATAGGGACCTAACAAGCTGGCGCGACTATCAGGGACAAAACTGTGCCAATCGAATTTACCCTAGAAAAATGATGAAAATGGACAAACAGAGACTGGATCTAGTCTTCTAGGGGCTGAACATGGGTTTAACACCAAGGAAGGTAGACCAGAAAAGAAAATAAATCAATCAAAATCCAAAAACAACCAAAAGAGGAAAGACTAACTCCAACTGAGTCCCCAATGGAGTCGCCAAATTGTTGTGGAGGTAAATCCCCTCTGCAAAAAGAGGCGATCCCACTAGCCCAGATTGGGTCTAGCAACAATCAAGTCACGAAATGACGTTGGTTCCTAGTTACAAAAAGACAAAGATCATGATGAGTAGCCTACCTCAAATCCCACGCAATTGTCGTTGGAGAAAAGATGATGCTTCCCTTCTCTCGCTTGACAGATCACAATCCTTCCATTCGACACGTCTAGACACGTGTACACATGCAGGGAAACAACGACATACAACGTAACATCTAAAGCATGTAACTATATATCAGTCAGAAAGGATATAATTCATTGCATTACATAAAGAAATGAACACATGAATGGAACCAAAATTAGAGTCGCTTATATTATAAATGACAAAAGGGAGATTACAACCAAATGCTTTGACGTTATGATCTTCCTTCGGCGGGGCTTGCAGCGGAGCGTGTCTCAACAAAGCCTTTCGGGAATCTAGACGAAGCTCTCTCTCTTATGGGATTCTCTTCGGCTTAGCTCTCAATAGTTTCCCAACTATAGTTTCCTTCCTACAAGTTCAGCTAACTTGCTAATGGAGAGGGAAAGCTTTTATAGATGGAGGAAAGGAAGTTTGGATCCCTATAATCATGGCATAGGCCCTATCTCTTAGGAAGGTTCCATGATAGGTGTAAAACCACTTCCTATACATGGAGATCCAGAGCCAAACCACTCAACTCCTTTTGATGATTCATTCTAGAGTTTGTTAGAATCAAAATTCTGCCATTTATTTTTTAAAAACATCCCTTAATAAGCTTGGTGCGAGTGAAACATAGGGACAGAGCATGAGTTGGCATGCCCTCTAGTGTGGATTTCCCCCATTGGCGCGAGGGATGAACTGGCTAGTCGCGCCAAGGCTAAAACATCTGTTTTTAGGGTTTTTCAGAGGAAATTTTCTTCAGGAGAATGTTTTTCCTTATGTAAGAGGATGCCATGAAGGTGATTTCAGGACATTTTACTGTTCACAGGTCATGGGAATATTCCTCCAATGTATGGGACGCGGGATTGCAGGGACGGTGACAAAATACTGTGTAACAGTGTAGCAAAGAAGATGTGCTTCTGAGGGTTCATTACAGAAACAACAACAAGAATTTTGCATGTTTTTGGTATTTGTTACGTCAAAATTTTCCAATTATTATTGTGTAAATGAAAATTTTACAAGATAGCAAGGGAAAACTACGTAAGACGAAATAGACATGAAGAAAAAAACTTCTTGAAAACTACGGAAGAAGAAAAAAACAAATGAAGAAAAAATCTACTTGGTCAAACAAATAATCACAGACGTACCTTTCTAGTGGCTTTTCAAAACTGCCATAATACTTGATCCGAAAGAGTTGTGAACTCCCATAGACTGTCCCCTTCAACACATAGTGGCTCGATAGCAAAACCAATATAATTTGATGATCAAAAGGAGATTTGAGAACGTGGAAAGTCTTATTTAGAGAAAACATGTTCTTGGTTTATGTACCCTAAAAGTTGCTCATCCATAAAACCTTGGACTTCATTTCCTTTTTTACTACTCCTTGATTCTCCCATGCCACCTTCCCAAATATCTCCTCTATTGTTATTTGATAATTAAGATTAACCTTGGATGAAACAGAAACAATGAAACCATTTTCCAGATCTGAATCTTTTGAATCCTTATCTTGAAGTTCCAAATATGACGTGACTACCCCATATGAATATGGACCCACAAGAGATATAATTTTATTTGAATATGCCTTTATTGAAGCTGGAAATCTAGATAAATCAAATGAAGGAGTAGTTGGCAGCAAAGGTCTCTGTTCAGATGGATATGTGTCCCACTGTACCCTCGTAACTTGAGCACATGTATCTCCTATGGAAGATTTGTTGAAATTTGGGTACCGGAGGACAGGTGGTTCCCTAAGGCTTTGATCTTTGGCCTAGGGAAAAGTGTCCAAAAGAATTTAATTTTTCTCCTAAAGTGACTTTATAAAGTTATAAAGTCAAATCTAATTTAAAAGTGACTTTAAGTGATAAAGTTATTAAAGTCTAATTTTAAAGTGACTTTGATAAAGTCAATGTAAAATTAGAAAGGAAAAGTGACTTTGGAAATAAATGACTAAGTGGGTCTTTATTAAAGTGGGGTGAATTAAAAAATAGAAAGTGAGATTTAAATGAGCATTTAATATCAGCCCTAGATCTCAATCTATTTCAACCATTGGATTTAGGGATTCCCCAAAAGTCACTTAGGGTTAGGTTAAAGGAGGAAAAGGAGGAAAAGTTCATTCATTCTTTCATGAGAAGATTGAGAGAAGGAGAGCAAGAGAGCAAGGGAGATTTCTAGGCAGTGAGGAGGAGGAGGCAGCAACTTGGCACACATTCCAAGGCAGGATTTTAGCAAGTCCGTACAGCTAAGTTTGGCACACATCCCAAGGCAGATTTTGGCACGATTTTCTAGAAGACCGTACATCAGTCTTTTGGCACATTTTCCAAGAGGCCGTACAGCAGTTTGGCACAGATTTCGAGGCAGCAGAAGGCTGGTTTAGTTGGCACAAATTTCGAGGCAGGTCATACAGCAAGTGGCTGTCCTCTTGCATGAATTTCGAGACAAATTCCGTACAGCAAGGTTCTGTTGTTCTTTTGGCACGAAAATCAAAATCTGTACAACAGCATTTATTGCTGTTTTGCACAGAAATCGAGGAGGTCGTACAACTGCATTTATTGCAGATTTTCTGGGCACGAAAATCAAGGAGGCCGTACAACATTTGTTGACGTTCTGTTTTTGTTGTTTGCACATTTTCCGAGGCGATGGTTAAGCACGGAAAACGAGATAAGTTGTAAAGTTTATTTGCTGATTTTTGCTGAATATTTCTCTCACTGTAAAAAACATTTTCCAGAAATAAGAAGGAGCTTTCGAACTGGTTTTCCCCAAGAGTTGTAGGGGGTTTTTCCAGGGTCACCTTGACCAAAAATCACTGTGTTTAAATGTGTTGAATGGCTGTTTGTATCTGCTGATATTTATTTCTGCATTTTCCAACATTCTAAAAAATTGCCAGAATTTGTGTTTTCAGCAATATTTATTTTCCAGCTTGTTGAATGTAAGGTTATGGGAAAGGGAATTTAACAAATCAGAGAAATAAGGTGAAACTGAAAACCGGGGTGGGAAAAACAAGAAATTTCTACATGGTATCAGAGGTTGGGTGCTAAAAGTGCAGTTTGGGATAGCAAGGAGAAAAATACAGCCTGCTGATTTTTCACTCATAAAATTCCAGCAAGCTGATTTTTTCACAAACATAATTTTTACCTTTACTACAGCAGTGCTATTTTTCAGTTTTAGGATAGCAGGATGTCTTTGGGACTGAGGGTGGAGGATAGGTTGGATGGGCATACCAATTACAGTGTTTGGAAGGAGAGAATGCAGAGTATCTTTGAGGAGGCGGAAGTCTGGGACATAATGGTGCATACTGCACAGAACCCTGTAAATGTGCCTACTGATGCTACTCAGATGGCAGCATATAATAAAAAGAACAACAAGGGTAAGAGACTGATTCTAGATGGAATCAAAGACCATTGCATTCCTCATGTGAGAGGAAAGAGAAATTCTCATGAGATGTGGATAGCATTGACCAACCTCTACCAGAGTACCAATGAGAACCGGAAAATGGTCCTGAAGGAGAAGCTGAAAAACATTAAGATGGGTAAGACTGATAGAGCAGCTGGATATCTCACAAAGATTACTAATGTGAGAGATGAGTTGGCAACGATTGGAGAGGCCATTCCACCCACTGAGTTGGTGCGGATTGCAGTGAATGGCCTCCCCAGTTAATGGATGAACTTTGCTGATGGGGTTTGTGCACGTGAGACCCTTCCCACATGGGAGAGGTTTTGGGATGATTGCATTCAGACAGAGATCAGGAAAGGTCAGCTTGGGGCAGCCAAGCCAGTTGAGCAGGATGAGGATGTAGCACTGTTGGTAGGATGCAAGAAAGGCAAAGGGAAGAAGCAGGCTTCCACAAGCAATGGTGGGGGCAAAGGCAAAGGTAAAGGTAAACATGATAACACACAGAAGGAATATTCCAAGGTGAAGTGTTGGAATTGTCAGAAGATGGGACACTATGCAGTTGTGTGTCCAGAGAAGAAGAAGAAGAAGGGGAAGAACCAGAGCATGGCAGCTTCAGCAGAGGTCAAGGACTTTGCAGATCGTTTTGACTAGGAGTTTGGGTTCACTGCGTGTGAGTCCTCTAGTGCGGGATCATCTGCCATAGAGGTTCAGAGGGAGCATGCATTTCCCTCGATTAGCGGAGCATCTTCGGCTATCTGGTATGTGGACAGTGGGGCTTCACGTCACATGACAGGAGTCCGTGAGTACTTCTCAGAGCTTTCAGAGAGTGGCACTGATATAGAGGTAGTACTCGGTGATGACAAAGTTGTTAGAGCAGTCGGTGTGGGAACATTGACATTTCAGAGGGAGTCTAAACCTCCCTTGAAAGTGTCAGATGTTCTTTATGTGCCAGGGATGAGGAAGAACCTCATATCCGTCTCAGCCTTGGAGGATAGAGGATATGAGGTACTGTTCAGGGGAGGACAGGTGTTGATGTATCCCAGGGGCACTCCAGCTGATTCAGCTAGAGTGATAGGTGTACGCCATGCAAAGGTGTACAAGTTTTCATTTCAGTCCCTTTTGGCATTGAGCAGTGGCACCGACAGCAGAGCTAGCAGTTCCGAGTTGTGTGAGATTTGGCACCGCAGGATGGGGCACATGTATCATGGAGCCTTGAGGACTTTGCGGGAGATCACTACAGGTGTGCCAGATTTCAGTACTGATCACTTTGATACTTGCAGAGGATGTGCGATGGGCAAGTTTGCCAAATCCCCTTTTCCCAGCAGTGACAGCAGAGCGACGGGGATACTTGATTTGATTCATTCCGATGTGAGCGGTCGGATGTCTCATGTTTCCTTGAGTGGATATGAGTACTATGTGTTATTCATTGATGATCACTCCAGGAGGACCTGGATTTATTTCTTGAAGACCAAGAGTGAGGTCTTCAAGCGGTTTCAGGAGTTCAGAGCTCTTGTGGAGACACAGACAGGTCGGAAGATCAAGTCCCTGAGGTCGGACAATGGGGGAGAGTACACCCTTGGAGAGTTTGTTGACTATTGTGCGGAGGCAAGCATTAGGAGGGAGTTCACTGTTCCTTACAACCCCCAGCAGAACGGGGTTGTGGAGAGGAAGAACAGATCCATCGGAGGGGCTGCCAAAGACATGTTACATGATCAGGGGTTGCCATTGTTTTTCTGGGTAGAGGCCTGCAACACAGCTGTTTATTTGCAGAACAGGAGTCTGCATCGTGCCTTGGGGCACATGAATCCGGAGGAGGATTTTTATAGGAAGAAGTCTGATATTGGTCATCTTCGTATCTTTGGGTGTATCACATACTCCTACATACCCAAGGAGAAGAGGACCAAACTAGAGCCCACTGCAGAGAAGGGTATTTTTGTGGGCTACAGTGAGACCTCCAAGGCCTTTCGGATTTACATTCTTGCACAGAGGAAAGTTGTTGTCAGGCGGGATGTGAAGTTCGAGGAGGACAGGGACTTTAGGAGGTCACGGGAGTTAGAGTATCTGGATCAGCCAGACCCTCAGCAATAGTTGAGTCAGTCACAGGGATCCAGTGGGCAGGGATCAGGAGGATCCGGAGGTACATCTATGACGATGTTAGGTCCGTCAGTGGGCAGTGGCTCATAGAGTCAGAGGGGTGGTGCTACGGGCAGCATGCAGAGCAGTCCAAAGAGCAGTTCACTGGGGAGTCCACTGATGGACAGTTCACACGGTACCTCAGCTTCTACAGGTTCAGGTGCAGGCAGGAGGACAACAGACAGACAGTCAGGAGTTTAGGCTCCTGATGATGATGATGAGGAGGAGTTTCATTCTCCAATGGGAGAAGTATGCTCAGGGAAGAGGAAGCCCAAGTGGCTTCGGGACACCCTGAGAGATGCCACATCTGTTGCTGAGCCTAAGAGGCCGGTCAGAGAGAGCAGACCACCTGAGAGGTTTTGTAGCTATATGGCAATGGCTACCAACATCCTTGACTTTGAGCCTTCTAGCTATGAGGAGGAAGCTAGCCAGCAAGTCTGGAGAGAGGCCATGCAGGAGGAGTATTCTTCTATCATGAAGAATGATGTTTGGGAGGTGGTGCCGAGGCCTGAGGGCAAATCCGTGGTTACGTCCAGATGGCTTTACAAGGTAAAGCATGCTGCAGATGGAAACATTGAGAAATTCAAAGCAGGGTTTGTGGCTAGAGGGTTATCCCAGGTAGAGGGAATTGATTATGAGGAGACCTTCGCTCCCGTGGCTCGATATACTTCGATCCGCTCCATTATATCGATAGCAGCAGAGATGGGTTGGAAGATCCACCAGATGGATGTGAAGACTGCATTTCTCAATGGCTTCATACATGAGGAGGTGTACATTGAGCAACCACAGGGATTTGAGGTGCATGGGAAGGAGTCCCATGTGTGCAGACTGAAGAAGGCCCTTTATGGCCTGAAGCAAGCTCCCAGAGCTTGGTACTCCAGGATAGATACATACTTGCAGGAGATGGATTTCACAAAGAGTGAGGCAGATCCGAACCTTTACTATATTGTGATAGGTGAGGAGCCTCTCATTCTGGTGCTGTATGTGGATGACTTGGTCATTACAGGTGCAGAGAGACTCATAGAGCACTGCAAGAGAGATCTTGCGGCAGAGTTTCAGATGAAGGACATCATCTTGATGCATTACTTTTTGGGTTTGGAGGTGTGGCAGGAGGAGGGGCATTTCTTCCTGGGGTAGGGGAAGTATATTGTGGACATCCTTGGCAGATTCTACATGGAGGACTGTAAACCCATGTCGACACCGATGATCACCAACTGGAAGAAGCTCCATGCTTCGGATTCCGAGTTGGTGGATCCCACATTGTACAGACAGCTGATTGGTTCCTTGATGTATTTGGTCAACACTAGACCAAATATTTGTTTTGCAGTCAACACGATGAGTCAGTTTATGTGTGAGCCTAGGAAGGTTCACTGGGTGGCTGCAAAACACATTTTGCGATACTTGCAGGGGACAGTGGATTATGGTCTGGACTACAGGCAGGGGGATGGAGTGAGATTGGCAGGTTACACTGATTCTGATTGGGCAGGTTGTGCTTCTGATAGGAAGAGCACTTCAGGGTGTTGTTTTGGGTTGGGTTCGGCAGTGGTGTCATGGTTCAGCCGAAAGCAACAGTTAGTAGCATTGAGTTCAGCGGAAGCAGAGTATATGGCAGCCAGTCTAGCTAGTTGTGAGGCCATCTGGCTTCGCAAGATGTTGTTTGGCTTATTTGGTCAGTCGTTGAGACCTTTAGTGATTTACTGTGATAATCAGAGTTGCATTAAACTCACGGAGAATCCAGTATTTCATGACAGGTCAAAGCATATTGGGATCAAATATCATTTCATCAGAGACTATGTTCAGAAGGGAGCTGTGAAGCTTGAGTATATTTCCACTGATGAGCAGGTTGCAGATATTCTTACCAAAGCCTTACCATGGGGCAAGCATGTCTACTTCAGAGACAAGATGGGTGTGGTGAGGAACACCTTCCTCGGTAAGAGGGAGTGTTGAAATTTGGTACCGGAGGATAGGTGGTTCCCTAAGGCTTTGATCTTTGGCCTAGGGAAAAGTGTCCAAAAGAATTTAATTTTTCTTCTAAAGTGACTTTATAAAGTTATAAAGTCAAATCTAATTTAAAAGTGACTTTAAGTGATAAAGTTACTAAAGTCTAATTTTAAAGTGACTTTAATAAAGTCAATATAAAATTAGAAAGGAAAAAGTGACTTTGGAAATAAAATACTAAGTGGGTCTTTATTAAAGTGGGGTGAATTAAAAAATAGAAAGTGAGATTTAAATGAGCATTTAATCTCAGCCCTAGATCTCAATCTATTTCAGCCATTGGATTTAGGGATTCCCCAAAATTCACTTAGGGTTAGGTTAAAGGAGGAAAAGGAGGAAAAGGTCATTCATTCTTTCATGAGCAGATTGAGAGAAGGAGAGCAAGAGAACAAGGGAGATTTCTGGGCAGTGAGGAGAAGGAGGCTGCAGCTTGGCACACATTCCAAGGCAGGATTTCAGCAAGTCCGTACAGCTGAGTTTGGCACACATCCCAAGGCAGATTTTGGCACGATTTTCTAGAAGACCATATAGCAGAATTTTGGCACATTTTCCAAGAGGTGGTACAGCAGTTTGGCATAGATTTCTAGGCAGCAGAAGGCTGGTTTAGTTGGCACAAATTTCGAGGCAGGCCGTACAGCAAGTGGCTGTCCTCTTGCATGAATTTCGAGACAGATTCCATACAGCAAGGTTCTGCTGTTATTTTGGCACGAAAATCGAGATCCGTACAACAACATTTATTGATATTTTGCACATAAATCGAGGTGGCCATACAACTGCATTTATTGCATATTTTCTGGGCACGCAAATCGAGGAGGCCGTACAGCATTTATTGCTATTCTGTTTTGCTGTTTACACATTTTCCGTGGCAGTGGTTAAGCACGGAAAACGAGATAAGTTGTAAAGTTTATTTGTTGATTTTTGCTGAATATTTCTCTCATTGTAAAAAGCATTTTCCAGAAATAAGAAGGAGCTTTCGAATTGGTTTTCCCCAAGAGTTGTAGGGGGTTTTTCCAGGGTCACATTGACCAAAAATCACTGTGTTTAAATGTGTTGAATGGTTGTTTATATCTGCTGATATTTATTTCTGCATTTTCCAGCATTCTGTTATATTTCCAGAATTTGTGTTTTCAGCAAAATTTATTTTCCAGTTGTTGAATGTATGGATATGGGAAAGGGCATTTAACTATTTTGGAGAAATAAGGTGAAACTGAAAACTGGGGTGGGAAATACAAAATTTCTACACTCAACCAGTGCCTTGAACTCACAGAACTTTGAGTATGTCTCGCTCTTCTTCTGCATGAATAAGATCCAACACTTATGAGAAAAATCATCAACAAATATCACATAATACCTATGCTTTGCTGTTGAAGCTGTTGAGAAAGGTCCACACACGTCTGTGTGAATTCTCTCAAGGATCGACGTGGCACGACTATCCTTCTCGTGAAAGGTGGATTTCACAAATTTTCCCAAGGTACATCCCTTGCACTGATCTGACTGTGCAAGAGTACCCTTAGGAAGCCCAGTAGAAATCTGCTACAGTATCTTCAAAGCTCCATGGTGAAGGTGGCCCAATCTCCAGTGCCACAACTCGCCATCATCCCAACTCACCACTCCTTCTGCCTTGCCTGCCATTGCTACGCAACCATTTACCTGTAATTGATAAAGGTTCTTAACTCGAACCCCTATCCTCCGGGTCTCACCAGTTGCCTTACTGCGCAGGAAAGCCTTTCCCTCACTAAAGACAACATCATATCCCTTGTCTTCTAACATCGCCACAGAGATAAGATTCTTCTTCAATCTTGGAACATGCATCACTTCCTTCAATAAAAAGGGTTTACCAGACTCCCTCTCAAAGGAAATGGTATCAATACCGGTCACACTGTATCTACCATCATCGCCCATCTTGATGTGCACTCCAAGATCTTTCTCATCTATATCAGTAAACAAATCTCGATCTCTTGTCATGTGAAAAGACACACCACTTTCAAGAAACCACATTGAACCCATCACACTTGAGACCAAGCATGCGATCAGTGAAAAATCTAGCTCAAAATGCGAGGCTAAGGCCTCTCCAGCTGCAGATCCAGCAGCCTGATTATTCTTCTTTTTCTGTGGACAATTAGTGGCGTAATGTCCGTGTTGGTGACAGTGAAAGCACTTCACCTTGGACATGTCCTGCTTCTTTCCTTTCGCACCGGAATGAGAAGCTTTCTTTCTCTTCCCCTTCTTTGCTTTGGTAGCCAAAGTTCAATTCTCTTCATCATAATTCTTTGATGAAGATTCGTCCCTGGTACTCCGCCTTATCTCCTCTTGCACAAGATACGACCAAAGTCGCTCCCATCCTGGCAATTTCTCCTGACCATTGACAGAGTCCTGATAGGAGTGCCAACTCTTCTGAAGCCCAAGGAGAGCCAAGCTCACCAAGTCCTTATCATCAACAGTAACCCCCAGACTTCCCAGCTCATCCCTGCATTGGATGAACTTCGTGAGGTACTTGGGCATACTGTCGCCTTTCTCCATCTTTATGTTCCTGAGTTTGTCCTTGAGCGCCAACTTGCTCTGGTCGCTCTTGCTTCGGAATAAATTTGTCAAAGCTTTCCACATCAAGAATGGAGAAGCCTTACCATGAAGTTTGGATACTATGTGATCCTTCACGCCCTCCAATAGAATCCTTCTTCACTTTGCTGTCTCCTTTTGCCATGCGTCAAGGATGGCAGCATCACTAGAAGTAGGCTTTGGAATTTTTGCATCTATGAAATCCTTCAACCCATTTTCATCCAGCACTGCCTCCATTGTGTCTTTCCATGCAATATAATTCAAGATTCCCTCAAGGGAATACTCCAATCGAAATCCGTTGAAAGACATCTCAACTTCGACACCAAGAAAACACTGCTGCAAATTTGAATTCCACCAGCAGAAAACTCAACCGCTTCAATGTTCTGCAATTGCTCCAATGATCAATATCGCTCTGATACCATGTAGAAATTTGAATAACAGATATTTTATTCACCGAGATTCTCCTGATCACACACTATTTTAGTTTCATGCATAATACAAAATATCTTCTAATATTGATCATTAATTGCGGAAATAAAATCAATTGCATGCACACATTAAAACCACAAACAATCACACATATGAACAAAGTATTTAATGGGAAAGATTAAAGCTGAAAACCCCAACTGTCTGTATATTATATGTCATGGAGATCATGTAACAATCATAGTACAAAGCTCCTCGCAAGCTCTCATGCACACCCTCAATTTCTACACACTATCAAGCTAGATCTAGCAAAACACATGCTCCAATATTTTGCCACTTGATATCCAGCCTCTATTGCGTAATCAATGCTATGGGATGGCTTCATTAAATAGATAAACCACCTAGCTTGTACTGCGCAATCCTCATGGGCTTCTCCACTTATATGTGTGTTTCAAATAGCAACTGTATAGTCACAACTGATAGTTAACCTGGTTTTTCACCTATCTCTGCACTGGCCTCCACTGAAACTGTCCATGCACTAAAGTTAACTAATGTATTATTTAGTTGATTAATGAGTTTATAATTAATAATTAATTCACACCACTCTCACTAATTGTATCAATTAGTTAAACTGAATACAAATAGCTCAACTATGTTTAGATTAGTTAAACTAAATACAACTCCACTAACTTCCTCAATCAACTCCACCGAACTTTGTCACATAAGTTCTAACTCAAGTATCCATGCAATAGCTCCACATAACCCTCAGGAATAGCGTAATTCCTTTTGTCAGCTCCTGTGCCACATCTGTGCACTTAACTAAAGTGCTCCAAGAGAATAAGATAATGTTTAGAGTCTAAATATTATTAAGAGCTAATAATATTTGACATATCTATTTTTAGAATGGCAATCTAAAAATAGATTCCGCCCAATATGTCTAAAAATAGAAGTTCATCTATTTTTTCCTACTTGACCAACCATCCACAAATAGCATCCTGCAACTCATAGAACATGATCCATATGTCTAAAAATAGACTTTGCGCCAAAAATAGCCTGCGGGCCCACTTAGTGAAGGCGACTCCTTTCCACTAAGCTCATCATCTTGTTGCAATCTCAACAATAAATCCAAAATAAAATAAATTAACTGAATATTTAAAATTAGGAGTTTATGCCTAATTTTCTAGATTATGTTAGTTCCTCTTGATTAGGAGTTAGTTTAGGCCTACCTAACTTAGCTCCTAGATTAGTGTGTGTGTTTGAGATATTTTCTCAACCAAGTTGTCCAAGATAGACACACTAGCTTGAGAAAAATTCCTCATCTATTTATTTGTATTATTACATTATTTTAATAATGAAGAATATGTGAGCAATGTCGTAAGGCTCTCAAGCCTTTTCCGCCAGTTCTATGTCTCTGGTATTTTTATGGTATGTTTTATGTGTTTTATGAGTGATTTAATTTCTTACATTCCACACCTTGAGGAAGAAATTGATGTGGTGGCCCTAAATAGAGTTATAATAGAACTTATCACATGTTATAATCATATGTGTGCATAACATATCAACAATTTATTAGATCGACTTTGTCACAGATCCAAGCAAGTGCGCATAAATAGATAACAAAGTCACATATCTTCACATATTATTCAACATATAGTGTGTATAGTTGCACGAAATAAAATATATAATTTAAACATATCTATTCATGATATAATCCATACACTTCATTCATCCGCACAGATGCATTTGGTCATAAACAAAAGTAAAAACGATCTTAAAGAAATAAACATAACAAATTTGCAGTAATCAAATAAATAACATATCAATCACATAACACGTTCGAGTTCACCAAAAAATTATTTGCATTAATAGATTCAATCGTTAAATATGTACAAAATTACCTTACAATTAGTGTTGGCCGGATAAATCGATCTTGCAGACAAGACCGATTTATTCGGCCAACAAATTGGCGACTCCATTGGTATGCAAAACTAGAAGGTAGATTTAATTGTCTGTTTGTTGCTAGAATATCTTCTGATACTAGGGAGATCGGTCTTGTCTGCAAGATCAATTTATTCGACGAACAATTAGCCTTCCACACACACAACCAGCGGAGTCCGCACATAACCAGGACTAGGTCTTCGCGCACACAGCCAACAGGAGCCT
The DNA here is from genome assembly GCA_034641835.2 of Pinus albicaulis. Taxonomy (NCBI): domain Eukaryota; kingdom Viridiplantae; phylum Streptophyta; class Pinopsida; order Pinales; family Pinaceae; genus Pinus; species Pinus albicaulis. The sequence continues at coordinate 869,440,901 of CM076577.1, read as the reverse complement.
TTCTACCTAAAACCCAGACTTAGAGACTAAATTCCTTACAAAATGTTCATCAACATTTAAGCATGAGATTAACTGAACTCCTTTACTTGAATCGAACTATCTATATTTATATCAGCCTAGCGCGCAAATACTATGGTATAAAACCATGGTTTGAGGCCCATAGTTTACCCTTAAAACCATTTTACATAAAATAGGGACTTTGACGCACCCCAAAGCCCTTTTGACTCTTCCATGCAGCACGCATAACAAAAAAATATACAAAAAATTTACCAAAATTTACCCCAGGGGACCCTGCTCCAACAGGTCCCTAACACAAACTAGCGACTCATCCCGAGTCACTATGGGTTGGGCTCCTTCATTTTTGTTTTGAGTGCAACAAAAAAGGTCTTCAGTGGCAAAACTACTTCAACACTCTGCACAACAATTCCCTGCGCTTCATTCACCAGCTTCTCCATTTTCAGTCCTTCAGATACAAGGTCAGTGCTACGTTGCGTCTGTTGAAGGGTCTTCAAGGCTCCATCTAATGTATGTGACAGCTGCAGAGCTTTCTCATCCCACAGATGTATCCTTGCTTCCAGTAAGTGCTCTTGGTGATACAGGTCCTTTATCTCCATCTGAATAACCCGAAACTCCTGTAGGCGGGCAAGGTGCTGTGTGATCACTAATGTGGGTGCCTCCATCCTTCTATCTGCAAACAACTGCTTCTTGATGCTCAATTCATTGAGCAAATATCGCACCATTGGGTCATTCTGAACTAAATTCTAGACACCCATGGCCTCATCTAATAATTGGCCACACTCTATGACTACGTCGATGATACTTTCAGTTGCTGTCTTTACCTCTACAACACGTTGAGCTTTGACTTCCAGAGGGGTTTCCTGCTATAGCCTCATCTGCAAATATGAAATCTAGTGCTAAAAATATGATCTAACAGTATGAATTTCCTCCAGTGATTCCCTTAGCATAGTGGACACCCTTCCAATTTTTCTACTAGGACAGATGAGGCAGGGATCGTTGGCACATCGCTACAAACTTCGTCAATTTTTGCTTCTAAGGTAGCACATTGAGCCTTTGCAGCATGAAATGATTCTTTGGCTAATTGCTGCTTTTTTTGAAGATCAACCGCGTGCTGCCGTGCCTCTATGGCAGTGTGGTAGGTTCAGGCTTCTATAAAATGAAAATCATCCATGATCATGATGTGGACCATGCGAAGCTTACCTGCGGCCAACACAACCAAATAAAAATTTATTTCACCATAGGCTCTAAGCTGCGCGTGCATAATTGACGATTCTATGCGGATGGTGGGCTCGGGGATATGAATTAAGCGACTCTTCCCCGTCGAAGGTATGACTGTAGTGAGTGGATACGCGCTGGTAGTAGGTATGCTCATGGTGTACCTATTTGGGGTTTGGTGGGCGTCTTTGGAATGGATGTAGAGACACCTTTCGTGGCATGTGGCTCCAACAAGGATGGTGGTTGCTCTACAGTAATGCACACGAAATCATCTTCAGTAACCAGATATGGTAGCTTGTACCATATGTCATCCACAACGCCTTTTTCACGGATATGAATGTTGTGAAATGTTGCTTTAAAATCAACGATCAACTTGTACTGCTCATACAAGGTTGGAGACAATCTCGAATTCGATTGAATAGCTTGAAATATACCAGCAGAAAAAAGGACCCAAAATATTTTTTTCTCCATGATGCGCAGGGATTGATGAATTCCAGAGTGTGGCATATCACGCAGTTTCAAACATCTTAGGCTCAATTTTAGGAAATTGCGTCTCTTCCGGCGTCTTCCAGCCAATAAGTGCTATCAACAGCAAGAGCCAACCATAGTATAAGTGCTTGCCCTCTTCTTGTGCATAGCGCACATTCTCCAAAAAATATATGCAAAGAAACTAGGCCCAATTATATTGGAAGCCCTTCTCGCATTGACCAGTGAGTGCAATGACTTGTCCTAGAACCTCTTTTGATCTGCATTTCCTCACCATTTTACATGTGAGGATGAGGGTTCCAAAGCGGACAATTAGGTCATTAATTTTTCTCACCACAAACTCGTGACTGTGGTGCATGACCTCATAGACATTCTTGATCTTTTCTACAACTCTTTTATCCTAAGCCTTTGCCACCAAAATCAGCCACAGGGTCCGTGCTTTGATCAGGAAAGCTAATGATCTGATGGATCAACACGAAATCAATAGGGATGCACTCTCCCATCCACAAATACTCGTCATGGACTACTGTGAGCAACTATTTCGCACAAATTTCATTGATGATTCAGAGGCCAAAATGTGGAATCTATAGAAAATTTAGCAGTCCTGCCTTATGCAGGTCCAATACTGAGTGCTTCGGCTCAACGTGCACAACACCCATCTCATAAGACACTTGATATAAATATCTTTCGGGTGCAAGCCTAGGAAATTTATCTCTATCTGCAAGGTCCCAATCCTCGATTTTTAACCGTGGCACTTTGACAAACATATCGCCTTCCATTAGGGACAATTTCTGGGATCAGAGGGATGTTGATGTATGCCCACACTTTGTCTAGGTCCTTCGGGACCTTCATGGATGCTTTGCGTGGTGCGACATAGGTCGAAAATCATGAGACGGGGGAAATTTCCACTAGATATTTCTCCTTCATGATCTTCTTAGCCGATTCTTCCATGGGTTTCTTCTAGCACTCAGGCACAGTAGAGCGCAGCTTTGGGGTCTTCTCTCTTGGGGATCTATGGGACCCTGAGGTCTGTCCCTTCTTGGTTTTAGTTGGCATATGGGTCTCAACGGCCTGCGCAACAAAATCCTATGTAGGTCTGGTGGCTATCATACTAGGCGGAATGACGTGTCCTAGACCTCTATGACGCAACTCCTCCTCAAACACTAGATCCCGACCAGACATAGAAAAAAAGTAGACTTCATAAATCAGAGAGATCAAGGCACAAAATTCACATAGAAGTCAAAGGGAACTAATGCAATCCCTTTGGTCATATTTATAGCTTAGGCGCATTCCAAACCCTCCCTTGTGCATTAATGTGTCTCCATAAATGACAAAACGGTTCCAAATATGGAAAAATATCCTCATTACATTCAACTTAGACGCTCCTCCAAATGGTAATAAAAATGTTTTTTCCAGATTTACTGTTCCAATGGCTATATTCTGGAACTACTACAACCAATTCAACCTCCACACATAGCTACCGCGCATGCGTTGCACCTGCCATCCCTTCTGCACAGATCCAATTCTCTGGCCATATAGTCATTTGGTGAGTGTAAAGAGAGAGTCATCCCTGTATGGCTTCAATCGGCTTCCATTGACATACCCGAGAATATATTCTCTGCTCAATGTGGCCAAGTGCACCGCGCCTTTGTCACTGATCTCCTTAACAATGTATGGTCCTAGCCAATGCATCTTTAACTTTCCTGGGTGGCACGCAAACTTGCTGTCATAAAAATAGGCCAAATAATCTTTGCTAAAGACGTTATGTCTGATATGCCTATCATTCCATGCATTTCCATGCGCCCTTTTCACTTTCTGATGGAAATTGGCAATAAAGCGATCCTCTTCTAGCGTGAACAACTGTGACAACCATTCCTCCATAATATCCTCTTCTGCCATATTGGTGAATGCTGCAATGTGCAGACTGGGAACAATGTACTCCATTGGAATCAAAACTTCCTGCCCATAGACCATCCTCAACGATGTCTTTCCCGTCAACTTCTTGCATGTAGTTATATACAACCAAAGAATCGAAGGTACGTGCACATCCAAATCATTCCGGTTAACATTGAAAATCCTAGTGAGTGCAGTCTCCAATCTTTTATTGAAATATTCTACCGCGCCATTCGCCCGTGGATGATATGGAGTGCTTTTTTGATGATGAATCTAGAATTATTATGTCAGAGCTTCAATGGTTTCATTCAAAAAGTGCGCACCTCGATCACTCATAAAAATATTAGGGCATCCAAATTGAGTCAATATGTTCTCAAAAAGGATGTGCCCAGCTATTTCCGAACTGTAATCCTTCACTGGCTTAGCTTCGGACTATCGCAATGATTATGTAATGTACACTTGTCTTCTTCCTTGGAGAGTTAATAGGTCCAAAAAAATATATGGCCCATTTATCAAATGCTTGCAACGCCATATTTGGATGCAAGGGCATCTCATATCTACACGATGGCTTCCCTGTTCTCTGGCATACATCGCATGCATGGCAATGAAAAAATGCATCATTGTGCAACGTGGGCCACCATAAACTAGCTCGCAAAACCTTTTGCGTGGTTTCCTTTCCTTCATAATGACCTTCGGTCACCCCTCCATGAGCTTCAACTAAAATTTCGTGTCTCTCAAATTCCAAGGCATACCTCCGAACTACTTCATCTACAACCATCTTGTACAACTGACCAAAAATGATAGTAAAGTCTGCTACGCGCACCATGCGCTCTTTCTTCTATTGCAATGTATACTTCGCAGGCGCACGTCCAATAGTCAAGAAATTAATGATATAAGGGAAATGATCATCAACCACCTTTATCACAAATAACTGTGCGTCGTGTAAACTGTCCTCCAAACTAGTCGGATCTTCTCCATGCTCAATGCGCGATAGATGGTCTAGGCAACATTCAGTCTCCTTGGCTTCACAATGATTTCAAAATCATACTCCTGAAACAACATAAACCACCTGCCAATCTTCAATCCCAACACAAGCTTATTGACCAGGTACTTTAAAGCAAAGTAGTGAGTAAACATCTTGAACTGTCATCCTAACAGATAGTGGCGGAATTTTTGTAGCGCATACACCATCGCCAATCCGTTTCTCTCTGTGGTTGAGTAATTACGTTCTGTGTTTGATAGCTTCCAACTTGCATAGGAAATAGGGTGATCAATCTCTCCATCTCCTGGTTGTGCTAAGATAGCTCCGAACAAAATGTAGGAGACATACACATGCACATGAATCACATTTGACCAATCTGGAAAGATCAATATGGGCGCAGTGATCATCTTCTCCTTCAACAGTTCAAATCTCTTCTGACATTCCTCATCGCAATATAATGTCGCATCCTTCGTGAGAAATTTCTCCATGGGCGCAATTATAAGAGCATAAACATGAAAGAATTTCCGACAATATCCAGTATGCCCCAATATTGAGCACTGTTTTTTGACATTCATAGGCACTTCCATATTAAAAATCACTGCAATCTTCACGGGATCTACCATCAACCCTTGCTGGTAGACAATGTGACCCAACAATATCCCAAATGGCTCAAAAAATATTCATTTCTTCAACTTAAGTGAGATCTAATAGTTCTTAAAGGTATCTAGCATTAGGCCCAGACTTGATACATGTTTTCTCAACAACCCAAAGACAGTCCAATCATCAAAGTATAATTCTAATAACTTGTGGATATACTCCTTGAATGCAGCTAATAATATGTGCGAGAATATAGAAGGTGCATTCTTCAATCCAAATGGCATGACTGGATACTGAAAAGATCCCCATTTTGTTGCAAATGTTGTCTTACTTCTATCCTCCAACGCACATTAGGGGAATTTTGAGGACTACAATGGGCCTCCTAAGAAAAATGTACAAAAAAAATAAACTTTATAGGAACCAATATGATTCAAGATGATGATGTCAACCATGGGGGATGATTCACCATTTTTAAAGTAAAATGGTAAAAATATTAAAAAATAATAAAATAATAAAATAACTTTTTCAACTCGTATTTTAAAATTATCTCCCAAAGTTTTTACTTAAATTTCGAGCGGGAGTACTCGTTGGATGAAAAATTTAATTCCTCATCCAAGGAGTACCCATGTTGCATACTTTCGATGGACCCTCCTATGCGAAAAATGAGAAATACATGAAAAAACGTGATTACAATCACGTTTTTCATGTATTTCTCATTTTTCATGTAGCAAGGTCCATTGAAAGTATGCAACATGGGTACTCCTTGGATGAGGAATTAAATTGTGCATCCAATGAGTACTCCCACTCAAAATTTGAGTAAAAAATTTGGGAGATAAGTTGAAAATACGAGTTGAAAAAGTAGATTTTTCTTTTTTCCCTCTAAAATTTGATGATGTAATCATATATTATTTTATTATTTCCACTATTATTTTATAATTTCCTTAAGAGGCCCATTTAGACCTCACAATTCCCCTAATGATCCTGATCTGATGATATTCTGAGAAACCATCTGTGAAGACTCTTGTCCTCCTACATTGTCGAGGATCTCATTAGAAAATTGGGTTGGGAATGGGTCATGACCACATGTATCATTCAGTTTGTGCAGGTCCATAAAAATCCTGATCTCTCCTTTTCTCTTCTTATCCTGCACTACCATAGGACTCACCCAATTAGACTCTTCCACTGGTTCTATAATGCCCGCAACTACCATTTTATCCAAATCTTCCCTAAATTTCTGCTTGTATTTTGGATTCATACTATATGGGCGCTATTTCAAAGGCCGCACATCAGGTTTCAAAGTGATCTTAATAAATCCAAGCTCTCCAATTATTCCTTTCAACTTAGAGAACTTTGTAGGAAATAGGTCCTGATACTCTGCCGACAACTCAACAACCTTTCCCACAGTGTCATCATCCCTATAATCTTCAATCTTTTCCAACTTCGGTTGTTCTTCAGATCCAATGTTTACTTGTCAAATATTCAAAGGCTTTGTGAAATCCAGCGTTGTAATTGAAGGCCCAACAACTGCGCGGTGTCCCTCAGATTCAGGAATTGTGATATTCCTTGGATCCTCTTCAATTTCTTCTACTATAAGATTTATGCAATTGACAATATCCCTCATCTGCGCATCCCATGCTGGCGAAGCGCGCTCTATCGTTGGCTTGGAAGTATCAAATATGACTTCTTAGATACCTTGCAACACTTTTCCCGAACAATCAAATCCACTGTCAAAGCTAAATGTCAAAATGAAGCTTTCAGTCAGCACAGACCATTAATTGGTTCCTCGACACAACTCCAACTCCAGGTAGCAATCAGTAGGCACCTTCCCCAACATGTGTACCCATTTAGGCCTCGAATATGCACCCCATACTTTAGTCCATTTCTCCAGATGTCTGTGTGGATCACCCTTTTTGGAATAAAATTCTTCCATTCTGGTAGTTGGACACTTGAAACCCAATCTCATCATTCATGCACATTCTTCCCAGTTGCCCATATTTCATTTTTGAGTCTCCCACCATTGTGTTGGAGTAGCGTTCAATTCTATATCCAATGCATGGAATATCTACCCTTATATAACAGTTCTTTAGAGTTCTCCTAAAAACATATTCACATTATTTAAACCATCATAATACAGTAATTCTCATACCTTTGATGATATGTAGCGAAGAGATCTGGTCACTAGATTGCAGTGCAATGCTGATACTTCATGTAATCAATTCAACCAGTTCTCTAACTCTTCATCTGAATCTGAGAAGCAAGAGCTGTCATTTTTCCAATTAAGCCTCCCATCAGTTGTTGGATTGATCTAATCATCATCTCGTGCAGTAAGCTTATAGATATGGTCAAAATTAGCGTCAGCGCGCACAGGCTTTTTATATCTTGCACCTTCTGCAGGATCTAAGGGAAATATAACTTTGGTTCCATTGTTCTCAAACACCATACTTATTCTCTTTATATTTATGATGCCATCCACATCAATAGCCCAATCCAAACCCAACAGTGCAAGATAATGATCTGTATCATCCATGATATGTATGACTTCAAAATCTACAAGCACCCCAACTCCTTCAATATCCATTACCACCTGTGATAGTCTTCCTAATGGAATGATTTTCTGTTGGTTCACCTTGCACAGTTGAATAGTAGACCACTCCAACTTACACTCTCCCATGCGCTGCCAAGTTTTCTTAGGTAAGACATTTTCATCAGACCATAGATCCATAATGAAATGCCCCATCTCATAAGCATTGATCTAAGCAGTCAAACACATCTCTTGTCTAGTTCTTTTTTTATTATTTTTCTTATAGATCTTGTTGAAAACTTTCTGTTCCATCTAAGGTTGTTCCTTTTCTGCACAATTATAGATCAATTCTTGAGTATTATCGACTCCCTTCTTGTTGCGTAGTAACTTAACGCAATCTTGTAAGAATGTATTTTTTTCTTCGTCTACGCTTGCCTCATTCATAGGTCTACCTGATGTCGATGAGCTTGCTTCTGCAAACCCCTTCCTTGCTTCGACAAAAGTTTCTTTTTTCACTCTGCAAATCAAATCCATCCTTTTTCTGAGGTGCCTTTTGAATCCAAAGGTTAGCATCCAACTTCTTTCCTTTATCCTCACCAGTGGCTGCACCACTCCTAGTGACAATTTTCACGCAGGAATATTCTTCGTGCATCTCTGCCCTGACCATCTGAATGTTCTGCGTCAGAGCCTGCATTTTATTCTCCTACATCTTATTAATTAAAATAGGACAATCTTCAAATACATGATAAAATTGCCTACAGTACCTGCATTATTGTCGCATAGGATTTGGAAGTTCATGTGCATAGTTACCAAAATCTCTACAATTGTAGCAAATGACCTGTCCCCTTCCTCGACCAGCTGATCCTCATCCTCCTCCTCTTCCTCTGGTCTAGAATATACCAAGCCCATACGGGGATGCTGGTGAGGTAAGTTTAACTTTCGTTATGTACATCTCATCTTTTTCAATCATTAAAAAACTTCGGTAGTGTTATTCATCGTGTCCCAGTGATGATCAAAATCTACAAAATAGCTGCTTCAACTCAGGTATGTATTTCCCAATCCTTGGATAGAAATATTTTTCATGTAGACCTGTAGTTTGACATATCGTGCACCATACTAGAGGTGTCTCACTTGGTCCAACTGCACTCTTCAGTGGAGTTGGTCCTCCAACGTGCAGATAATCATTGAATTCTGGACATTGATCCTTATGATGCCTGATAGATTTACATCGTATGCACCATACCTCTACGCATACCTCCTTGCCCTTATGTTTGCGCAAATTCTGAATCTCCAAATGCATTTCTTCTGACTGACTTTGAATTTGCTGAGTTCCAATGATAGAAGGCACCAACGAAGCTTCTAGTTTCATCACGATTTATACAGCTTCAACTTGCGTAGCAATATTTTGTTGACTCAATGGATGGCGTAAATGCGAAAGAAAAATAGAAATAAACCACTCCTTGTGTTGGGTATCATTGTTAGTGAATCCACCATCTCTAATAGTGTGCTTCAATCTCTGATATGCATATTTTCATTCACTTCCTGGTGAATCTCTTTCAACTCTGTGACACACTGTGCATATAATGTAGGATTTTTGAATTGTTATTTTAAGGCATTTTTAAGATCATTCATAGTCACATTAGGGTTTGTTGATACATATGTTATATGCTAGTCTAGCGCTCAATCTTGGAAAATAGTGGCTAATTTCCCTTTCTTGACATCATCATTATTAACCTGCCATGCTCTCCATACATCATCATTTACAAACCAAAATTGTTCTGTATGTTCATTTCCAATACCTATGTAAGTAGGAAACTTTATAGATGCACCGATATCTGTGCCTCGAGGAGGTGGAGGTGGAGTTGATGACTTGTGAGATGAGTGTGGAAGTGGGGTGGGTGGGATTTAAACTATGGTCAACAATCCCTGATTACTCTGGTCTTGTGAGACTTCTTATTCTTTAGAGTGGGAAGATTCACTCCAACTACTAGTCTCTGGTTTGTCGCCACTATCAGATCTACCCTTGAGAGGATTGTAAATAAACCCTTTTGTTAGATATGCGTGGTAGATTCTTCCACTATGTGTAGTTGGGCCTCTTCAGGACATTCACACAATATGTTCACATAGAGAACCCTGTTCACACAATAACATCTTAATCCACAACTTCAAAGAGCTCGAGAACTTACCTCTAGTACCTTTGAAAAACCTCATTTCTGCTTTAGAATAAGACACGAACTGATCAATTGAAAAATCAGTCACAAATCCTCCTAGAACACGATTGATCCAATGATCTATCATACGTGTGATCGTATTACTAGTATTTTTTAACTGTTGTACCAATTCGGGAGTCCATTGAGTGACTACGTCGTCCTTCACACATGTATTAAATTCAGTTACTCAAGACAACCACTCATGCAACTTAGTCACAGAGGAAGCAAAGAATATCTCGTGAAATTCTTGTAAATATACTTTTGAACCCAATATTTAGTAGATAATTTATAACTTCTATTCTTTTGGATCAAAAATTCACAAATATTTCTATCCAACCAATCTTGCAATTCGTTCTGTTTAGGATGCCAATAAATCAATTCTCCCTCAAAATGATCCCAGTCCTAGCAAGGTTACCATTTTTTGGCTTGAGGGGTCCTGAAATAGGTTTGGATTTATTGCGCAACCAAAAAAACCCCTAACTACTGGCCCTTTATTCAATGAACTACTTGTGTAGGTCAAAGTCTCACCCGAAGCAGTATGAAGGGGGGGGGGGTGCTGGAACCAGGTATCCGCACCCTGAGGAACAAATTTATATGGTGGCCCTAAATGGACTTATAATAGAACTTATCATAGATTATAAGAAGATGCTCGCATAAGAGATCAACAATTTATCATATCAACTTCGTCACAAATACAGGCAAGTGTGCATAAACTGATAGCAAAGTCACAAATATTCACATATTATTTAGCATACAGTGTGTATAGTTGTGCACAATAACATATATACTTAAAAAATATCTATTCATTATATACTCCATTCAATTCATTCATTCATGCAGATGCATTTGGTCATAAACAGAAGTAAAAGTGATCTTAACGTAATAAACCGAATAGATTCATAGTGATCAAATAAATAACATATCAATCACATAACAATCTGAATTCACTAAAACAATATTTGAATTAATATATTCAACAGTTCAATACATCAATACTTCCCTTACAATTACCCTTATGCACACACAACCAACAGAGTCTGCGCACAACCAGGACTAGGTCTTCGTGCACACAACCAACATGAGCCTTTCCCCAAAACCCAGATTTAGACTGAAATCCTTACAAAATTTTCATCAAAATAAGCATGAGATTAACTGAACTCCTTTATTTGACTTGATCTATCTATATTTATATCAACCTAGCGCTCAGATACTATGGTCTGAAACCATGGTTTGAGGTCCATAGTTTACCCTTAAAGCCCATTTACATAAATAGGGAATTTGACCCACTCCAAAGCTCCTTTGACTCTTCTGCGAGCACGCATAACAAAAATATATACAAAAAATTTACCAAAATTTACCCCAGGGGACCTCGCTCCAACAAAATGCTTCCACATCCTCATCCCTTCTTAAAAGTGCATATGCAAGAACATTTTTCTTCCCTTTTTTATAGATGATGTTAAATTCATAACCCAACGTCTTTGTGCCCTTTTTTTGTTGCTCTTTTGAAGATAATATTTGTTCCAAGAAGTATTTAATACTATCATGATTTGTCTTTAACTTGAATTGTTTTCCCATTACTTAAAAGTGCCATTTCTTAAGAGCATGTAGTAGTTCCAACATCTCCTTCTCATAGATAGGTTTGTGTAAATTATTTCCCTTTATTGGACAACTTCCAAAAGTAATAGGTCTTCCTTATTGCATTAAAACAACACCAATAATATTTCCTGAGGCATCACAGTCCACAATGAAGGGTTTTGTAAAGTATGATGTAGCGAAGACCGGAGCTTGAAACATTACCTCCTTATGATGTTCAAAGGACTTAGTTGCTTTTGGATTCCAAAAAAAGGCATCATTCTTCAATAGTATTGTTAGTGGTGTTTCTATTTTCAAATAATTACTAATAAACTTGAGCTAATACCTTGTTGACCTGAGAAATCCTCAAAGATACTTTAAGGTTGTGGGGATTTTCCATTCCTTTATGCCTTTAAATTTGTAGGGTCTACCTTAACACCATCATGACATACAATGTGACCAAAATATTCCACTTCTTATACCCCAAATAAAAATTTGGAGGGTTTTGCATACAATTGTTTCTCTTCCAATAATTTGAGCACCCTCTCAACATGTTGAACATGATATTTCAAAGACATGTTGTATATTAGTATATCATCAAAAGATACTAACACAAATTTTCTAAGGAAGGGTTTGAAAATGGAATTCATGAAACCTTGAAATGTGGAAGGTTCATTAGTATTTCCAAAAGGAATGACCAAAAATTCATAATGAGAATCATGAGTTATGAATGCTATTTTCATAATGTATTATGTCTTCATTCTTATTTGATGATATCTTGAGTTAAGCTCTAGCGTGGTGAAGTAAATTGCTCCATGTAGTTCATCCAAAACTTGATCAATTATTGGAATGGGAAATTTATAATTAATAGTGATATTATTGAGATCTCTCTAATTCAGACACATACTGCATGATCCATCCTTCTTTTGCACCAATAATGCTGGAGAAGAGAAAGAACTTTGGCTAGGTTGAATTATACTCGACTCTAGCATATATGAAAATACACATTCATTTAACTCTTCTGGGCATAGGGATATATGTAAGGTGTAATGTTTGGAGGAAAAATTCCTAGAATGAAATTAATATCATGATCACGATCACGAATAGGTGGGATACCTTTGGAAGTCTCAAATACCTTGGAATAATTGTCAAGGACTCTTTGGATATTTAGAGAAATTGAAAACTTAGATGTTTGAACATCTAGTGAACACAATTATGCAATTACCCCTCATTGTTCCTTATTCAAAATATTTTTCATGCCATTAGAGATTAATGTATTCCTATTTTTCCCTATGATACCCCTTTATTCAATTTCCTTCCCTTACGAGAAAAAAATTGAGAAAATTTCTTGAAAATTACAATATATCATCCCCAAAGATTGTAACCATTGGAATCTTAATACATCATATGCACCAACCATTGGAATGGAAATAATTGGACTATTAAATACATATTCCCCCATGGTTATATTGATATTATGGCACTTCCCTGAGCAATTTACAGTTCCTCTATTTGCAACCATCACTTGACACATCTAGTGCTAGATATAGAAAGAAATTCAAATCCTTGGCTACCTTACAATGAATAAAATTTTGAGTACTACCTAAATTAATCAACACTAATACTTTATCCTTCTCATATATCCTTATATTTTAAGAGTTTGAAGAGTGGTAATTCTCGCCAATGCATTTCAAGATATGGTCGGATTCATTTCTTATTTTTCAACCTCTAGGATTAGTTCCTGATGTATATATTCCTCTTTTGATGTTTCTTGTTGCTTTTCTTCTTCCTCTTCATAAATGATGTAAAATAATTTGTTCTCAACACACTTATGACATTTAGTGTATTTTATATCATAATTGTAACAAGGCACTTTTAATCCTTTTTACTCCAACTATTGTGGTGTCAACTTTGTAAGTTGTGGGAATCTAGGAGAGGAAACACTTCCATATTTATAGTTGTGAGTGGTAGACCTCCTTGTTTCCATAATTTTGCTTTCAAATTTTCTTTCAAGCCTGGATGCATTCTCCAATGACTTAGGTTCCCAAAGGTGAACCTCATGTTGAGTGATATCCTTTATAGTCCCTATAAAGACCTCAATCATATGTTCCTTTGGAATATCATCTACCTTGATATTCAATATTTCTAAGTCCTTAATGTTCTCCCCAATTGACCTTTTTTATTGGAGATTTATCATTTGGCTAAAGAAGGCATTTCTCTTTGTCTCCTTATAATTTGCACTCAATTACTCTATAAAAATTGTCTTTAAAGTGACTAGTGCTTTGCAATAACAATGTCATCGATACCATACAAATTGATTGGGTTCTAAATATAAAGATGAAATGCATACCTTTTGTGTGTGTTACAAATCATGTATATCAATGAACTACTCCATCCGTAGTGTCCATGTTGTCAGATCCTTCCCATCAAACTTCCTCATATCGATATTTGGAATTTATTTGGTCTTCAATCCAAATTTAGAGTGTCTAAAATCATGCTTTTCATTCCTTTTGTTCTCATCATGAGTTTCATGAAATACCTTCTCACCATTATGAAGAATTTATTGCAGTAACTTTGTCAAACCTTCCATTTATTCTTTTAAACCATCCTGGAAACCTTCCATGTCTACTTTTAAACCATTCCTAAAGCCTTCCATCTTAGCTTCCAATTCATTTTTTGTTATTCTTTTCAAGAGTGAAATTTATTGCACTTGGTCTTGTAATTTTGATATATCATGTTGCATTTTTTTTTTTTTTCATGCATCATAGTAGAGCTCTCTGTTGGATTAATATTGGGTGTATCCATTATTTTGTTTCAAGTAAATCTGTAACCAAATAATGATATCTGTGCTTCATTATTCCCTTTTAATAACTTCAAACTAATTTTTCAAACATAATTTACGCAAGAAAATATACACATTTTTATTACTTTAGGTGTTTGATCTTGAAACTATTGTATCTCGATAATTTTTGCCTCCCAAGGTCTAAAATGTCTTCTTGAGGTATCTTTATGTGTCTTCTTTCCAACCTCATCAGTTAGAGGGAGATTTGATTCTTCAAGATGAAGTTATACCAAATATCCCATGATGGTCTGATTATGGACTCGTTCAATAGAGTGAACTTGTAAGGTATGCCACATGTCACTGATTTAACCATCAACCCTAAAATTGATACAAAAAAAAAAATTGAAGTTAGTTCACTTTCAACAACTTTTTATGAAATTCATATTTGATGCTCGAATTGAAGCTTATGACTATTTTAAATTGAATTTTGGAGCATACAAAATTACTAACTTCCTTGAATCATATCTCCAAGAATATAACGAAATTATTTTTGAGACTTTTACATGAATTTTGATTTTGTGTGGTAAAATGTTCAACTTTTTAAGCATCATAGAAAAAGAGTTATAGATAAAATTCCAAGATGACTTGTTTGAAGTAACAAAACCCTAGGATCAAAAGCTCTCATACCAACTGTTCTGCAACCAAATAAAAAAACATAACAAAAGATAGATCACTGACTTGAAAATAAGCATATTTGAGGGGGAAATCTCCTTTTACATCACATAAATGAACAATTATTGGATGATTCAAATGACAAGAGTCTAAAGGGTCAAAATATAATCAGGGCCTACATACAATAATAATTCAATGGCGTAACAATAACAATAGTGGGCTTCTATGGGGCACACAAATAAAAATATGGAGGCTACACTAGTATTATAGGGACTTAAAACATGACATGTATATGAGGGATGTAATATTCATGTGTAGAGTCAATGATTATCGCCTCATGAAGGATTGAAAATCCTTCATCATCAACACACACAAGGGAAAGTAAAAAATCTCACTAGTAAGTGTTAATCAAGCCAAGAAATTGATTATTTCCAATAAAAACTATGTTTTATTATTCTTAAGAGGAAAATAGTCTATATAAGAGTTAATGAGAACAAAGGCATCCCTTGAGGGGTGAAATAATGACAATAGAAAACAACTGGAAGAGTTGATGCATGCATACATAGGAATGTTCTAGGAGCCTGAATAAATACTACCCAAGAGGGAAGTGGAACACAATATCCAATTGTTTCCAGACTCTCCATTGCCAAAAATTGGGTTGTATAGACAATATTTTATAGAAGCAAACTAGGTGAAGAAGCAATTGCATTAGCTACCGGATCAGGTCGGTTTTAAACCAAGTACCTCACTATATGGGTTTCCCATCATAATTTTGAAAAATAAGGACGAGACTTGGAAAATGTACATTAATTACAGGGTGTTAAACAAAATTGTTTTTAAGAATATGTGCCCCTTCCTATAATAGATGATCGATTGGAGAAGTTGTGTAAAGTGAAATAATTCACCAAGATGGATTTAAAATTAGGTTATCACCAAGTGTGAATCAAGAAGAAGACACCTAGAAGACCACCGTCAAAATTAGACAATGTTTGTATGAGTGGTTAGTCATTCCATTTTTTCTACGCAATATGATAGCTACATTCATGAGATTAATAAATGATGTATTGTGACCTTATTTATATTCATTTTTTATTGTTTATTTGGATGATATATTATGATTTACAGCCCTATATTAAAGGATCACATCTCACAGTTGATGTATGTGTTAGAGGCTTTGAATAAGCACCAAATGTTTGAAAATCTCAAGAAATGTCAGTTTGCACAATAGTCTTTGGTGTATTTAGGATATGTAAATGGTAGAGGGGATCTTAATATAGATCCTCTTAAGATGAAATCCATCATGAAGTGGTTGGTTCCTACAGTTGTTTTTGAGGTCAAGAGTTTCACTGGGGTAGAACAGTAACTAAGAAAATTCGTAACCTCATTTTCAGTAGTACATCTACCACTTCATGCCATAACAATGATTGGAAATAGTTTCTGGTGGAAGAAGATTCAACATGATTACTTTGATGAATTGAAAAAGAAAATAAATCAATTACCATTTCTTGCATTACTAAACTTCTAGTAAGCCTTTGAAGTGGAGGTGTGTTACACGTTATTTTGTCACCATGAAATTTGACTTTCTATATAGGTTCATCACTACCTATATTATGCTCCCTTAGAGGTAAAAAACCTTAATGTTCCTAAACCAAGTCTTGGAATTTGAGAAAAGCTCATTAAAACCCTAAAAAGTTTAACTCTGGACTTTTCCTAGCTCTTTCCTGCGGATCCGCAGATATTTGCTCTATAGCTTGCGGCACATCTCGCACATTTTTCTTATAAAACCTGCAGACCACCTTAAATAGTCAAATAAAGGAAAAAATAAGTTCTAGAAGACCAGATGGACGAATATTCTCCCAACTGGAGGCTTTTAGAGGCACGATCAGTTCGAGCTTTATCCCTCCACTCATGGAACTCTATCCCTTCACTAATGGATTTTATCCCTTGTTATATGGAACTCAAATCCCTTCATTAGAGGAATCCATCCCCCTCTTCATGGAATTGAAAATACCTCCATTTCCCTATAAATTGAGCCCATGTTTCAGTCTCAAGGGTAGCTTGAAAATGATAGATTGTGAATGATAGACTATAGCTAAATGCTGTAGAAATTATATCAAAGCATACTCTTTGTGTCAGTTACCTTTGACATGAGAATGATCAAAAAATCATGTTCATAACTCTATACTCAAATAGAGAAGTTTGTCAAACTGAAGGGATGACGGTTGTTTAGGACCCTGGAAGAACCTGTATAACATCAAGGCGACAGGTTTTCAGGTTACTTCTTATTATGCAAGTTAATACAAATGGATTCCATTTTCTCATTGAAATGTTCATGTATCTATTTGAGTAATTCAATTCTTAGATTCATTGATCACTGAGATAGACTAGTGTTTTCTCAATTATTATATATTGCAGGTGCTTTTAATCCTTTTATCTATCTTTGATTGTAGGTTTCACATGCTGAAGTGACCTATTTTGGAGCAACTGGATAGAATTTTTTGGCAAGTGTTGGACTTTAGGTAGGTGCACATCCTCGTAATTTTTATTAATAATTTAGAATAAAAAATGATCTAGAGAAAATGGATTTGGTTGTTTGTTTCTATATATTCTTAGGATACTAGGGAGATCGTTCTTGTCCACAAGAAGGATTTATCCGTATAACAAAATGGTGATTCCACCGGGGAAAAGAACTTAGTTTTGATTTTTATTTTTCAGTTTGATTTTTAGATTTTGATTAGTATAAAACTGGGTTGCGTAGATAACTTACCAGAATCACTGGAAAATAAATCTGAATTTTTATTTTTTCTGTGTTTTTCCTGGACTTTGTGGCTTTTGTTTAAATACAGAGTGGTAGCCTCCACAGTTTTTAGTTCAGAATAGTGTGGTACCACACTGTTCTCCATTAAAACCCGTGGACTTGTGGAAAATTTTTGAAAAATTAAGAATTCTCTTTTCAAGAGCCAGATTACCAGATTCTCTGTGTTTGCCCCAACTTGTCTTGACTGTCAAAGTATTAAGTGTGAATTTCTTTGAACAAATTTTGTGTCTGAGTGGTTTTTCATCTGATTTGCATTTTATGAGTGAAATTTTTCACTGCTTTCCTATTTCGCTATATTAGAAACCTTCATATACCTTAGCTGACTGGTATTTTGTTGTTTTCTTACTGAGCCATTGAACTTGTTGCAAACCTTTCTTTGATGAAAATTGAATTTTATTTTCATTGTCGAATTTAGAAGAGTTTGATAAGGCCTGAATTTCACATTAAACCATTGTTGGATATTTTGATTTTTTTTGAGATAAGAAAAAATTATTCTTGTTTTGATCACAAACTAAGAAAAACATCCTCAAAAATTTCTAGATATAATTCAACACTAGTGTTTTCTTTTGGTTTTGAATTTTATGTTTTTAGGAGTTTTCGATAAGGTCTTCTTTTTGGAAAAAGTTTGTTAAATGATTTGTAGTTTTTTTTATCTAATTGATAAAGGATTTCATTTTTAACGAGTAATTGATCATCGTATGAAATTGAGTTCTCAAAGAAATCCTCTTCTTTTCAAAGATTTTTGTTTATAAGAGAAAGAATTGGTGCTTTGAAAGTTATCTAAATCTCTCAAATCTTTCCTTTAAATAGGTTTCATTGAAAAGAAAAATGTTGCATTTTCAACATAGATGCATTTAGCGTATTTTTGGGTCAGGTCATTAAAACATTATTGAAGTTTCACTTCCATACCTTCTGTCTTAAGGAACAACCAAATTAAAAACAACGCTTTAATTAATATCAATATAGATATTTTACATTTTCTAGGGCTATTTTACACCAACATATCTTAGGCTAGTGTCTTGGAATAGGTTGTAATTAAAATTCCAAGACAGTTAAAACAAACAAGTAGCAATCTTGCGATAGGAGAAATCCAATTGTAGCATGTATGCTCTGGGAAGTTCTTCTTAAAAGAGTTAAGCATGAGATCATGTACGAACTAGTGAGGTAATCGTACCTATCTCATTGGGAAAGATAGCATATGTGCACGTATTAAAAATGGTAAACCTCAGATAGACCATTGTCGAGGAGCCTGAGGTCACTTGTCAGTAAACCTTGGATTATATCAAGGAGCCTTCAAGGGGATTGAGCTAGTTACTCTGCCCTTGCATGTATATCAGATCGTAGACTGTTCCCCCAGGTATATTTGTTCCTATTAGTGATGTTAGTGGCTATAAAATTTAGGATTCTTTCCGAAGGTGACGGTGGAGGGAAGGTCCCACTGTACTTGGAGCAGACGTCGACTAGAATCACTTGGAATTTCCAAAGGGTTCTCTTCACTTCGAGATTGTTTAAGTGGAGAAACTTGCACCGGACTATTTCATTAAGAAGGTTGTTGGGGTAACTATTCCAACCACCATTTATGCATTAAAATTATATGACGTTGGATTTCATCACCAACTAGTGTTTTTAGTGTGGGAATCTACTGTTTGTGTGTGGATTTCTCTCTTAGATTTTGTAGGCGTGTGATCATTTTGATTGTTTCCTTAGATAATTTAGGACATTTTGTTGAAAGTTTCTTTGATTTCATGTATAAAAACCTTTAATCTTGGCTGAATTACCTAGACAATCATGTAGAATGCAGGGGAAACCCCTTGAGTACACACCAAGCCAATTAGAAAAACTTAAATCTGAGAAAGTAAAAACATCAGTGACTGGATCAACTGAACACAAAGAAACATCAATAATTATTCATCCTGAATACGAAGTAGATCAACCTCAAACAGTAGAGAGTACTCCAAGAAGAGTTTCAATTTCTGAACAAACTGAACTTGTTTCTACAACTAGTGAATTGTCAGCTACTGATCCTGAAATTTCTAAACTAGAAACTAAACTTGCTACATCTGAGTCTGCTTTCGAGTTCATTACTCCAACCCCTCATCGTCCTAATTTAATTAGAGTGAAGTATCATATCACTGAAAATCTTCCTCCTGGTCTCATTAGTATTGAATAAGTTACTGAAACTAAGGAAGAAGTTGTTCTTCCTTCACATTAGGACTCTTTAGATCTTAGGCCAAGTGAATTTATTTAGTATAGCCATTTCAAACAAGATCCTTGGTATTATCAGTTGACAGACTTTCTACATAATACTGGTCTAAACTATTCGCCAACCCGAATTCCTTTTTACGCCATAACAAGAGGTTACAGACATCCATTAAACATGTCTGGTGAGTCATCTATGTTTTATGCATCACCAAAATTATATTTGTATGGTGGTTCTTCTATTCCAGTAGGATACCAGTCGCTTTCTGGTACTTTCTTAGGAGCATCTTCTTCTCCCGATAAACATATATCATCATCTGGTCTAAATGAATCACATACCGAAAATTTGAGTGTGAAACACATTTACATGATGTCTGGAAACATTCCTAACCCTGACCCTCAAGGTAATTTATCGCCTGGGGGGCAACCTCAAGGTAGTAATTTATCATCTGGAGGGCAGCCCCAAGGACAGTACATACCTCAAATATAATATCAACCTCAAGTACAGTACATACCTCAAGGAAAATATCAACCTCAAGGATAGTACCCAATTCAAGGTCCGCAACCTCTTCAAGGACAGTACTCTACATCAGGGAAACCATCCTTCCAGGGACAGTAGCCTCCCTTAGGGCCACAGTTCTACCCGGAACAACAATTGTTTCAGGGAGGTTGGAATTATCTAGCTAATTATCAATCATATGTTCCAAATTATCAACCTGGTTATGGTCCTTCTTATGCAACACAACCTTCAATGGGACCTCCATATCCCGGAGTAAACACGGTGTGGGATCCATCCCAAGTTCAACATAATTTGCAACCTAATGTGCAAGTACCCTATTATCAACTTATTCAACCTACAATTCAGGTAGCAACATCTGGTACAATTCAGCAGCTTGGTCTGAGTACACCTAGAACTCCACCTCAAACTGCTACACCAAATTCAAGCTACCAAACCTATTCTTGGAGTTTCTGCAGCCCCTATTTCTACAGCCCCTCAAGTATCACAACAAATCCCTTTTGTTTCTACACCACAACCTGGACCCACAGTTCAAACTACTGTTCAGATGCCTACAGAACCACCTAGTACAAGTAAAATTGTAACAAGCCAACCTTAGTTTGTTTATCAACCATATCAAGGGCAGTATCAATATGGGGCTGTAGCACAAAATCCAGTATACCAATGTTAATTGTACCCTAGTTACACGTATAAGATACCAGCTCAAAACCAACATGGTTCGACTAATCCTGGTTATCTGAGAGGTATTCCAATCCTAAATGCACAGGCTATTTCAGGATATCCTGGATATCCTCCTCTTGGTACTAGTATAGTTCTGCAAGGTTATCAATTTTCTCAGGACCCTAACTGTCGGTTTCCATTCATAGCAACTTTGGATTTACCTGATTTTTTGTGCCTAACAAATGATCCAAGCTATTATCTTCTGTATTGGCTGCCAATGCCAAATAATTTGCCCAGTGATATCCCTAAATTTTAAGGGAAATTAGGAGAGGACCCCTTAAACCATTTCATGGCTTACCACCTCTCGTGCACATCCAACTCTTAGATTGATGATTCTATTTGATTACGACTATTTCAGAGAACACTGATAGGTTTAGTTGGAAAATGGTACATTGAACTATCACGTGGTTCATTCAACAATTTCAATGCTTTAACAAATGCTTTCTTAACACATTTTCAATTGCCAGTAAGATAGGATAATGGCATGAAATTATTGACTTCATTAAAACAATCTACGTCTATGTACATATCTGATCACATACATGAATGGAGACATAGAAGAAGTTTGGTGAAAGTTTTTATTCTGGATCAGATCTTGGCAGAATGGTTTATCAAATCATTACTTCCAAATATCATTGAAGATGTGGCTAAGGGAGGAGTTGTTACTGAGGAACAGGTCATTGCTCAAGCTCAGTACTTAGACCTCGTATATACCCAGTCTAGTACTTTGTACGAAAAAATTCCTGATTTACGATGTCCTGGTCAAATAACTGTGACTCCTTCAGGGTCTCATGCTGCAAATGGTGTAATTGGTTTAGTTAACACAAATAAAGTAAAAATAAGTCCTCAAAAAATACTTCTCCTATAATAACTTTACCTGATTCACCAAAAGGAGATTCTTGCCTTGAAACTTCTTTCGACATTCACGTTGTAGATTCATTTAAAACTAAATCTAATACCGGCAATAAGAAGAAAGGTAAGAATAAAAGCAAACAGTCTTCGTCTCCCAAAGAGAAAACTGAAAAAACTGAACTGTCTGATAATAAAAAAAAACCTCGTTATCCTTGTCTTATCTGTGATGAGGATCACTTTAATAAAGAGTTCCCACATTGGTCTGAGGTCTCTAAAAATGTCAAAGGGTCGTCCAAACCCGCTGTTTTGAAGGATCCTTTTCGTACTCAATATAGAAAAATTATAGGATCTTCTTCACATTCATCAACAGATAATTTAAGGATGTATGAGCTTATGGTTGCGACACGATCACAAGACTATGGAAGTAAAAATCCTGTTACTGGTAAAGAAGTACAAAGTATAACTCAACACTAGCTACATCTCCTTCAATTTCTGATCCACTTCATATTGAGAAACCTAATCCTTATCTAGTAATACAAATGCCTGCTAGAGGTGTACTTCAAAAATTGACTTTCAATCCACATGCGAGAGCTGCTCAGAACTACAACATTGTTGAAGACTTAGCGATTTCACCTTCAGCAATGTCGGCCTTAGAAGTGCTGCAATCATGTCCAACATAAAGGAAATTACTTTTATTAGCTATTGGTGCTGTAGATCCTAAGGATTCTAACCTTATGGTCTTTGATTTAGAAAATTTTACATCGAGACTCCCCCATCAGATGGATTTTTAGATTCCGGTGTTAGTAAAAAATAGACGAATTTTTCATACTATAATTAATGAGGGGGAATCTATGTGCATAATGTCATTAAATTGTTGGAAAAGTCTTCGTTCTCCAACACTCAACCAATCTCCTACAATCATTAAATATTTTGAGGGAAGAGGATTCCATCCATTTGGAATTTTACAGGATCTACCTATAGAGGTAGAAGGGAAAAATGTTAATCTAGATGTGGAAGTAGTTGATGCCCCTCTGGATTACAACCTTCCTTTGGGTTGAAGTTGGTCTTATGCTATGAATGATGTTGTATCTTCCGTCTTTCGATTAATCATGTTTCCTCATATAGGAAATATTGTGAAAATAGATCAGCTATCATATTATTCGTCTGACTCAGCTTCTACAGATAGTATCCAACATGTTGGAAAATCGACAATTCCTTATGAATATGTTGGAGTAGGTTTAGTAAAGGACTCTATTTTGATGGGAAATTTTTCTATGCCTCCACCCAACGTACCGTGTACCATTTCTAATATCAATATGATTTCATCAAACACTATTCCATTCGATGATCCTTGGATAGTGCCTTCAGAGTCAGAAATGGATTATTTCAATGGCGAGATGCCTTTGAGTCCTTTTGAGATGGCATATGCAACAATACAGTCATTTTATAACACACCTTCAACTTATCCTGATCTAATGAATGTGATCACTGAAGAATCTTCTTCACTATCAAGTTCAACCTTGACATCTATTTCTGATCCTTTTCAACAAGTGTTTCATAATGATGAAAATATTCGAGAATTTTTGTCTATGGAAGAATTACCCTGAGATAATCTACATCATAGATCTTAGTTTTTACCTAAACTTGATAGGTTTGAAAATGATTTTTCATCTATTTTTACAATTTATTATGTCAAGGAACCACATAATCCAATATCGATTACAAATTAGGGTTCCGAGATTAATTTGGGAAACATTTCTACAACTGTTCGTATTGACATATCAATGAAACCCTGAGTTCTTGAAAAAATTCATATAGCTGCTTCTTGTGTAATTGAAAAAATTAATACATATAAAGCCCTATTTCAATAATCTGCGACATATTTTTCTGGTCCTACGAAGAAGCCAGGAATTGATCCAAAAATGTTCGTTCATGAAATAAAGACATAACCGGATGCAAAGCCTATTAGACAACGATTACATCCGATACATCCGCGAAAAGCTGCTGCTATTAAAGCTGAAGTTGAAAAACTACTAAGAGTAGGAATTATCTACCCAATCCCATTAACAAATTGGGTATCTAATATAGTTCTTGTTACCAAAAAACAAGGGACTATAAGAGTATGTGTCGATTATAGGGATATTAATAAATCTTGTCAAAAAGACAATTATCCTACACCCTATATTAACCAAATCATTGATGATTGTGCCAAAAATGAAATGTTTTCATTTATGGACAGATTTTCCGGATATAATAAAATAAACATACTACCTGCTGATCAACCAAAAACAACATTCATTTGTCCTTGGGGAACATTTGCTTACTGTAAATTACCTTTTGGATTAAAGAATGCTGGTGAAAATTTTCAAAGGGCAATGTATTACGCTTTTCATGACATCAAACACATTGTGCAGCCTTATCTGGATGATTTACCTGCTCACTCATTGTACAGGGAAGATCATCCTACTCATTTACGAGAAATTTTTATAAGATGTAGGCATTACAAGATTCGTTTGAATCCACACAAGTGTGTTTTTTGTGTGCAATCTGGACGATTACTGGAATTTTTGTTTCCAAAGTCGACATTCGTGTCGATCCATCGAAGGTTGAGGCCATACAAAATTTACCTCCTCCTTCCACACTTCGCCAACTCCAAAGTTTGCAAGGGAAAGAAAACTTTCTGCGTAGATTTATCCCGAACTATGCTGAGTTAACAAAAGGTTTTACCAGGTTGTTGAAACATAATGTTCCTTTTATTTGGGATGATATTGCTGATCGATCTTTTGATGCTCTAAAACATGCGTTAACCCATTCACCATTATTGCATCCACCCAATTACAATCAGGACTACTTTTTATACCTAGCAGCCTCTGATTCCACCATTGGAATGGTTTTAGTTCAAGAGGATTAATTTCACAATGAACGTGTGATTTAATATCTAAGTCGGAATATGATCCGACCGAAATTAAGTATTCACATGTGGAGAAATTTTCCTTGGCATCAGTTCATGCTGTCCAAAGATTTCGTCATTACATACTGTTACGCAAGACAACTATAATTTCTAATTGCAACCCAATGATGTACATTTAAAAAAAAAAATTACTTGGGGGAAATTACTCTAAATGGATTGTTATCCTAGAAGAGTTTGATTTGGATTTCGAAAAATATAGATTAAAGAAATCGCTGGTGTTTGCAGAACTTATGTGTGATCTTCCCAATACTGAGACGAAAACTGTGGTAGAGAATCCCATTGTAGATGAATCTCTGTTTCTTATCAGTACATTAAATCCATGGTATGGAGATATCATCATTTATCTTCAAACCCAAACCTTTTGACTTGAGATTTCACGTTCAAATCGACAGAGGATCAGCTACCAATCTCAGAAATACAATATTGTTGGGGACACACTTTATTTTCGTGGTGCAATTTTTTTTTTCGACGTTGCATAAATCATGAAGAGGGTAAAAAGGTTTTGGATAATTTCCACTCTAGAGCGTGTGGTGGTCATATGTCTGGGTATGCCACAACCCAAAAGATATTGTGCGCTGGATATTTTTGGTCGTCATTATTCAAATATTGCGTTCTTGTGATCCGAAAATTCCACAACTGTCAAATATTTGATCGAAAGATGTGTGCACCACCATATCTTCACCCCATAATTGTTGTCAGTCCTTTTGCGAAATGGGGCATTGATTTCATTACATGTAACCCTCACTCGTTCGGGGGGCATGTGTATATTATTCTCACTGTAGATTACTTTACCAAATGGGCCAAGGCGATGCCTACATTTTCCGCAGATGGAAAAATTGTAGCTACGTTCATATTCAATCATGTGATTGCTCGTTTAGGTGTACCCCAAGCTATTATCATTGACCATGGGAGTCATTTTCAAAATAAAATGATGACCGAAATTTTTGATGAACTTGGCCTGCACCACGATAATTCTTCTCCATATTACCCACAGGCTAATGGTCAGGTTGAAGCCGTTAATAAAGTTTTAACCACCATGATCAAATGGATTATTGAAAGTCACAAATCGAATTGGCATACCATGGTTTTTTCGACACTATGGGCATACCGAACCTCAGCAAAATATGCTACAGGGTTCACTCCTTTTCAACTGGTTTATGGTTTAGAAGCTGTGTTACCCATTGAATGCAAAATACCGTCACTCCAATTAGCCATATAGTTACTACCAGCTACCTCTGAAGAGGAAAAACTCTTTTTGTACTTAGCAGAATTAGATGATACTTGACGCACCGCTGCTTTAGCAACTGAAGCTCATATAAAAAGCGTTAAAGCTCAGTATGATTGAAGTGTTACACCTCATGTTTTTTGACAAGGTGACCTAGTCTTGGCATATGATTAAGCTAGCGATAAGCTAGGAGCTGGGAAATTTGAACCAATGTGGCATTTTCCTTATGTTGTCAAGCGAGTACTTGCAAAAGTGGCCTATGAATTGACTGATTATGATGGGGTATCTTTAAATAAGCCTAGAAATGGTCTTTATCTAAAGAGATATTATGCGTGATTCTCGTGTGAAGATCTCACTTGTATATTAGTTATTTTTCTAGTTAGTGTGCCTTAAATTAGATAAGTGTGCCTAGTTTTGTTTTTACTACTATTATTGCTTATCTTGATTACTCTTGATATTGCAGATGTCGACATCCCTTCAAACGTACATTGGTTTTTCTGATGGTGCCTATCGTAGTACACAAAATATTTCTTTTGTGGCTTGGGTTACCTATTCACCCACTGATCAGTTAGTTTCTATGCATGGGATAAGCCTTGGTCAAACGACAAACAATATTGCAGAATATAGCACAATCATTGAGTTATTATCTTATGCCATTTCATTTGGTATTCGACGTTTGATCATTAGGTTAGATTAGGAACTCATTGTATTACATTTAAATAGAGTGTACACAATTAAAAATCCAGTGTTATTGAGATTATTTTTTAAGGTTCATCTCTTGGAAAGACAATTTGATTACATCAAATATCAACACATTTCAAGAAATTTAAACACATTGGCTGATGCATTAGCTAATCATGTTCTAAATAGACATTTGCAATGTTAAAACAGTACACCAAAACAACATTCGATACATGTTGGACAAGATAGTCAAAGAAAGTAGTAATATCATAGATAGGAGCTTTGTTTTCAAAAAATATTACATCCTCTGTGATCATGGATCTAAAACAACTTATGATCTGATAGATACTGATACAAAAAAAAAAAAAATGTCAATCCATGATGATCATCCACTATCCGTGATGATGATCATGGTAGTAGACTATGGCACGCGCCACCTTATGCAGTAATCTCCTAAATTGTCTTGGTACACCTGTAACATGTCTCTGAAGACGAAGAGGAATATCATCTGTTGATGTCTTAGGAGTATCTATAGTCAAACTCTCCAGGTTGTGTTCCATATCAGTTAGGATATTTGCTGCCTAATCTTGTGGCTATACTATAGGCTCTGCTTGCCACCTTTCAAAGCGACGGAGTGTAGCTAACCATCATGGACCAACATCTGCATTTAAAAGTTTTGTTATTAGTATTGGATGATTAAAAAACAAATAAAAATTAGAGTTAAAACACATCAAAATGATTCGCTTACCTGATTCGTCCCACTATGCCCCTGGAGGTAAGGACATCTCAGGATCACCTCTGAAATATATACCCGCATAAGGGAAATCTTCAATTGTGAAGATTTATTCTGCAACCACATAAAATATGTCGGAGTAAACTGAACCACCACACTACTGAGGTCACCATGGTGGTCCATTAGTGCAACCAAATGTACCATATGAGGTTCTCTAAGTTCACCACGATCTACAGGAATAAGCTGAGGGGCGAGGAATGGAATTCTCTCCAAAGAAAAAGATTTCAAGATGGTGCCATACCCAAATTTTTTTAACTTTGCATTTTTTTCTTTGGTTATTTGGGCTTTCATGTTGGCCAGTACCCCTTCGCACCAGTTGAAAATGGTGCCTTTGAAACACTCTACAACGGTCTGCATATGAGATTTGGTGGCTACATGCGGAGCTGCACTCCCACACAACCTGGTTACTGTGAATACAATGACTTTAAGATCAATTCAAAATATAGTCTTTATGTCTATGCGATTATCCTTTGGATCTGCTTCATCACTGCAAAACTCTTGTTTGTAAATAGCAACAGGTAGGCCACCCTGCCTAGCTCCAAACAAAGAAATGTTTTCTCCTCTTTTGGACAATCTAGTGAGAAAATAAATATCTTTGAGCTCGATTTCGAGCCGATGATCGCAAATGATAAAGAACTGATCTTGAACATCCCACTTGTTCACTAACCATGTCATCAGTTCTACCTATGCCCTCATACCTTGAATTTCCCATAATTCATACAAACCACAATTTCTAAGCACACGTGCTGTGGCTGGATCATTCATAGTTGCATTGTTTGTTCCTTCATGCTCATGTTCTCTCCACTCTAGCATGGTGAAATAGTATGCAAATGGACGCATTTGAAGGTTAGAAACTTCTAGAGTGGGAAAATTTAACCATTTTAGAGAGAATTTATTATTTTTCAACCATTCACAATGCCTCCACAGTTTTTTGTGCAGAGAGAGTGCAGATGTCCGCACACACTCAACACGAAAACCGTGGTAGCCTAATAATTTTCCTTTAAGAAAATTATTGGAGTCTGTAGGTAACGCATGTATGACCCGCAAACCTCCGAGAGTGAATTTTTAAACACAATTCTCCTCAAAAAATGAATTTAAAGATAAAAAGGAGATTTTAATCCGATAAAAATGAAGAGAATAATGTTGTGGACTACCTGGTTCTGACAAATCTTGATTTGAGTGGTCGGTTCTCCCGTTATCAACTTTGGAAATTTTTTTCCAAAAGCTCTCAATTTACAATTCTGAAGACAAAAGGTAAAAATAACTTTGTTAAACTCCTTTTTATAAGTTTTTTGAATGAATAAAATATTATATTTTATTTATTTTCCACTTTAAAAAGTAAATTTTTGATTTTTTTACTTATTGGAAACATGTGTGTTTAATCCTTCGATTTTTTGTGCAGAATATAGGTTTTTCTAGTGAAAAGAATTATTTTGATGATGAGTACACTTTTATCTTTTTTTTGGGCTCTTGAAAATTACAAAAAAGCGAAACCCTATAGTTCTCTTTTAAGCCCTTTTCAGACTCTCTAAACATGAAAGATCGCCGATTACTTGACTATTCAAACTTGTTAAATGAAATAAATAGTCGCCCTTTCAGTATAAGTTTACCCCTTTTCCGGACTGAAATGGACTATTTATGAAACATTAACTAATCATGGTCAATAGAGTTCTCTCCTGTATTATTTTATCCTTTTTCAGTCTTGAGAGACTAAATTTATGAAAAAGTACAACCACAAAGTTTTCTTATGTTTTTCTTCTGACTCCCTAAAATTGAAAAACACCGAGTTTCACCTATACTAGACTCGTTAAAATTTAACAGTAAAGGACCTATCAATTACAAACAGGAATGAACAAATCCTTCTTAGGGTTCGATTTTAATACTAAGATGGACTCATTCGAAGGATGAGATTACACAACAAGAAAATGATATCCTCCTCAAGCTTGTCAAAAATAAAGAGGTACTTGCCAGAAATGATGGGGGAAAAAAGGAAAAGGAATCCAGTTGTTATCCTTGTTTTAAAAGCAGTAGACCACTCTTGAACACGAAAATTTTTCTCACACTTATACCTGGGTTGGGAAAATCCTTTGTCTAACAGTTAATCAAACCACATTGAAAGTCTTCAGCCGGTTTCTAGGTATTAGATTTAGGTCAATTGTTACCAAACCATATGCAGTGTCGTTATGTATTCAAGAGACAGTTCAAATAAACCATTCATTGCAAACATTTTTCTCCATTTGTGTTGACCATCTCTGAGTCAGTCCTTGCAAATATTTCTTTAAAACTTGATCTAATGGTTTCATGTCGTAGGCTTTCCTGCGACGGGTCGCTTTCTATCGACGACAACTTATCATCTTGAAAGTTGATGTAGAATACTATCAATACCTTGGAATCTGTGTGCCTTAATGGTAGGTTTCTCGCCTTCGATGATAGGTTGCATCATTGACCTTTGATCGAATGATTCCGTGAAGTGTTCGGATGCAAATCAATCATTCACACTTCGTGGATTATACTAAGTACTTTGACAGCCATTGCCATTATTGGTGGTTTCTCTCATACTTGTTAACAATTCACATCATTGAATGGTAATCAAGTGGTTTCTACCATGTTCGACTTCGACACAATCAATCACATGGATAGAATCGTACTAGTTCGGGAAGCGGAAATCAAGACCTTGGATCTAGTTTCCACCATCTAGGCTGTGAGGAGTTTTATTATTCATGATACAGTAGACTACTTATAACATATGGTTGCATCCATGCTATGTCTACTTTTCATGTAATTTTAAAAATAATTTTTGTACTAGAACATTTAGTTAGTTTTTATCTGAGTATGGGAATGCCTACCTCAATGATGATATACATATATATGTTTGTATTGAATGTTGTTACAGGTTTTCGACCGGTGTGTCTGCATCCAATCCTCGGAATGATAAAGCACATCACTCTTCAGAACTACCTCAGACTTTTCACTTTAGGGGGAAAACTGTTACACGTTATTTTGCCACCATGACATTTGACTATCTATATAGGTTCATCACTACCTATATTATGCTTCCTTATAGGTAAAAAACCCTAACATTCCTAAACCAAGTCTTGGAATTGAGAAAACCTCATTAAAACCCTAAAGAGTCTAACTCCACACTTTTCCTAGCTCTTTCCTGCGAATCCACAGGTATTTTCTCTATAGCCAGCGACACATCTCGCACGTTTTTCTTATAAAACTTGTAGAACCCCTTAAAAAGTCAAATAAAGGAAAAATTAAGTTCTAGAATAATAACTGGATGAATATTCTCCCAAATGGAGGCTTCTAGAGGCATGATCAGTTCGAGCTTTATCCCTTCACTCATGGAGTTTATCCCTTGGTATATGGAACTCAAATCCCTTCATGAGAGGAATCCATCCTCCTCTTCATGGAACTGAAATTGCCTCCATTTCCCTATAAATTGAGCTCATGTTTCAGTCTCAAGGGTAGCTTGAAAATGGTAGATTGTGAATGATAGACTATAGCTAATTGTTGGAGAAATTCTATGAAAGCATACTCTTTGTGTCAGTTACCTTTGACATGAGAATGATCAGAAACTCATGTTCATAACTCTATACTCAAAGAGAGAAACTTGTCAAACCAAAGGGAGGACGGTTGTTTAGGACCTTGGAAGAACCTGTATACCATCAAGGCGACATGTTGTAAGGTTACTTCTTATTATGCAAGTTAATACAAATGAATTCCATTTTCTCATCGAATTGTTCATGTATCTATTTGAGTAATTGAATTCTTAGATTCCTTTATCACTGAGATAGATTAGTGTTTTCTCAATTATTATATCTTGTAGGTTCTTTTAGTCCTTTTATTTGTCTTTGATTGTAGGTTTCACATGTTGAAGTAATCTCTTTTGGAGTGACTGGATAGAATTTTTCGGCAAGCGTTGGAATTCAGGTAGGGGCACGTCCTCATACTTTGTTATTAAAAATTTAGAATCACAAATGATCTAGAGAAACTGGTTTTCATTTGGTTTTTTGTTTCTAGATATCCTTAGGATACTAGGGAGATTTTTCTTGTCCGCCAGAAGGATTTATCTGTATAATAAGGTGAATTGGAGTGAGTATGTTATGGGAGTGGTCTTGATGTCGAGAGATATGCTATCATTCTAAAGTGTTTCATAACACAATTTTCAACTACCCTACCAAAGAAAATGAGCTCTATTCCTTGGTACAAGTTCTCAAAATCTTGAAACACTAGCTAATGGTAAAGGAGGAAGTCATCCATGCACATCACCTGCCACTACAATGCCTATATGCCCAGAGTAAGTTGCAAGAGACCATGAATTACAGGTGTATGGTTTTTTTATAATAGTTTGACTGAGTGTTCATGTATAAGAATGGAAATAAAAATAAGTTGTTGAACAAGCTTTCAAGGCCACCCACATAAAAAATCACAGCTTTGGGAACTATGATGCACATGGAGAATTTCACCCATGATGGATATAAAGAGGCATATATCGAGGATGAGGACCTCAAGGAGGTGTATCAACAACCACAATTCTAGATTCATGTGGACGATGGTGAAAAAACAATTGAATATCATCTCCATAATAGGTTAGTCTACAGGGTGGAAAAGTTATGTGTTATTGAAGGTGACTGGTTGTGGTTTATTATAGAGGCTCACACCTCCTAGGTTGTAGGTAATTTTGGTGTTGGGAAGACATATTCCAATTTGTAGAGGTATGTGTATTGATTTAGGATGCAAGAAGATGTACCCAATTTCATTAGATGATATATATTTAGTTGTACTAGAAATCCCAATAGAAAGAAATGGGGTCCATACCATTCCTTACCTATACCCACTCATCCTTGGGAAAGCATTTCCATGGATTTTATAGGACGTTTGCCAATAACCACGAAGGTACACGAGTAATTTTTTGTGGTAGTTGAGAGGTTTAGAAAGATGTGCATTATCATGCCTTATAAGGAGATGATCAAAGAAAATAATAAATAAACTTTATCTTTAAATAGTTATAGTTGTAGTTTTGGATACTAACGAGCATCGTTTCAAATAGGGATACCACATTTATTAGTGCATTTTGAAATAAATTATGTGAGAAGGTGTACACGAAGTTGAAAAAAGTCTACAACATTCCATCCTCAAAAATA
Organism: Pinus albicaulis; assembly: GCA_034641835.2. NCBI lineage: Eukaryota > Viridiplantae > Streptophyta > Pinopsida > Pinales > Pinaceae > Pinus > Pinus albicaulis. The sequence goes on along the minus strand of CM076577.1, from coordinate 869,408,027 downwards.
TGGGAACACGTAAGTAGTCAATAACACTTTGTTGTAGCTTTTGAGGTGTTACAATCAAAAGTATCCAAAAAACCTAAGATGAAAATTTGTATATATATAACACTGTTATAGTAAATTAGTCCACAATTATATTGATAAGTACCCATCTGAAACTTGTTTTGGATATTTTCCACCTTTACCTTTAGATATTGCACATGGGAATTAAGGAGGAGTGAGAGAGGATATTACTGGGGATACCTTAAGGGAAGAAAAAATTGTTGAATCGGTTAGAAAGTATAAGACAAACTTTAGAAGTTATAGGAAAAGTAAAAGTCCATGCATGCTGAACACTAAATATAGAAGTCATTCAGAGTGGGAGATAAAGTATGGCTACAATTGAACAAGGAGATGTTATAAGGTCCTAGTAAGAAAATCATGGCTTTGCTATATGGTCCTATTGAAGTCTGAAATTGATTTTTTTTTACCGCCTTATTTCCCTCTCCTTTATCTTTTTGTGACCATCTTGTTGCAGTTTCAGCCTAATCAAGGTCAATAAAAATTTACTCAAGCATATAACATGTATTAATCATCCATGTTTTAGAATCTATTTTTTATTTATGAAACATAATTAAAACATATCTACAACTACAAAATCTTGCTCATTTTGTGACTAATAAAGAATTATGCAGCCATCTCCATGGTTAGACAGATTTCAATGCACAAAAGAAGGAATGAAATGTACCTTTAGATGCATTTTTTTATGCGCATGGATGTCCATCTATCATCAGGATATGGTAAAATATATAGATCGAAAGATCTAAAGGTCAAACCTAAACTCAAACTCTAGTTATGATAGTTCAGAAGTTAAGAGAAGTTTGGCAGGAGATCATGGTGAGATCAAGCGAGCGTGGAGATGATTTTTTCGATCATGAGAAGACATGTTTGAGAAGAATCCCTGATGATTTTCTCTTCTAGTAGAAAATAATGAGGATACAAAATTTTAATTTTAATTTACTTCTTATATGGAAAACTAGTTGAATTTCCTGTCGACGTAAGCCTCTTAGATTAGTTCGATAAAGAATTGTATAAAAGTTGTGAGGCAAGACAAAAAACACAATTAGTTGTTGTTTATTTTAGCATTTGCAAGCTCTGTTCCAAAAAAATATGTGAATTAATATAATAATATTTTCCTTTTTTTCCAATGCATGGTTGAGCAATCGATTGATCAGTGGCGAGCTTACACTCACGGGAGGCCCCCCTGGAGAGTTGTAAGGGTAGTTACTGTTTACATTGAAATTTATCATAGATAGTTTTCAATCACATAAAAATTTCATATAGTCTTCTCTCTGTCAACAAGAATAGTTACATTTCATTTGTTTTCTAATTACAAGTTGTTTTATTTCCAGAACACTCATAAAATAAAATACCAAAAAGAGTTATTTCCATAGTGCATTTCCTTCAGTAATTTAGTTTTTTTTCTTAACTCAATTAAATTTCATGGATGATGAATACATGGTTTTTAGAGATTATTAGTGCACATTAGTAATCACTTGAAGCTACAATTTAATTCAAATTACTTTTGTTCTACAAAAAATTAGAATTATTTATTCTTTCTGCAATTTAGTGTTAGAATTTCCTTTTTTGCAAATAGGGTTAGGATTTCCTTTTCTGAAAATAGTGTTAAGATTTCCTTTTTCAAACTAGTTTTAAGATTTAAATTATGCAATTAGTACTAGGATATATTTTATGCAATTATCATTAATATTTCCCTTACGCAATTAGAAATAGACTTTCAATTATTCAATTAGAATAAGTTGATAGTTTAAGCTATATATTAATTTTCAATACATTTTGGTATTTGGTTTTGATGTAGCTTTAATAGAAAGAGCATGTGCATGAAAACCCTTTAATCTCATCTAGCATTTATCCATACTTAGATCAATTTCATCCAGATAGAATTCCTATCATATATGGTGCATATAAACTTGATAAGTACATGAACCTTGGTTGACAATTAATGAAGTAATTTAAGGTAAATTAAATTACCCAACATTTTGGTGTCATTGTTGGGGAAGTGTATATAATATTTCATTATATTTTTGCATATCATTTTAGGTGCATTAAATTTTGAATTTTTATATGCATAATTTAAGTATGATAGAAATCATTTATGCATAGAGAAAGCCATTCTATGGGGTAGATTTGTATGTAGAGGTTTAATTTCAATTCCAACATCACCACTTACTCCTCCTATACCTCGTAGTGTGACACCATCCATTGACACTCACATACCATCATTTGCAGGTATACATAGACTCAATAAGGTGCATAGGTTTGGAATCCATCTAATATATTCACTGGCTTCTTCTACTAAAGATATAGTTGAAGAACATACATCCCCAACAAAAGGAGTAATGTTTCTCTCTTTGACAGGAGACAAATTTTAGGACAAGAATTAGAGGTCCCTAGAGAAGAAGAAGATGAAAAATATTTTAATATACCATTAGTAGAGTAACAAGAAGAATATCTAGATAATCTTATTATATAACCTTATATTATCTTTGAAGAAACTACAATGGCAGGGGAATTAGAAGGAGAAGTACACAATGTAAATGGTGAACCTAGGATTGGAGGTGGAAGAGGCAGAGGATGAAATAGAGAAGGAGGTGGAGGATGAGATAGTAAAGGAGAACTAGATCCTTATGGATTTCCTATTTTTGATGAAGACACCACAACCACAATGAAATTTTTTTAACCCTCTATCCTCCCTAATTTCCATGGTTTAAGAAATGAGGATCCAACAACATTTCTTTTTGAGTTTGAAGTTTTATGTAGATCTTATGACTACTTACTTATTTCTAGCCACTCTTAAAGATGGATCACTTAAATGGTTCATGGGACTAGGAACACATACTATTATAACATGGGAAGAAATTAAAAATGTGTTCTTAGAAAAAAATAAGGATTATTTCATGCCCCGTAACCTTAAGGATGAAGTCTTTAAGATGATGCAAAAAGAGGATGAAATCCTGGAAGACCTAGTCGAATTATTTTCATATAATGTTAAAATGGATTGGATGCCTGAATTAGATGATGAAAAATTAAAAGCCATTTTGTTGAAATTCATCAAGGATGAATGGATTGATCTTCTCAATTTAATGGGGAAAAAAGATGTTTCTCAACATTCTTTTGGTGAAATATGTGATTTATGTAAACATATTTCAAAGGGCAAGGATGGAACTGGTAAAACTCCAAGAGACCTTGTTATGTCTAGAATTAATAAATCCACAACTCAAACATTAAGTAGAGCTAAAATAGGATTTTTTTTTTATAATTTCAAAACAAATATCCTTGGGAATCTTAGTGAGCAACTAGATATTCTTAAGATACAAAAGATGAGAATGTTACATTATCTATTTTATGTCCCAGATGTAGAAAAAAACATGCCTTGAGAGAATTTCCCCTTGATAGTATATAAATTTGTGTCATTTATGTTGAAAAGTATGATACAAAGGAATGTCCCCCAATAACCACCCTTAAAGTTGTTTTTCAAGATGATCCTAGAACAAGCCAAGCTGAATCACTTTTTTTTATTTCTAAAAGGCCATGGAAAAATCAACAACCAAATATGACTCAAGTTTTTAATACTCAACGACAGAATATCACCTTGGCAACCTTGGTCCCCACAACCCCAAAATCCTTCTTGGGCACAAGGTTGGAAAAATCCTTAATATCCCTAATATCCTCAATTCCAATAAACTTATTGTTATTTTCCACCACAACATTATCCTCCTCAACCAAACCAAGCCCCTCAATTCTGTATAAATTACACCAATGGATTCAATCCAATCATGCAATGTACTAAAACAAGATACTGAATCCTTATAAAAAATTTGTGGAATATAAATCACGATAGCTCAATCACATGCAAGTAAGAGAAAGAAGTAAGTCAATCGCACATCACAAGATTTTCCTGGGGAAAGAAACTTCTCAAAACCCCTCCACCTTTATTGTATAATCAACCAAGGAATCATGAAACAGTACAACGCATGTGTGCTCATAAGAACCTCACACACTCTACCAATTCTCTCACACTCATGTAGGCAAAATTGTACCAATACATAGAAATTTCATTCCCACCTTTAGGTAGCCTTGCTTACGCAATCCATAGGAAAAAAATTTCCTATTAAATAGGAATTCCAACCTTCCTTTACTGCGCAATCCATCATGGGATTCTTATGGATTTATAACTACACCTGAGTAGTTCACTAATAATACAACTAATAGTTTACTTGCCTTTAACCTTTGTCTCAATTATGTTGCCATCAGAATTTACATGCATGCAATTATTAATAGTGAATCATCAGTTACTTGGTAGATCACTACTTGTGAATTAAATCTATTTTAATTCACTTGATCTTCCACTAGCTCATCATTCAGTTAGTACTAGTTAAACTGATTTTAACTCAATTAATTTGAGTTAACTGATTGCACTCACACCACACTAGTGCTACAACTGCAACTGGACCCTGTAAATAATAGAATCACTCTACATGCCTATCCTTTGATCCTCAACTCGAAATTATTGAGCTAACTAAGTCTATCACACTTAAATAACTATTACAAGTTGTTATGAGACAATATTACAATTTATTTAAAAATTGGTTGCCCACATTCTCACTAATGGGTTAGTAGAATTCCTCTCTCATGTGTGACCTGGAATCCCATGCTAGCATGTGGTGCATTTTCTTGTTGAATTTTAATAAATTAAAAAATCCAAATCAACAACTTTTGTTACCATTTCCTCAAGAATCCAATCAACTACCTTCCCAACCGATCCCAAATCTAAATAATAAAAATCAACAAGTTGTTTATAATATTCAAGGCCAAAAGTTTCAAGCTTGTATGATAACCCCATTAGGTATAAATGATGTCCAACGTTGGGGTTTTTCAAAAGACGACACAAGCAATTTCCATCCAAAAATTTAAAGAGGATGATTTTCATGAAAAAGATTTAAATCATGATCAAGAAAATACTCCTCTAAATGAATATGTTCCTGTATAATCAAAGGATTATAAAATAAAACAAGCTTCTATAGTTCCTCTAGTAGAACAACCTTTTGTTTCCTTACAAGATCCATCTTTTCCTGAAAGGCTTAAATTTGATAAAGGAATAGAAAGGAAAATTATTTTACCATATTACAATATGTTAGATGAACATAAGAATATTTTCATCAAAATTCCTTTTCTTCAAACTATAAAGGAAATACAAGTATTTGCAAAAAATATTAAATATCTATGCATTAGAAAACAAGGAGGAAAAGGAAAATATGTTAAAAATATCCAATTGGTAGGGAAAGTTGTTGATATTATGATGGGGAAACCAATTGTTCAAAAATATCTAGATCCAAGTATCCCTACTGTAAAAATTCATATAAATGGTATTGAGATTCAAAACACTTTGATTGATCTAGGAGAAACCATTAACATTATTAGTAAATAGACAATGGGAAAATTAAAGCTTCATAATATTCAATATACTCCTACATTGTTACAATTAGTAGATAGATATGTTATCAAACTAGATGGTATATTAGAAGATGTGTTTGTTTCTCTAGATTCTTGGGAATATCCTATAGATTTCATGATTTTAACTCCCAAGAATAATTTAGGAGGACATCCATTGATCATTGGTAGACCTTGGCGAGCTGCAAATGATGCATTTATAAGTTGTAGATCTGGTGACATGTATATTTATGATGGAAACTCCACTAAGAAATTCACATTGTATCCACTTGCAAAAATAATAACTAAAGTAGAAAGTGGAATTTGGATAGATGGTGATAATGAAGACTTTGATGATATGCAACTAGTATTTACTCTTTCACAATTAGATGAGGAAGATCAATTGATAATTTTAATGGATAATAATGATTCTTCTTCATACTGTGAGTAAGATCAAAGTTTTCAGGAACAATGCAATATTGAATATTTATCATCTAACTAAATGGCTTTACATTCTAAGGGAAATTTTGGCAATTGTCAAGTAGAAAGTTTTATAGGAAAAATATTGATTTTTTTTTCTTTCTAGATTAGTCTAATTTCTATTAAAATTTACAAATATACAAACCATGCTTCAGGATAGGTGGTTGCTTGACTAGCCAATCCTTGTTCAATAAGGACTGTTCGAAAAATCAAAATTTGGGATCCCTTCAAGGGGAAATCAACCATTAACGTGTTCAAGAGTAACAAAGTTTGCAGGAAGAAGAAAAAATAGGCATAATAACCATAAAAGAGCCTATGTAAAATGAAATAAAAGAGGGCCAAGGATTTCTAGATACCGATTCTGGGAACCATTGTCCACCTGTTGTGGATTTTCCTCGATTATGAAGCAACCATATTCAATGATGGTCTCCATGTCCACCTTTGTGAGCTGGGGTTCCAGCTATAGAGTTAAAGAGGAGACCCAATTGGTCTGCTTGGCCATAGCTGTGTAAGCCACACTATCCACAACTGCTTCTCTTTTCCGAGTGCCATCTTAAGGGCAGCTCCATCCCCCGTCTGAGCTAGCCTCTGATATTTTTATAGGGAGTCCAATGGATTTTCGAGGCAAAGGGGAAGAGGAGCATGAGATTTTTGACTTGTGAGGCCTCTTCTTTCCTCTCGAGCCAATATCATGATGCTTCTATTTCAAAAGGTGAACCAGAAGCTAGGCAGAGAGAGTTTGGGAGTCGGAGAAAGGGTCAAGAACCTTCGGGTCTTAAAGAGCAATGGATAGGGATAGAGTGCGCACAAATGAGCCAAGAGCCGGAGTGCGGTAGGTGGTGCCTCTACCACCTCCATGACGACATCACGTTCTGTGGCATTGCAACATGGTCTCAATCGTGAGGAGAGTATGTTGGGCAGAGGTTGAATGCACATAGGGAGGAAGGCGAAGAGAAAAGTGACTAGCAGAGGAGGTGTGACAAAGGAGATCTACAGGGAATGAAATCCGAATACTAATATGAAAATGCTGGGAGCCATCAACCATTAATGGGTAGCTAGTAGGAGTGAAGGCCAAGGGTGGGGGAGTGAATGTCATAGAGTGTCGACGTCCTCCCCTACCATGATTATTTATGGTCTGCACGCGGGAGGATTGTGTCACCATGTGGTTCAGACAGGTGCCCCCAAGTTGAATGGCTAGGTGGTAGCCTGTATCAAGCATGTAAGGCACTTGCATCTGGGGGTTGAATATATTTGAGGACCAGATGATTGCAAGCCATGCGTAGAGATTCATCGGAAATGGAGTGGAGTTTGCTAGAAAAGAGAGGAGAGTCATGTTCCACACCTTTTTGGCTAATATATCCTCTACTTGATTAGTTTATCTATGAACATGCATAAAGGTAGTGGCTTTGTGATTTGAAGCCATTGTTCAAAATTTTCCAGTCTAGAGGCTAATCACCAACTCTTTGATATTTTGGAAGAGGGAGAGCCATGGTGAAGACACTGAGTTGCATTTATTATTATATGAGAATCCCCTTCCACCTCTAGGGGAAAGAGATCATTCTCTTGAGATAGATTGAGGCCTTGGATAAGTCCTTCCAGTTCAACAGACTTGTTGCAATCCCAACCGATGGATCCAAAGAAGATAAATAAGTGTGCCCCCTCAGAGTCAGAAAAAATAACTCCAAAGCCAACTTCACCTAGATTGCCTTTTGAGGCTCCATCAAAGTTGATTTTGTATAGATCCTTAGGAGGAGGACTCCAAGATCTTGGAGAATCATAAACGGTGTTGAAAGAAGGGGAAAATTTGGATTTTAAAGGGATAGAGAATTTCCAATTGACCCATCTGTGGCATTATGAAGGTAGACTTAGGAGATCCAAGTTCCTCCACTAATACAAGGCTAAGGTTTCCTTTATATTGTTGCAAATTTTTTTCCATACAATCTCATGAGGCGTTGCCAGATCTTTGAAGATTCGGTTATTCCTCTCCTTCTAGATTTTGCAGATTAATAGCCCAGGGATGAGCAACCATATTGAGTTGAGGAGATTAATGGTGAATGGGGCTTTCTACCAATGAAAGATCATGTTAGGGACATCACTGCGCCTTATGTTGGTTCAATGACAAAGAATATCTACTTTGTCCCAAAGAGTGCTTGCAAAGGGGCACGTATCCAAAAGATGATCCATGGTTTCCGCCTGATTCTGACATAGGGAGCACCATGAAGGGCCAATGATCCCTTTTTTTAGAAGATTGTCCCAAGTTAAGATGTGGCACTTAATGAGCAGCCAAAGGAGGTTGGAGACTTTGGGCCAGATGCAGGAGCTCCATATTTGTGACCAAATTTTATCAGCTTGATTTGGATCAGATGGATGGAGCAGTTGATAGGCCTCCTTGGTAGTGAAAACTCCTTTGGGAGCATGAGCCCACTTGAGAGTATCTGGTCCATCTAGACATTGAATTTTCTTTCTTATAAGTTCCAGCCATATGTCATCATGGGTTTCATCGTGCCAATTTTCTTGCCATTGAGTGGTTGGAAGCCAATTGAAAAATCCTTGAGTTTTCAACAATGTCCAAAAGTGTTTGATTTGAATGTTCTCCATGTCTTGAAGAGTAGATTACCACCTAGGTTTTTGAAAGTGTGTTGCAAGTCTAGGATGTTGCTACCATGAGTCTTCCAAAAAATGAGCCTAGGATCCTGAACGAATTTCACAAAAGCTATGAGATTGGATGAGGAACTTATGTTGATTGGTTGCTTTCTAGATTTTGGAGCCTTAATTTCCAGATTTTATCATATAAGATCCTCTAGTGGCCAATTTTCTGCATATTTAGATACCCAGAGCTAGCCCCATGGAGTATGAGGATTGGATACCCATTTCCACCAAATAAGAGCTCCCATGACGATGTTGCTTTTTTCTAGTTCCCTCAAACCCAATCCTCCTGAGTCTTTGGGTGAGCAGACTTCAAACCATTTAACTAAGGCCCATTTCCTATTGCCATTTTTTCCACTTCATATAAAGGTGCGCCAGAGATTACGGATGGATTTCAGAACCCATTTTGGAGCAGCCATCACTGAGAAGAGGTAGAGTGGCATGGATTGGAGGACAGACTTGATCAGCACAAGATGACCGACAATGTTGAGAGCTCCGTGGGTCCAAGAAGATAATATTGCTTCCATCTTGTCTAGAAGCTCCTTCAAATAAGTATGCCTGACGTCTAAGTCAATTAGCAGGGCTTTGAGGAATTTTTAAGGGAGATATGCAATGGTGAAACCTAGGATCCACGTAATTTTGTGTTGAGTGACAAGAGGAGTATTGAAGAAAAAGAGCTACAATTTTTCGAAATTGATAGAGGTTCCAAAGGCTTCGGAGAAAAAATCGAGCATAGATTTAAAGGAGCTGGCTTCCTAGACAGAAGGATGACCTAAGAGCATGTTATCATCCACAAACTATTGATGGGAGAGGGCAGGGTTATTGTGAATGGAGATTCCTATGAGGTATTGAGAGTGGATGACATCATAGACTAAACTTCCTAGCCCTTCTGTCATGAGGAAAAATAGGAAAGAGGAAAGAGGATCGCCATAACGGATACCTCTTGACCAGAATGGAGAAGAATGGAGAGGATAGCATGCTCATGATCCATCTAATCCAAGTGGGGCTGAAGCCGAGTTGAGTTGTGCACTTTCAGAGAGTGGTTGACTTCATGTGTGAGGATAATACCATCCAAAATTTGTCATCCTTCCACATATCCCATTTTATACGATGATATGAGCAGTGGGAGGAGAGGTTTGAGCTTGCTGGCGATCAATTTTGATATGAGATTATAAATGATGCTGCAAAGGGATATGGGGTGGTACTTACCCGGTGTGGTAGTCTGTTCCTCTTTTGGGATAAATGCGAGAAAGGTGGAATTGAGGGCTGGTAGAACCCAGTGCATGCTTATGGATTCGTCAACAAGGTCCCAAATCTCTTGCTTGATTAGATACCAAAAGAAGTGGAAGAAGTTGGAGGTGAAGACATCTGGGCCTGGAGTTTTCCCATCTTTGAGTTGCAACATAACTTGTTCAACCTCTTGCAGCGTGGTGGTTCGCAACAACATTTGATTGCGATATTTTGTGATGATCCTTGGGATATGTTGGGTGATTATGTTGATAGCAAGATGGTGATCTATGTTGGGTTCTTTGAGAATTTCCTTGAAATAATCCAACAACTCTTGTTCAATGTTATTATGTGCTTCTAGCTGGTCCCCATGTTCATTCTTGAGAATTTATATGCGATTGTGGACTCACTGTTGGATGGTTGAGCGATGGAAAATTTTTGTATTTTTTCCCCCTCTTTTAGCCATCAAATTATAGATTTATGTTTCCAGAGAATTTCCTCCTATTGCCTACGATATTCCAACTTTCCCATTATATCTACCTCCTATTCCGCGAGAGTGTCTATGCAACCTTCCAAAATTATATTTTGTTGGAGATAGGCCATCTAAGATTCCAACTCTATTTGATTGTTGAATATGTTGCCAAAGGATGATTGTTTTCATTTCTTGAGCTTAGCTTTGAGAGTTTGTGTTTGTGCTGAAATTGAAACATTTTGGAGCCCATCTGCGGGGTAATGTTGTGCCACCAATTGGTAAACAAATCCTTGAAACTAGGATGTGTTAACCAAAATTGTTCAAAGTGGAAGGGATTTTTTCTTGTTGTGCCTAGGCAACAACATTGCAGTTGGATGGTCCAGTGATAGAACCTCGAAGCGGGCAGAATGGTGAAGGAAAGATTGCCACCCGGATGGATAGAGTTGTACGAGATGAGGAATATATCAAGGTGCGAGGCTATTTTTTGAGATCCTCCTCGACGATTATTCCGAGTGTGAATTCCATTAGAAGTTTGGAGATCGATGAGATGGTTGATCTGAATAAAATCCTTGAATTTGTGACTATCTTCTTCCAGCCTGGAGCATCCTCCTTTTTTTCCCTCCAAGATGGTGACCATGTTGAAATCCCCTCCCAAAACCTAGAGTGGGTGGGTTCAATGAGAGTTCATTCTCTCAATAGAGTCAAGGAGATCGATATTTTTAATTGTTGGTTGGGGGAAATATAAATTAGTGAGATGGTCGTGAATGTTGGTACCTAGAAGATGGAACATGGCTTGAATGAAATTGTGAGAGGTGTGAAGATTGGTCAGTGTGATTTGGAGAGGGTTCTAGGAAATAACTAGGCCTTTGGAGGCACCAAGCGCATCTACACCTATAGTGTGGCAGCCATTCCATAATCTTGAGAAAATGGTGTTGAAGCTGGCACCAGAACATTTCTTTTCTTGCATAAAGAAAATGGTGGGATTTTCTTGGGAAATTGTTTTCTTGATTAGATGGTGCTTAGAGGGGTTGCTTAGCCCTCTGATATTCCATGAGATTATTTTCATTGAGAAGTATGAGGAATGGTAGTATAGAACCTGGTTAGATTGGGATATATTTTTGATTCAACTAGTTGGTCCCCAAGGATGATGAGGCGCTGCAAGTCAGTACGCCTACCTCTTTTTCTGGATTCTTTCATGATTTTTTTTGTTTCTAGCAAGGTGCCTCCTTGAATGTCAAGCGTTGGCAGTTGTTGAAATCTAGAGAGAACTTCCTCTAGAAATTAGATATGTTGAGTGGGAATCATGTGAAAATATATACTTTTTCATGCTACTTCCATGCCTAGGATGTCGAGATCGCCAAAATCGATGCTCTTCGAATTTTCATCCATGGAAGAGGGTTACTAAAACTCTACTTTTTACCTTTTTTTGGCCCAATTTTTAGGTGAGGTTTGAGCTTGGTTTGGTTTAGGAGGAGAAGTAGCAGATGGGTGGCTCAGAGATGACTGGGGATTGATGGTGTCTAGAGGGGAATTGGCTGGATTCAAGGGAGGCTCAGGAGGGGAAGAGGTAGTGGAATTCTGGGAGGGTTGATTGGCTAAAATGTTGAATATGTTGCTGGTGGAAGGTTGAGAGGTCTCGGGGGCAGATGGAAGTTTTCTTGCATGCCGTCTGTGGCTTGGGATTTTTGTGAAACCATCCGGATCTTGGGTGTCCAAGCCTGAGTTGGGTTTCTGGCTATGATTGAGGGGGGAATCTCTGAATAGATGCCCATGCTCGTGACATTTCCGACATATGAAATGCACATGTTCATATTCAATTGTTTGTACCCATTCAAAATCATCATGGAGAATACTTACCGAGTCTAGAAGGGTGTTGGCTCTGTGCATGTAAACACAGATCCTGGCATTGGAATTATATCAGTTCATCTTGGCTTCTTCTATGATTTTTATGAACTCTCCTAGATGGTTGCCAATGATTTTGAGGGATAGATCATGCCAGTAGTATTGAGGGAGGGAGTACAGTCTGACCCAGACTGGTGCCCATTTGAAGTCCTTTTTGTCAGGGTTGAATCTTAACACCCATTTTCTGAGGAAAATTCATGTTGAGTTGAAGAAGTAGGGTCCCCCATCCATGATTCAATTCTTTTCCTCTAGGCATGTGAAGATGATGTTGAAAAAAACTTTCGGTCCTAGCTGGAGAGAAAATTTCCCTTTTGGTTTCCAATTTGAAGAAATCTAGCCCATAAGGGCTTTCTTGGTGGGCCAGAAGCCAATGAACTTACTGATGAGCACATTTTCCTTCATGTATTGGATTCTGCTATTGTTTCATTGTGCTGGAAGGTAGATCTTTGGTCTTTCCACTGCCTTGAGAATGCATGTTGACAAAGATGCTTTCCTCTAAGCTGTTTTTTTCATTTTTTATTTTGTCAGGGGTTCAGGCGTCCATGTGGGGTTGGGCTACACGGTTAGACCATTATGAGTAGCAGTATCATATCTCGCTGTCTCATTATTTGAAGGTGAATGAGAAGAGGGGGAGCCATCCCCCCATCGAGAGCCTCCATACCAGACAACCCCTTCTAAGCGGTGATGCGAGGAGCATCACAGAAGGATCAGGGTGGATGAGCCATGGACAACCTCTAGCCCGAGGTCAGCTACAAACAAACCCTAGGTCTCCATGGACAGAGCCCTTGCCCAAGACTAGAAAAATCCAAAATCTTAAAAACAATTCTTTAGAACTTATTGAGGCTCACAATCCATTTCATCGTCAATAAAAACATGTGAAAAAAATTGAATACTAACAATAACTTAGAATAATTTCAAAAGAATAAATTGATAAATATGTTGCAAAAACATTCCTCTTCTTATGCATGGGATTATACTGATATGAAAGGGATTGATCCTAAAACTTGTATGCATGATATTTATATCTAGGAAAATGTTAAGCCAATTAGACAACCTCAAAGAAGGATGAATCCTAATATGAGGGAAATTGTTAAGCATGAATTAAAATGTTACTTAATGTGAATTTCATTTATCCAATATTAGATAGTCAATGGGTGTCACCTTTAATGATTTTTCCAAAGAAAAATGGAAATGGAGAGTGGCTACTTTGAAATATAATTTCCACTACCTTTTATTGATCAAGTATTAGATACCTTGGTAGGGAAGAAATATTTTTCATTTATTGATGGTTTTAGGGGATATAACCAAATCCAACTAGAATCAGAATATTAAGATAAACTACTTTCACATGTCCACGGGGAACATATTCCTATAGGGTACTTCCCTTTGGATTATGTAATGCACTTACAACATTTTAGAGAGCAGTTTTGGGTATATTTTCTGATCTAATTCATGATTGTGTGGAAGTTTACATGATTGAATCTATTATATATGGAGACACTTTTGAGGAAGTTCTTGAAATTTTGGAAAAATTTCTTATTAGATGTAAAGAAGAAAACCTTTCATTAATCGATGAGAAGTGTTTTATGATGTTCAATGAAGATATTCTTTTAGGCCACCATATTTCAAGTGATGGAATTAAAGTGGATCCATCTAAAGTAAGAGTAATTTCTAAAGTTTCAATTCCTGTTTGTCAAAGGTATGTTATAATTTTTCTCGGATTTGTTGGTTATTATAGAAGATTCATAGAAAATTTCACAAAAATAGCCTCTCCACTTTTTAAACTTCTTACAAAATATTGTGAGTTTTTTTGGAATTTTGATTGTCAAAAAGCATTTGAGACATTGAAAAAAAAAGATTACTTAAGCACCAATTTTAAGGGAGGCTAATTGGTCTCTTCCTTTCCACATTTATATTGATGCTTCAAATATAACTTTAGGAGATTTTTTAGGAAAAAAATATTTAAGTGCTTATGCCATTTATTACACAAGATTTTTTTTTACTCCAAGAGAGTTAAATTACACCATAACAGAAACTCAGTTTTTAGTTTTTGTGCATTCCATTAATAAGTTTCATCATTACATCACTGGTTATGAAAATTTTATTCATACATATCATTATGTTATTAGATATTTAATGAAAAAACTAATTAATAGTGGTAGAATTACAATATGGTTTTTATTATTACAAGAATTCAACATTGGTATTCTTGATAGACCAGGAAAAGAAAACACAGTTGCTGATTTTATTTCTAGAATGCAGAATAATAATGATGATGTTCCTATAGAAGATATTTTTCTTGATGGATATAATTTTGCACTATCTACTAAAACACCTTGGTTTGAAGATATTTCCAATTATATAGGTATACGAAAATTACCTCCACAACTATCAGCCAGGGAAAAGAAAAAAATTATCAAAACTGGTACACCTTATGCTTGGATAGATGGATAATTATACAAAATTGGACCTTATTTTATCACTCGAAGGTGTGTTTTAGAATATGAAGTACCATAAATCTTGAAATATTGTCATGATGAGCCATGTGGAGGACACTTTACTGACAAACATAATTTCTTACAAGATCCTTCTTTCGGGATATTATTGGCCATCCGTTTTTAAGGATGCCAAAGAATATGTCAAAAGATGTGATAGTTGTCAAAGAAAAGGGAAGTCAATTCCATCAAATGAAATGCCTCTGCAACCATAGGTACTTCTAGAGCCTTTTGAAAAATGGGCTCTAGATTTTGTTGGGCCAATAAATCCTCCATTGAAACAAAAAAGGTATATATTTTTTTGTACATATTATGTTATAAAATGGGTAGAAGCTAAATCCATTTTGTTTGCAACTGAAAATGTTGTATTTACATTTATTTTTGAGGATGTATTTATTCATTTTGGTGTTCCAAGAGAAATTTTAATAGATCAAGGTACTCAATTCACATCTAAGTTGGTGCAAAAGATCATGGAGCAATATAAAATCAAGCATCAAAATTCTATTCCATATAATCAACAAACCAATGGACAAGTGGAATCCACCAACAATGTGGGAATATCGAACCACATGGAGAAATACAACTAGACATATTCCTTGTGATCTCTCTATGAGAAGCAAGTTTTACTTCCAATTGAGTTCCAAGTGGAGACTTTTATAACAACTACTAAATTGGGCCTTGATGTATCAGATGCTCAAAAACAAATACTGACACAATTGAATGAGCTAGATGAGATACAACAAGAGGCTATCCACAGAACCAACATAGTCCAGAAGAAAATATGATGAGGGTGTGATGGATTTATCAAAACTAAAAAGTTCAAGCAAGGTGAATGGGCTCTTATTTTTTATTTTAAATTCAAATATTTTCTAGGGAAATTTCAAAGTCATTGGCTTGGTCCTTATGAGATAGATATTGTTTAGTAAAATGGAGAAATCAATATCAAAACCATTGATGATGAACAAGTTACTTTCCTTGTTAATGGTCATAGATTAATAATTTATCATAAACTAGTAACAAGGGAAGAGTTTTTCAAATATTTACATGAAAATTATGAATTCAAGTTGGTCAAGAAAGGATATCTTTCTCCCCTTTCTCGAACTCTATTGTAATTATATATATATATATATATATATATATATATATATATATATATATATAAGCATAAGCATGAAAGCCGAAAATGTTGGCATGCTTATATAGAAAGTCTTAATTGAAAAGCAAGAGTTATTAGCGGTTTAGATTTTCATAATTCCATTGCCTTTTCCCTATTTATTATTTTAATATGTTTACAGGTGGAAATAAACACTTTTGAAAACCAGTATTATTCACTGATCATCAAAGAAGCAACAACAATAAGGAATCTTCCTCTGATTGAACAAAAAATCTCAAGGAATAAGCAACAACAGAATTAATGTCATTCTGTAGCCAATATTCAATTTTTGCAACTGAGTCCAATTTCTATAGGCGGAAAAAAATAAACATTTCACATTCATAAAATATACAACAAAGGAATATCATGATAGTCTACGTAGAATGTTAAATCATTTTCATATAATATAACTAGAGTTTAATTCATTGGATGATTTCATTAAGAAGCTCAGGCTATTAAAATACCTTATTAACTGCCTAAAAAATATGTTCCACTACCATAGTCATTACAACCTCATTCCATCATCATGACTCAACCTGTCACAACAAATCCATTTGAAATCACATAAATCTTATAGAACCTATGAAAGCAGATAAAAAAATCATGGGAAATCATGCAAAAATGTTTAGTCTTGTCATAAATAAGATACCCCATGATCACCCCATTCCATTACCATTATACTCAATTTCATTTCATTCCATATCCCTCGACATTCAATTTTTTCACCTCCTTCTTGTCAACCCTCCATCGCCTCTCTAAAAGAGAAACAGTTCAGGAACAAGACTTCACTCCACCATGGGTATCATTATTTGATCATAACCTAATGGAATCAAGTTCCTTCAAGCATACTTGTGGAGTCATAGAATAGTCACAGAAATTAGGGTGGATCAGGTTCTTTAAAAAATTTGACAGGCATGAGACATAGGTGACTAGAGATTTTTCTGGGGATTTTGATGGGGTTGAAGCAGAAATTTGCGACACTAAATTTACACTGACATAGTCCATTTTGGTAGAAGCAATGGAATTTCCCAGAAATAGAGAGAGATGGTTTAAGAAAATAAAAATCAAAGAGAGAGACTTGGTAAACTTATTTGAGATCCAGATATGGACATTTCTATCTTTAAAAATGGAATTCTAGTCACAACATTGAAAGGAAAATGGATGAATTTACTATTGGTTATTCATAAATTTTTAAATTGTGAAGGGAGGTCCAAAACCATGTTATTCTATCATGCTCGACTTCTAATGCATTTTATTGATGGAAATGAAATAAATTTGTTGTATTTCTTGCTCTATGGTCTTAGGAAGGTGGCCTCTATTGTGCAAAGAGAAACGAAATCCCTTGATAATGCCCTCTATCATCATGGACTTATTAAAATCCTCATAGAAGAAAACTTAGAAGATAAGGGAGATAATTGGCACGATTTTCTAGTCCACAACCACTTTGTAGCAGCTTAGGAGGAAGAAACAAGTAAAAGAATTAAACGAAATCGACGTAGGTCACTTCCAAAACCTAACCCTAAAGAAGAAAGTGAAAAGGAAAATTCAAGGCAGAGTGAAACATAAGCACTAGAAGAATCACTTGAATATGACACTCCTCTTTCTCAATATTTGGAAAAATTTAAACAGAAAAAAGGAAAATAAGAGTTTATACGAAAGAAAGACATCTCAAGTACTAAACTACTTGAAGAAAATGAAGAACTAGAAAAGAGGAAATAAGAACAAACTAGAAAAAGGAAGAAATGTAAGAACAATGAAGAATTAGGAATGAAACCATGAAGAAACAAGAGAATTTCCAAACTCTCGAATATACAATCTCTAGAATTGGTTGATCTCGAAGAAGAAGGTTACATGACACCTCATCAAACATTGATCCCAACAAGGAAGACACTAGATATTGATCCAACACAACAAAAAATCTATGATTACGTGGAGTCTTTGGAATAGAGAGCACAAAAAAAGGTAAACTTCTCTTCTAATAATCAAGGGAATAAATTTTGATGAAACCCCTTTTTTATATCATACTCCTAAAAGAGAACATATAATTTAGGATGCTCTGAAGCAAGACATATGTGAGTTAGAATTTCTCAATAAACACCTTACCCAAGAACAAGAAGTAGAAAAGATAGAAAATCAAATATTAAGGACTCAAAATGATAATATAATTTTTCATCTATTCCACTAATACAAGAAAAATAATAAGCTCAAAACAAACAATATATTCCTCAAAAATAGAATCATGGGATTGCAGAGTAAAATCCTAATGAAGAAACTAAGGGAAATCTTCAGTGCCAAAAAGAGAAAGGAAAGCACTAGTCTCGATATGCTTGCAAAAGCTTCTGAGATCATACAATGAAGAAGAAGAAGGAACCAATTTTGAATTTTTGATGCATGAGGACATGCAAGACCTTTGGTATGGGGGAATGTTGAAGTCCAAAATTAATTTCTTTTTGACTACCCTTTTTCCCTCTCCTTTATCTTTTTATAACCATCTTGATGCAGTTTTATCCTAATCAAGGTTAACACAAACTTACTAAAGCATATAAAAGTTATTCATAATCCTTGTTTTAAAATATATTGTTTCTTTGTGAAGTATAATTAAAACATTTCTACAACTACAAAATCTTTCTCATTCCAAAACTAATAAATAAATTTTCAATTATCTCCATCGTTAGACAGGTTTCAATGCACCAAAGAAGGAATGAAAGGCACATGTAGATGAAAAGTTTTTTGCACATGGATTTCCACCTATCATCATGATCTGGAAAAATACAAATATAAAAATATCTAGAAGTCAAACCTAATTCAAACTCTGGTTATGATATTTCAGTAGTCAAGCGAAGTCTGGCATGAGATCATGGAGAGATCAAGTGAGCGTGGAGATGACTTGTTTGATTGTGAGAAGATATGTTCGAGAATAATCCCTCAAGATTTTATCTTCCAATAGAAAATCATGAGGATATTGAATTTAAATTTAAATTTACTTCTTAGATGTAAGACTAGTTCAATTTCCTATCAGCACAAGACTATTAAATCGGTTCGATAAAGAAATGTATAAAGGTCGTGAGGAAATACCAAAAACATAGTTAGTTGTTATTTATTTAAGAATTTGCAAGATTTGTTCAAGAAACTTCTATTAATTAATATAACACGTTGTTCCTATTTTTCCAATATGTGCTTGAGAAATCGATTCATCAGTGACGAACTTAGACTCATGGGAGGGCCCCCTAGAGAGTTGTAAGGGAAATTGGTTTTTACATTTCAATTTCTCATAGATAGTTTTAAATCACATCACAATTTCATACAATTTTCTCTCTGTTGACACGAATAATGACATTTCATTTTCTTCATAATTACCTGTTGTTTTATTTCTAGACCTCTCATAAAATGAAAATACCAAAAATATTTTTTTCCAGAATGCATTTCATTCAAAATTTTAGGTTTTTTTTTTTAATAACTTAGTTAAATTTCATGGATGATGAATAGATGGTTTTCTGAGATTATTATCTCAAATTAGTAATCAATTGAAGCTACAATTTCATTTGTAGCATTAGTATTTCTTTCTACAATTTAGTGTTAGAATTTATTTTTCTGCAAATAGAGTTAATATTTCCTTTTCTGAGTCCACAGGGTCTTGGATAGACAATGATAGGTTCTCTATTAAGACACTCCTTGATGTGAAGTCACTGGTTCAATTCCCTTCCCTGATGGGGGTAATGTATTGGAAATGATGATGGTGTAGTGCTGCCAATCTTACAAAAAAAAAAAAAAAAAAAAAAATCCTTTTCTGCAAATAGTGTTAATATTTTCTATTGCAAATTAATGTTAAGATTTCAATTCTTCAATTAGTATCAGTATCTCTTTTCTGCAATTAGCATTAATATTTCCTTTACGCAATTATAAATAGGCTTTTAATTATGTAATTAGAATAAATTGAGATTTCAAGTTATAGATTAATTTTCAATACAATTTGCAATTTGGTTTTGATGTAGATTTAATAGAAAGAACATGTGTGTGACAACTATTTAATCTTGTCTAAAATTTATCCATTACTTAGATAAATGTCATCCAAAGATATAATTACTAACATATATGGTTCACATACAATTCATAAGTACACGAACCTTGGTTTACAATTAATCAAGTAATTTAAGGTCAATTAAATTAACCAACAGGTCCCTTTGATATACTACAAAAGGGGGAATATAATTTATAAAAACTCAATCTACCCCCTTACATGCAAATTTTCTCAATGGATAGTGTGGAAAGTATCAAATTCAATGAGCATTCCATGTTCAGATTAGGAAAATGAGAAGGTATTTTCTTTCATAAAGTATTTAACATAAGATGCTTGGGCAGAGGTGAGAGAGGATAGCATTTTGCATAAGAGGTACAAAACTATATGACAGGGGTAGCATGACCTTTAAAAAATTTTGTTGAAAGGATAGATTCCAAGCAAGGATAAATGGCAGTCTAGGGAGAAGGTAGAGGAAAATTTTCCTCACCTCATTTAGTAGATATTTTGGGGACCAAAAGCCTCCAAAAATGGGGAAGGTATGACCTGAATTAGATCACTATAATTTTTTATCCATCTCAAATATTTCAAAGTGAAAAACTTGAAGGAATCAACTTATAAAAGCAGATTTATAGGCATGACCCAATTTGAATAATTGTGATTTGAATCCTTCCAAGCATAGTTTGAGGTCTTAATTGACATTTTTTAGAACATAAAGATTCATTGCTTAAGTGTAGGATCCAAAGATAAATTATACAGTTAAATGAGTTTCTAAATATGCAATAAATGCATCAATCAAAGTTTATATACACAAGTTATTCCTCCTAAAAGTTAACTTATCATGATTGACCACCATTATTGGAAAGGATTCCACGTTAGTGCCATTATTCATGGAAAAGGAGATATGTACATGAATACTATGAAGAAGAATATAGAAGGGTCAAAGTTCTAACTCTAGGGTATAGTTGGAGTAAACCTTAACCACTAGTTGGCTATTGAACAAGGTTATAACTGGTGCAATGGCGAAAAAATCATTCTTTCAGACAAGAACTATCTCCCTAGATTCAAAGAAAATCTAGAAACAAACAATCAAGTAATTGTAAACTTTCCTTATTCTATAACTGAAACATGATATATAAAATGTGCAAGAACCTATTATCTTTCTACGAAACACTTGTAGATGTCCCTTGATGCTTTCAAAATATCTTCCTTTCTATTTCAATATAATATCTGCATGGACAGAACCAAACAAGGAATAAAAGCATAACATAGATAAAGATCGAAACACAATATATATTGAAATTTCAACATAACATATATAATAGCATGAATCCAATACTCAATTACAAACTATGCAAATGATCAATGAGATTTGCAAAGATCATGATAACAAATGAAAATAGGAAAGAAATTACTACTTATATTAATCTTGAATAAGAAGGAGATATTGAACCTTAGCCTTGATGTTGCAAACCTCCTTCCAATAGTTTCCAATCCTCTCTTAAGTGACAATATTCCAACCTCAATTTGAGAACATGCATTTACATTTGAAATTATTCCCTTTTCTTCTAGTCTGTGTTGGACTTATAAGCCGATAATAGGATTTTTGAGATCCTATTATCAAAGGATGAGATCCATAGAGAGAGGGATTAGTTTTCCACAAAGAGAGGAAATTTGATCCATGAAACAAGGGATGAGGCCCAAGTAGGTAGTGGCTTGAGGCCTTTTATTTGATAAATATTAGCTCAACAAAGCTTCTAGAATTTTCCTTTTATTTTTACCTATGTTAAGATATTTGTACACTTTTCAGTGGAGAATAGAGCATAGGATTGTGATACCACAATGATCATAATTGTGCTTATGCAGGTAATTACTAGGAAAATTGTACAAGTGCTTGAAAATAGGTTTTTAAGCAATGTAATGAAAAATTCTTATTGTCTTTGGGATTGTTTTTATTCCAAAATTGTAGGTGGATGCTTAAGAACTATTCATTGGATAGGGAGAGATCCAGATTGGTTGTCATTTTCCTAATGGTGACAAAATGACATGTAACATATTCCCCCCTAAAGTGAAAATTTAGAAAAAGTATTTGAGGGCTGAAGCGCTTTATCATGCAAAAGATCACATTAGAGACAAATTGGTTGGAGAAACAAAACAAACAATCAAGGATTACAATACAACATATTCATATAATCATCACTGAGGTAGGAATTCCCATACTCATAGTACAAGTATGTCAAAGAACTAGTGTGGAAATGTATGAAAATCCATGTCAACAGTAGATAGAGTATGGACGTAGCCATAAAATATGGATCTATATTTGCAATCATGAATATTTAAAACTCCACGTAGCCTTGATGGATGAAACTATATCCAGGGTCTTGGTCTCTATCTATATCAATCCATAGTACGAATATGGCCATGCGAGTGAATGTCTCGAAGTCAAAGATGGTAAAAACCACCTGATTACTGGTCAATGATGTGAACCGTTCACATGTGTGAGAGAAACCACCAATAATGAAAATGTTTCTAAAGGTACCCCAATACAATCTATGGAGTGTGAATACATGTCTTGAAGTAAAACACTCATAGATTCATTCGATCGAAGGTCAATGATGAGAACCTATCGTAGAAGGAAAGAAACTCGCCATTAAGGCATGCAGGCTCCAAGGTACTAAAGGAGGTTTCCATATCAAATTCCTATATAATGAGCCGAAGTCAAAAGGAAGGTATCTGTTGCAGGAGGGTCGATGACATGAAACTTATGTCAAAATTTGAATAACAAATTTTTGGAGTAATTTAGGACTGACTGAGGGATGGCTAACACGATTTAGGAATATGATTTTCAAGGAAATATTGACTAAAGTTTCACTTCTCTTGAACATATCGATGACATGACACTTCAAATTGGTAGCATTTGACTTGACTATAATACCAAAAATTAGTTTTAATACTTTCAATGAGGCATCATCAATTGAGATGAAAATGTATTTCCCAACCCAGACACAAAGGTGAGGGAGTGTCATGTTCAAGAGTGACATACTTAATTTTCACAATACAAGAATAAACGTTTCTTTCCCATTTCTCCCCACTATTATTGGCAAGTACCTCTTTATTTTTATTCACCCTTGAGGAGGACAACATATCCTTGTCCTGTAATATCATCCTTTGGATGAGTCCTTCGGATTATTTTTAACAAACCCTAGGAAGGAGTGCTTTAGTCTCATCATGATTGACGAGTCCTACACTGTTTTTATTTTACGAGTCCAATGAAGTGATAACTTGATGTCGTTTTCATATTTAAATATTTTGAAAAGACAAAAAAAAAAAATCATACAATTATTTCAATGTAAAGTTTTAGCGAGCCTAGAGAAAGTAAAACTCAACATTTTTCATATTTAGGGAGTCAGGAGAAAAACATAAGTAAACTCTAAAATGTCCTTTTTCGTAAATTTAGTCTCCCAATACCGGAAAAGGGTAAAATAATGCAGGAGATAACTATTTTGACCATGATTAGTCAAAGTATACCTTTTTTCGTACATATTCTACGTGGTCCATAAAAGGGGTAAACTTATACCAGGTAGACATTTTTTCATTTACTTTAACAAATTAGAAATAAACAAGTATACTAGGCGATCTTTGCATATTTTGAGAGTCAGAAAAGAGCTTAAAGATAAAGAGAACTCCAAGATTTTTCTTTTCATAAGTTTAAGGAGCCCAAAAAAGTGATAAAATTATACTCATCGCTAAAATGATATGTTTTCATAAATAACCCTTTAAATTGCACATTCAATCTCAAAATTATTATAATTTCTCGAAAAATAGTAAAAACATTATAATATTTTGAAAATTTAAGGCTATAGGAAAAAATATTATTCTAATAGGCCTTATTTGCTCATAAGAAGTCAAAAAGTCAAAATTTCTTTATCATTTTGTGTTTACCATTTCAGAGCTCTTGAGAGTGCATTTTTACCCAAATATTTAAGAGCAGATTATGATCAAACTGGTGGACCATTTCAAGTGTCGTATTCTCTAGGTAAGAGATCATTTCTTGTTATAATAATTCATAGTTTTTATTTTTCATTCTAATGGTTATTTTTATACTTTTTAGTGTGTTTAAGAAACTAGGGTGTGCTCATGGGCTTGCGCAGTTTCTCCTCATCAGGGGTATGCAGGATCGACTCTTCCGATACTAGAAAAGTGTAGATTACATATTTTTTCCTCATAATATTTGTGAAAATGTGCTCTAGTTTTCAAGGAAAATCACACAAGGCGAAGAGGGCATCATAAATTTATTAAAAACCTCTCAAAATCACCTAGATCATTTGAAGCGCTCTCTCTCACAGCAAGTTCGAGATCTCTTGTAGCTGGTAAAAAGTCCAAAGTCTATTGTTGGGAATCCGAAAGAAGTGCAAGATTGGGTAAGTCTAAGGAGAAGAAGAAATTTTTTTTTTTGTTGCCTCTCTCTCTCCGTTTCATGCCCTAGATTGGGATATCAAAGTATTCCAAGTTTTGCTGCTACTAGAAGTCATTTGTTGCTGGAATTTGCTGCCTAGTTGAACTTTCTAGCAAGGGGAAGAAGATCTAGAAGGATGGCTTGGTGTGGAGGGAAGGTCTGGCATATGTAGAGGGTGAAGAGTCTCAATGATCCAGGTGGATATTGGTGGCCAACCACCTATTCCATTTGGATGTGCATCATCAATTATTTCAGTTTTTCACTTTCAGCACATCTTACTATTTTTAACAAGTTTCCAGTTCCTGAACTTTTGGAGCCATTTGGAGGCCCTTATGAGCCAAGTGTATATTGGTGGCCACCCATCTATTCCATTTGAACCCCCACCACCAGTTATTTCAGTTTTTTAGTTTCGGCACAACTTACTCTTTTTAGCAGTTTTTTGGGTCCTGAACTTCCGGAGCCGTTTTGAGGCCTTAAATGACGTTTTTTGGGAAAACCGGGAGCAACATTAGTACATGGATTGTTGTTTTTCGCATTGAAATTTGTAATTGGATAGATATTTATAACGAGGTATTGAGCGCATCAAATGGAGATCGTATGCCAATGTTTCGTCCCCGAGAAGTTGAAACACCAATTTAGCCAAATGGGGCCCATAGTTTTGGAGCTTCATCTTCTAGGGTTAGGTTTTTGGATGTTTAGGGTTCTGCATTGTTTCTCAATAATAAATAGGCCCTCGAGCCTCATTGTAAGATAGTTCAAAGGCATGTAACCACCACATATCTTCTCAGAGATAAGCTACCATCACCCTAGCTAGTTTATTTCCATTATCTTTGCAAACATATTTCAGTATTTGATTATGATGAAATGAAGTATTATTTCCACTGCATCTTTGTGTTTATGTCTATTTATGTATTTTATTATGTTCCTGCATAAATCCAGATCAGTGGTATCAGAGTGGGTTTTCTCTTTCTTTGTTTTTCTTTACATATCCCCAATGAGGTCAGGGTATAAGAGTTAGGGCTCAATATGGTTGAACCCCTGCAAGATCAACCTTGCAAACCCCGACAACCCCCCATGGTGGAAGAAAAGAAAGATGAGGGAGCTGGAGATCCTATCAAAATATTTCTCAAGGGGGGCCTTGAGAAAAAAAGGAATGTGATGATGGATAACTTTGCTCAGATCCTTCAACGACTACCCACCTACAATGCATCAGTATCCAACAACCACTCTAGAGGCACCACTCCCTTCAAGGTACATGTAAAATTTGACATTCCTGTATTTGAAGGCCAGATAGATGTAGACGTCGTCGATAGATGGTTGAATTCGCTAGAAGGGTATTTCTCGGTCCATGATTTCTCCAACAGAGAAAAGGTTATTTTTTCACTCCTTAAAGCCGCCCCCCATGTCAAGGACTAGTGGAAAACCTACTGTGAGAAAAAGGATAGGGGGAACCCAGTCTGTTCTCGATCGCACCCATTTGGAATTCGTTCTGAGACAGAATCAAGGAATAATTTTACCCCCTGGGGAACTATGAGGACAAGTACATCCAATGGACCACACTGCAAAAATAAAGGGATCAATATGTGCACGAATTGACGATTTTGTTCCATACCATGCACACTAAGTTGGGTATTAAAGATTCAGAGATACATTTAGTGCTCAAGTATCATAGAAATTTGCGCAAACACATTCAGGAGGAAATGGATTTCCTCGACATTACCTCTCTTGGCACAGCATATCGC